>OW964571.2:23861469-24429420 GCA_943138885.2 Tholera decimalis | reverse complement strand
ACCTCGCGTGCTTGTGAAAAAAAGAAAAATGGGGGGGGGGGGGTGATGGGGGGGTATAGCATTTGCGTGTTGCGCGAGGTGCAAGCACCTCGCGTGCTTGTGAAAAAAAAAAAAAAAAGGGGGGGGGGGAAATGGGGGGGGGGTTGCACAATTATTTCGACTAAAGCATTGCCCCTCTAAATGAGTCTGAAAAAAAAAATGTTCCAAGTCTCTCAGATTCCGAGATCCGCCTAAAGGGGGGGAGAAGGGGGGCGGGGGGGGATTTTGAAAAATGGTTTTTACTTTACCGAGCCTCCTCTATACGAATCCGTAAAAAGAAAAAAATACGGGTCTCGTAGTTTGATAAATCCATACAACGGTGCTTACGTGTATCCCATCTATTTGATACTGACCTCCTTTGAAATAGTCCTCATTAAATACTCTTTATTTCTGAAATCCTATCCGAAGACAGAGTGACAGTTGAAATGTCGATGTCAGAAAAGATTTGGAGACGAAAATTTCGAATTTTGGTGAATCGTAGCCGTAGTTATTAACGCGAAAATGCCAGCTGCAATTTCTGAAGAAATTCGCTATAGAATCATAACAATGCATCAGCAGGGTCTGAGCATTCGTGCAATTTCGAGAGATCTGCACTTGACGGTGAGCTTATTCACTCATTCTATATGTTTTTGAATTTTTTTAAAAAGGTAATTATCTAAGTCCATTAAGAGCGCGCCTAAAGCCAGCAAAATTTTAGAATTCACCCGCACTGTCCTACCCGCTCCTCACATCGAATACGATCGCGCGTGTACCTACGCGCTCGCTCGACGCGTATCTTCTGTAGTAAGTATACGTATAATATTCAGATGAAACAACTGTATTCAAAGTATGACTGCGTTATACAATATTACGAAATGTTATTATGTGTACGCGAATAATACGTAAATAGTAAGTTAGTAGGAGGTACCAAATTATAGATATTTTTAATATTTTAAATAAAAATCATACTTACTCTTACAAAATTAGATACCATTTCTAAAATTGGTGATATTTTTTTCATTTTGTTTTTTTTTTTATATCAGTCCTGAATATTTGTATTATCAGATCAGTATCAAGATTTTTTATTACATTCTAAATCAATATTGCAAAAAATAGTTATTCTTAAATTTTAACATTTTTTTCTACGGAATTACGCAATTTTGGGCCCCTGTATCTATAGTTGCAAAACTTCTGAAAAATTCGGAATAATTCCGGAATACTTCTGGGAAAGTTTCTTTAAATCAGAATTATTCAAAATGAATTTAAATAAAGCCCTCTGTGCGCCGGCCGCTGCCGCCGCGCTGCGATGGCGGTGCGGGGTGCGGTAAGAGGGGAGATGCTCCCCGGAGAAGTTTTCCCCCCGCGAGAAAGATTCGTACCCCGCAATCGAATGTTTCCGAATATTTCGCCCGAATAATTCAATCGAAATTAACGTGTTTGTTTGTTGTGTGGTGGGTGGGTTAATTATTGTTCAGTGCGAGACTACGTACGATACAAGAGTAAAATATAAATGTTTATCTATACTAATATTATAAAGCGGAAAAGTTTGTTTGTTTGTTTGCTTGAACGCGCTAATCTTCGAAAGTACTGGGTGGATTTGGATGAAATTTGGTATGGAAATAGCTTGAAGCTTGAGGAAGGTTATAGGCTACTTTTTACGCGACTGCAAAAAAGGAGAGTTATGTTTTTACCGTGATAGAATCCACGGGAGCGAAGCCCCGCGTGAGTACTAGTTTTATTATAAATGGGATTGATTAAGTATATGTTGATATTTTTATAGGTAGATATGTTAGCCTGCGATTAACAGGATTTTTATTCTTTTGTTTCTAGGTAGGTACTCTACTTATTTCGAAATTGAATGCTATTTTTATAAATGTCAGTAGTTGAATAAAAAACCAGGCCTAGCATATTTTATTTGTTTTTTGAAAAAGGGTTACCTATGTTTTTGGTTAGTTTGTATGTAGCTCTGTACGCATCGCGAGTATTCGCGAGTCGCATAGGTAGGTATTAATCATTACCTACCTACTTAACGCGTTTAATAGCCCAGCCAATAAAAACAATTAAAGGCAAACCTTGCAAGCAAACACGTTTTGATGCGGTTTTCAGAAAAGTATTTGTTATACTTAGGTAGGAGCAGGTTTTGGTATATTAACCGACTTCAAAGGTCGATTTTCCTGGTTTCTTTTGGCAGTTGAAATATTCCCAAAGTTTCGGAATATTTCGGAATACTTCCGAAGTATACGATGGGAATGATTCGGAATTATTCCCGCCAGACTATATCGAAAAAAAATTTACTACACTGCGGTGGCTCATTATTCTAGACTAGCTTTTGCCCGCGACTTCGTCCGCGTGGAATAGTTACTTTGGGCTAACGTTAAATTTAAGCCCGATTTTGAAGCATTCTTCATTGGTGCTCCGCTCCTATTGGCCTTAGCATAATGATATATATAGCCTATAGCCTTTCTCTATAAATTGAGTATTTAATTAAAAATATTTTTTTCAATTCGAACCAGTAGTTCCTGAGATTATCGCGTTCAAACAAACAAACAAACTCTTCAGCCTTATATATTAGCACTAGTACTCTCGCGGGGCTTCGCTCCCGTGGATTCTATCACGGTAAAAACATAACTCTCCTTTTTTGCAGTCGGGTAAAAAGTAGCCTATAACCTTCCTCAAGCTTCAAGCTACTTCCATACCAAATTTCATCCAAATCTACCCAGTACTTTCGAAGATTAGCGCGTTCAAGCAAACAAACAAACAAACAAACAAACAAACAAACAAACAAACAAACTAACAAACTTTTCCGCTTTATAATATTAGTATAGATAGATAACTGTTGCCCGCGACTTCGTCCACGTTTCCGTCGTTTTTCGTAAAAAAAAAGTAGCCTATGTCCTTCCTCACGGTTCAGTGATTTAGATGTAACACACAGATTAACTTTCGTAATTTAGTAGGGAAATATAATATGTCAATCTATAATACTGTTGAAAAATATATTTCATGTACAGAATTGACCTCTCTACAGATTTATTATAAGTATAGATAATTGCCTATTTAATGCAAATTCTAAAATGGTATAATAATAACCAGTATCTTGATAAAGTACAAAGTTATTGCTGTTCGAATCTTAAAGGAGAATTTTTATACAAATTTGATTTCAAAATTAAATTACTTTAACACTGCTGTAACTAATTTTAGACTCAAAGAGAATGAGAATTTCCTTAAAATTTGATCACTATGGGTTTGTTGACACCATAAAAGACATTAGTAATTAAACAAATTTATTGAAAAAGAAAATATACAAGATGTTCGAAGTGGGCTCCTTCAGCTGCTATACACGCTCTACACCTTCTTATGAAGGACCGTCTCAATCGGCGCGCAAATCCTGCCGACGATATTTCGTCAGCAGCCGAACGTATGCGTTGTCGCAGCTGTTTAACTGAAGTGATTTCTTCTTTATAAACTACCTCCTTTAAACAGCCCCAGTAAAAAAGTCCAATGGGTTTAAATCTGGCGAGCGAGGTGGCCACATTCTGAAAATAAAATATTATTTCAAAACAAATTCCTTGTTATACAATCACGTCCACAATAAATTGATCTACAAAAATAGGGTTTAAATACCTAATGGGCATACTTAAATAGGTTCGTAATCGATATACTTAAATATATTTCATCGAACAAACACGGATACCAACTAAAAGCTTGTGTTTATTTTGCATATACTATTCTGCCCGCGTTACCTACGACTACGAGTGACCATAGAAATATTAAATAAGAAGTGGTATAGGTAGATAATTTTTTTTTTATATAGGATACTCGCAAGATCATTATTGTTGTCCATCCATCTAGATTTTTAGAAGATCTCATAACTACCTACATTATGGGAAAATGATCATAAAATTGTATCGTGAAGAATAACATAACAAAATAGCAAAAGTAAATAGCTACCTATTATGAATGTAATTTATTACCTATTATCCTAATAATCTAATAAAGTACCTACCACGAATTTTTGATATCGTCGTGTCTGGGTGTTGTTTATCTATATATGTATGTATTTAAAAATATATTTGTCTATGTATATCAGCTGTCTGACACCCATAGTACAGGGTCTTCCTAGTTTGGGGTCAGACAGCCGTGTGTGAAATGTCCCCACATATTATTATGTCTAGTTACCTACTCGGCCCACGAAAGTGCGTAGGTAAACGAATTTAGATCTTGTGTCTCTCAAAATAAAATCTAAAATCACCTGCATAAACTTTCTCGAAAGTATAAAATGTATTTTTATTTTTTCAGTATATAACAAACAAGTAACTCACAAACTTACCTTCGACAATTAGCCATCCTGTCAATTTGTAACTTTTTTAGTTCTCTTTCAATGTTTTTTTTGTTTCCCATTTCACTATTTAGTTCGAACAACAACAACAATTACGATTGAAATGATTATAACTCGGCGCAGCTAAAACACTTGAGCGTAGTCCTCTCGTCTCAACAGAGCGGTAGCGACTGACACAGAGTACATTTTATATACTGAGATAGAGCCGTCACTCGAAGATTCCAGAGCGCCCGCGCCCTCTGGCAACAAGTAACAACAACAATGTATGAAGCATATGTACCTATATATATAGCATAAAGATATAGCTACCTACAAATCAGTGTACTGGATTTATTTACTCCTTTTTATTTAGTACTTAGTAATTTATGTTGATTTACAATAAAACAATATAATTACAACACCAAATACTTTATTAAAATCTTCTGTTACAATATTTGATCGCCATCTGAATTTTATCTTCCATAATCGTTTCGTGATCCACACAATAACTTAGAAGTATCCTTAGGTACACACCAATTAAATAAGAATATATTTTATCTTATATTTCTTGAATTATTTGCAATTATTGACTTATTATTTGACAAATTTTCTTTTTTTAAACCTTTGACATTTACAAAGTGTTGCCAAGTGACCGACTCGCGTTCTCCCCAAACTTTCCCCGAAATCTTCCCAAAATTCAAGATTTGTAAAAAACCTCATAAATGACTATTCTTTTTTATTATTGATACAATTTTATACAATTTCAGCAATAGCGTCCATGACTAAATTAGCCTCTTCACTCGCGCCGGTTGCGGTTCCGTAATTTTTTTCTGAGTTAAACTTGTTTAGCATCTTTGAACCGGGTTTAAAATGAACACATCCTTCTAGAAATTTATATCTTATTCTCAAGATGGATTCGGCAGTGTTAATGGCCAATCTGTTTCGACATTTGTCTTCAATAATAGCTACTTGAGAGAAGGATCTTTCCGCAACTGCGTTAGAAAAAGATAAAGACAAAATTCGTAGTGCCAATTTGCTAACATTTCCACGGGTATGTTCTATCACCGACTGCATTTTTGAAATTATAAACTTCAACCCAGAACTCTTCGGTGTGTTGCGTGGATTTCCAAGTTATACGATGCAAATCATTCCATTCTGCGGCAACTTCGGAGCCACTCGGCTATCATCGTGCACAGCATTTTGTTTTCGTGTGTGTACTTTCACAGATTAGTTAGTGGTTTGATCGCGTTCAGACATCATCAGTCCAAATATTCCCCCAAAAATATTGTCCCTCAATTCTCCCTCCATAACTTTAAAAACCCCCCAAATTTGGGGGGATTCCCTCCAATCTGGCATCACTGCATTTACGCAAGTTTCGTTACCATTTTAGTTTAAAATTAAATAAGTTAAGGAAAAAATGGGATTGCGTAATTGGAGGATTTTATTAATTTGAAGATACGTGTGTTAATATACTATAAAAGGTGTGAAATTTAAAAGGTGTCCTTATATCCCTAATATTTTAATTTATATAAAATAAAATGGTTATTTGTTAAAGATAATTTAGAATATCTGAGTAAAACGGAGAACAAGTTTAAGCTACATGTGTAAATATTTTGAGAAAAATGCCATCTATCAATACGTAACTTAAACTTTGATTATTGCTATACGAATAAATTAAAAATCAATTGAATTGAGTAGTTTATATCCAAAAGCAGAACCCTACCTAAACTAGTCGGTTATCATTTCGTCACTTTTGTTCTAAGTTATAACACCATGGCGACTGATGTGTGAAATAGAAATATGCTTGAAGCTCCCGCAACGAGCGACGGAAGATGACTTCTTGCGCGGAATAAAAACGTAGTATGCGCCAAAAGTGTTTTATCGTAATAAATCCAAAACTAAAAGGAATTACATAAAATGCCTAAGCAAAGCCTTTACTCTTGTTTAAATATAATTATTTATCAAATTTTTGTCGCAATAGGCATTACCATATCGAGTACAAAACGGAAAAACATGAGAATTAGAGGTTATTTCGTGAATTTTTTCTACCAAGGAAATGTTATTATTTTATGTATTTGATCAGAGAGAGCCCTTGAAAATATGATGTAGTTATTCATATATTTTTATTTTAAGATTTGGTCTGGAATTTTTCATGTAAAATCAAATAGAAAATTGGTAATTTTGCTTTATACGCGCTCTTAACTTGAAAGTTGTTATTTTTTTTAGCGAAACACCGTTTCTTTGTGGGTAAGACGATACGCCGAAGAAGGACATATAAATGATCGTCGCCGAAACAACCATCGCCCTTCTGCATTAAGCGAAGCTCAGAGAACTGAAATGCTCCGCGAATATGAAGTTGATGGATTTATACCAACGCAGCGTTACGCGGAACGTTTTGATGTGAATCCCAGAACCATCCGAAGGCATCTTCACTCAATGAATTTGCATCATAGGATTCCTGCCTACAAAGTCGATATGACAGACGCTCATAAAACCGCACGTGTAAATTTTGCACACCGATTTTTAAATTAATAATTGATTAATTTTCATCCAAATCGGTTCAGCCGTTCTCGAGTTATAAATAGTGTAACTATCACGAATTTCTTTTATATATATATATATATATATTATTATTATATTATATAAAGCTAAATTACCACTGACTGACTGACTGACTCACTCACTCACTCATTGACATAATTGTTCTCCCAGATGGTGGATGGGGAGGTGGGTATATTTTGACAGATTCGTAAACAAGTAACTCTCAAACCTACGGGAAAAGTGCCAAACCTCCCCTTTTCCCCCCCTTTCTCCCCCCCCCCCCCCCCCCCCCTATCGTATCTCGGAAACTACGAGACCCGTATTTTTTTTACCGAATCGTATAGAGGAGGCTCGGTAAAGTAAAAACCATTTTTCAAAGTCGCCCCCCTTGCCCCCCTTCTCACCCCCTTTAGGCGGATCTCAGAAATTAAGAGACTTGGAACATTTTTTTTTTCAGATTCATTTAGAGTGGCAATGCTTTAGTCAAAATAATTGTGCAAACCACCCCCCCCCCATCTCTCTCCCATCCCCCCCCCCACCATTTTGATTTTTACTACCGAAAAAACTGTTGATTCTTACTTTTAACTATAAACGGGCCTTAAAATTTTTTATACCATGCCCTCCCCTCCCCAACCTCCCCTAAAATTGAAAAGGCTGTAACTTCATAACGGTTAGAGATAGCCATTAGGTGTTTGAACAAATATTATAGTAGGCGTCGAAACCTGTCCGGTGGTACGTAGGGCCTGGGTGAAGCGTGACTGTTAGGGTTATGTTTGACATTTTACTACATTTAGGGGTTTTAAGTGAACAATCCACCACCACAAGCACGCGAGGTGCTTGCACCTCGCGCAACACGCAAATACTAGTTTATATTTATACTTGTGTTGTATTATTGATATCGCGGCTCCGGACCATAAGGGCTGTTGAAAGAAAGTAGTTTGCTTTTAGTTAGTAGAAGACTGACACTCCCTTCCGCTCCACCCAGAGCGGGAGAAGTCATTAGATTTTCCCACCGAAAAAAAATAAAAAAACAAAAATGTCGAGTACCTAAAGGTGCGTTGGCCTATACTTCAATAAGTTACATTATGTGTGGCATCTTCGTGAAACTGCTAGTCATTTTGCCCTTCTTCGCAAAGACCGTGTGGCCTAATGGATAAGGCGTCGGACTTCGGATCCGAAGATTGCAGGTTCGAGTCCTGTCACGGTCGATGAACGGCATTTTTTAAATACCTACGTAGAGATGAGATGTCATCTTTATTATACTTGTGAAAAGACTGGCTCTTTCTTAACGAAAAGTCTATTTTAATTATACGATTTAATCAAAATTTGGTACCTACACAATAAAAACTTTTGTTACCTAAAAAAACTTTTTAGCAAAAAATAGAACCGACTTCCATATAAAAACACTACAAAGGCAAAAATAACTTTAATTTCGGTAGTCGGTTTCATTGGTTCTGTTTTTAGTGTTTTTGTATGGAAGTCGGTTCTATTTTTTGCTAAAAAGATTTTTTTTCACGCTTTTTAGTGGGTCAGTTTGTAATTTATCTAGTTACAAAAGCCAAAATGTCAAGTTCTTACCACCTTTTACAAAATATTGCTTTTCCCGGTGCAGAGCCGTTAATTTTTGAGGAGTTCTTCTGGTACATCACCATCAGCTCTACTTCACTATATGCATTGTGACGAGCATAAAGTGCTTAACATCTATATTCAAGTAATCTAATCGCAATCCACGAAATACTTATTATTGAGTAGGTTCGGTGGCCATCTGGGGTCTTCATCATCAGTTCCACTTCCTCTAATGGTGCTTTTCAAGAGCAACTGCACAAGGTGCTATAAGAAATATCCAAAACGCTATAGGTGTGCCTATAATATTTGAAGAGTTCCCTCGATTTCTCCATGATCCCATCATCAGATCCAAACGTGACGACAATGGGACCAACTAGAAAGTATACCCTATCAAACAAAAAAGAATTTTCCAAATCGGTCTAGCCATCTGCGAGTAATGAGGTAACACATATAAAAAAAAAGTTCAAGATGAATTGAGAACCTCCTCCTTTTTTTGAAGTCGGTTAAAAATAGACGATAAACAACAAATAAACAACCCATGTTTCCATACATAATTTTACATTAATATCATAAATGCGAGTTTGTCTGTCCGCTCGATTGATTTTGGTGAATTTTGACAAGGATATACTTAGAGTTGAAGATCAGAAATTAGCTCGAAAAAACATCTAAAATACGAAGACTAACATACGAGTAAAATACTAAATAATTAGCAGCTTCACGGGTCGATTTCAAGGTGGAGCAACGCTTAAAGAGATCGGTCCGTGCATAGTTAAGGATCTTAACCTTAACATATCACGATTTCTTCATACAGCGCTAACTCGTTAGTCCCTGCTGTCATTTGCACATCTTTGACATTCGTTACAGTTAGTCAAAGTAGCTAGGAAATCTGACACCACTCATGCCATTTACTTTACCATTTATATTTAGTTATCTAGTAACTGGGTTTTGAAGGTCAGATAGATCGCTCCATGTAAAACAATGGTAGGTACTAAGCTGCATCTGGCTTAACTGGAAGCCGACCCCAAAATATATTATTATGAAATATGTAACTGGAATAGTAAATCTAAGACATTTTTTCATTTTAACAATCACTTTCGTTACTCGTTTGTAATTTTGTTGAGAGAACTCATGTTTACGACTTAGCTGGAATTAATTTGTACTAATCCCGAGCACCTAAAAATAACAAAGTCGGCGTTTACTAGTCCGCGATTAAATTCAATTATAATAAAGTTGCAATGGAAACTGTTTGCGAACCAATGAGTTCATTAGAAGGTAGGTACTGAAAGGAATAGGTATGTGTTATTACGATTCCGCAATAATACTCACGTATACATATCGCCTCTTTACAAGAACAACGTGACATTTTTTAAACCACAACTTTACAGGAGAGCAATTTTAAACATTTAAGCGTTGATAAATTCTAAAATATTGATAATATGTTGTCGGAAATCAATTAAATTGTTGCGATAATTAATGTGCTTTCTGAAAATAAGTAAAATAGAACTCAGTTCAATATGAAATAAGTAAAAAAACTGATTTAAAAAAACACAGACACACATGTCACGTTTTTAATGAAAATATGTCACAAAATGCTTGTAACATATTGATATATCACATTGAAGGTGCTAAATTTATATGTAAGGCTGTGTGATAAGTTAAATAAAACACACAATCAAAATAAATATCTTGTATTTAAAAAATACAATTTTACTAAAACAATGGTTTACTTATACCATTAAATTAGTTTAAGGCACAGTAATCAACAAGAGATTAATCAATCACATAGTACTAAGTACTCGCTTTAATTAAAATTAAAAGGTAACTTAAAAATTACTTTCATACAAATAAAAATATCAAAAAGTTGACTGTACTTAAAGTTATCTAATACTAATTAACGTCTTCTAACACAATTATAGCACCCAGTTTTATAGTACTTAGAAATTAAAAAACAACAAACATGGATCACCCTTCATAAACATAGAATCACAAATTCTCTAAATACTAATAAAAACACTATCATTTTAAATGTAGCAATTAAATATTTCTAAAAAATACAATTCCAATAATCTTTGTACTTAATCAGTCTTATTATAAAGATTCGTAAAATGGCTTGTAGTATCTAGGAATGAGGTTTTTATTGATTAAATCCACGAGATCAGATTTTTTGCTGTCTGGCACAATTGTCTAAATAAAAGACCACATCGAGGTCTTCAGCCGTTGCGGAAATTTTCTCCAGGTATTTGTAAACACAGGTAGCTATTTCGTTGACACCTCTATTGGCATTAGACTCATCCCATACATAACTCTCAGTTGAATTATTTTATAAGTAATTAATTGTAAAATTAAGTTAATTTATTTTGCACTTGTAGTAAAAAACTGAGACGTCTCCTTTGGGGCATTGGAACACTGCTTGAAGATCATAGACCGCTAATAAAATATTTTTATTGTTCTTATCTTTTTCTTTTTCAATACGAGACAAAGTCTTCCTTAAGATGTAATTCATAATGTGGTTTCTTAGATTCTTTCTCTTCATCTGTGATGTTTTTATAGGATTCGCATATATCGCATAAATCCTTTTAAGAGTAAACAACGAAATGTTAAAATTTTGTGTGAAAATACGATAAAATGTAATGTAGGTTCCATTTGGGACGTTTTGGGATTTGCATTTTTCCACATAATCGCTATGAAGATCTGTAACAGCTTTGCTACCATCAATATAATTTCGTTTTGAGTTAGCCCGGATATAGTGTGACTCAATCTTCGGTATAGACTCAATAAACAATTTGATGCCATTTTTAATGCTTAAATCCACTGCATAATGGTTTGAATGAGTACCTCGGTTATCTTTCATGGAAGAAATATTAGTGTTGCTATTTTTCTTTTTCAAAGTAGCCTCTATGGGTCGATTATAAATCCCCAAAGTATTTTTGAAGAGAATTATACACTATTGGACTTACAGCGTTTCCGTTACTTACGTTTTCAATCGCAGAGATTCACTGTTCTCTATGACACTGAGATCGTTGAATACCATAGCATGTTCGTTTGTAGACGAAAGTAGTTCCTCCTAGTTTTCAATGTTTATTGAAACCATATTAGATGTTACCAGATTTGATCATCCGAAACGTTATTATAGTTAGTAGTGATATTTTATTTCACGTCAGTATCAGAAGAATACTCAGCACGTTTTGTTCGTTGGGTTTCATAATCAGGATCCTTTACCGAGTCGTCACTGTCTGAAACGTTATAAATGCAATCAATCTCTTGAAGTGTAGTGGTGTGGTATTGGTTTAATCAAATTACCCTCGAATTTTGTGAAAATAGTGGGAAATAATTTATATCCCTCTGCATTTAAACTAACTTACCTTGATACATAGATGGGCCACTGCTTGAAGTACAGCTAGACCTCGAAGAACTGCTAGAACTAGAGGAACCGCTGCTACTAGTCGAATTACTACAAGGTCGGATGGAATCTACTGCGATGTCTTTGTCTACAAAGATGTTTGAAATAATGAAACTATAGCAAAATAACTAGAAAAAAATATTTCAGTACAAGTAAAAAAATACCTTCTGTTGATGTCTGCAATGTATTGGTCGAGCTTTTGGCGTTTTCATTCACGTCTTGTGTTAAAATATCTATCTGAGAGTTTGAATCACTTAGTTGTACACTTAAATTATTTTTAATACCTGTAGCTAATTGAACTAACATCCTAGATCGTGATGCCATCTGAAAAACTAATTCGTAAAAGTTACTTTATTTTAGCATGTATAATGTAACATTTTAGCGTAATATAAACCCAAACTTAAAGGTTTTCAAAAATAATGATGTAAAATAAAATAATCCATAGTATTTGAAAACGATTCATCAGCAACATGGTTACAATCAAAGATATCACAAAGAAAACTTGTAACTTTTTCATCAATAATGTGACAATATTCATTACCTCATTCTCAATACTCACGAATCTTACAACAAAAACGAGTTAATTAACTAATATCACATTATTCAAGTTAAAGTAAATAACAACAAGAAACATACCTTTGCACTAAAAACGTTGTATACTCGTGATGCCACGTTTTTTGTGAAAAGCAGGAGCACTTCACTCGTTGCGCGTGCGGGGCAAACTAACGCGTCGCGTTGTCGAAGTCATGCACTACACCGAAAGAGACAACGTGATAACGCCATTTGCCACGGTCGTGTCGTCTTTTTCACTCATAACTCCTCAAACATTCACTTTTAAAATACCGTGTTTTTATAGAAAATAAAATTTGATATCGCGGTTTTGAATATTAAATAATAAAAAAAAACGTTTTTATGAGATGTCACGTTGCTCTTGTAAAGAGGCGATATTTAACGTGACTAGTTTTCTGTGTGACTTTCCTTATATAATTTTACACTTTAGCTTTCATGTCAGTCACATGAAAGCTAATGTTGACATTTTGGAAAATCAGACATTCTAAGTGCACTTCTTTCTAAAGACTAAAGGTCCTCAAAATGTGATGTATTGTTTTTTTTTTTAAAGAGGAGTTCGTGGCTTATTAATAACAGCAGCACGGCTATCCATGCGGCTGTTATCGAAGATTAACTCGTTATAAATTAACCTCGAAGATCTATATCTTCGAGGTTAAGCAATGCTTGCCGAGGTTGGTCCGTAGATGGGGACTATCTTAACTCATCGTGATTCCTCAGTATCTCGGAGAGCACGGTAAGCCGTTGGTCCCAGCTGTCAATTGTACATCTTGTACAGTCGCTACGACATGTTGACAGCAGACTTGCCAAGGAGTATCGTGTTATCTAGCTGCTGGGTTACGGAGGTCAGCTTGTCAGTTGCTTCATGTACTGCGGTAGTACTCGTTGCAGCCGGTTAGACTAGAACTTGCTCCCAACATAGTTGGGAAAAAGCTATGATGATTGTTTTGTTTGACTGAAAGACGATATATTATGCTTGATATTAGATCGAGCAATAAGTATTTAGTTTTACTCATTTAGAATATTGCAATAGTTTACCGGAGTTTGAAAGTTAGTGGAGTAAGCCCCGGGGCTCTGAAGAGCATGAACCTATGTATGTAAAGTCGTTGATATTTTTAGTTAATTCCGCAAAAATATAATATAATATTATATTCCTGATTACTTTTCCGAACCTGATTCTATTTTGTAGGTCCATCCATCCCTAAATCCTTTAGTAATTAAAAACACTAAATAAAAACTAAAAAATTATACATAACATAACCAGCCTACAACGTTCCCATTGCTGGGACACTCGCTTCCTCTCTATGAGGGTGGGAACTATGCATTAACATAATGTACAGTTTTTCTTTTCTTGTAAAAAAGGGAAACGTCACACTTTTTCACTCTTGCTGACGGGTCATAGTGGTAGGGAATAAAAGCCAGCAGAGAGTTCTATACCTTGGCTGTACGCACAATAAATGTAGAGCAGAATCACTTAGTACGACAAGCACGTACTAATATCGACCAAGTGTGAATGGTGTACATATTTTTTTTAAACTTTTTTACTAAAAATTGAACCGACTTCAAAACTTCCAAAACGGACTACTGCACTACAAAGCGAAAAATAAACTCAAAGATTGTTTCATTGGGTGTCTAATTCCGTTCAAAATAAGGGCTAGGTTCACATGGTGGAAGTCGGTGTAAATAACGATTTATTTGCTTTTGTTAACATTAACGAAGAACCTAGCGTCTTATACCTAGGTGGTATGAAATATTTTGTTTACTTTTTTATTACAAATTAAAATAAAGCATAAACAATCATGATATATCCAAGAAACTGGTGGCATTTCCACTTTGTATGGCAGTGCTTTTGGCTAACGTAATTGTCAGCCCTTGGGTCACGGGAAGTGTCAACCAGCCATTTTGAAATTTTTATGAAAATGCTTTTAGCGCAAGGGCCTATCGGCTCGGTTTTTTAATTAAAGTTATTTAAATCTTTAAATATTATATGATGTTATTTTAGTTATAAAATTATACACAGAGATAGGTTAACACAGAGATAGTTATTTAATGTTGGTTAACCACAATTTGTGTTTAAAGGTGAATGATATCATACACTTTCATGTCGTAAATGTACGCAGTAATTTGTTTTCTTTCAGTTCTTCAAAGCTGGAAGTATGCAGGTGTAACATCATGCATGACAACAGTGAGTGGGTAGTTACTTTTAATGTTACTGTCTTCACTAGACTGCAACGCAAAAGCACGTAAAACTTCTGGAAAACTTATCTGAAAGACTTTTCAAAACACCACAAATTTTCTGTCGTTTGAACTAAGGTAGTTCATAAAATTGATTAGAAATAAAATATTCACATTCTGTATATGCATTGTTTGCGAGACGGTAGTAATAGTTTTCCTACAATTCATATTATATTTTTATGCATGAACCTACATATTTGTGCATTTATGAACAAATGGATATGTTATGGATAGTAGAACAGGGAGTAATATTGTTCGAAAAATATTATAAAAAAAAAACTTATTTAAAAAATCTAAAAAACCCGACTGCTCAACTGAAGTGTAAGAAACAAGCACATTTTTATTTTTAAAAGTGACAATCAGGCGGGACCCAATTGAACATATTTTTTTTTTAAATGGGATGGGTCCGCCTGCTTGTCACTTTTAAAAATTAAAATGTGCTTGTTTCTTACACTTCAGTTGAGCAGTCGGGTTTTTTAGATTTTTTAAATAAGTTTTTTTTTCAAATTTTTAGTTAAAATATTAATTTTCATTTTTTTAGTTTTCCCGGTCGTGTCACATTGGCACTCCACCAGATTCAGAAAGTGAGTCCATATTTTTAAACCTTCTCATTGTGTTATTTTGCTAGTATTACACTAATGATAAACATGATATACCTTTTTGAAATCCTTATGTTACGCCCTTTAATTTGATATCCATATTGTAGTATTTGAAAAAAAAATTTTTTTTTCACCATGTTTAATGGCTTCGCACAGCCGCCATGTTTATATTTTTTAAATGTCACCTATCTAAGAACACTCGGGCTGTTAAGACAAATCTAACGATACATCAATTGTGTGAATCTGTTCAGCGGTTCTGGAGATATGAGGTAATAAAGAATATTACAAACATACATACATACATACATACAAGATACGCGCGAAAAACATAACCCTTCCTTCGCAGTCGGGTAATGAACTGGGATTCAGACTAGAGGATATATGAATTTATTTCATTACTTGCAAATTCACCAGATCTTTCGCAATTAAATTGGGTTTCATGGAGCTAGTAATTGATATAGACTTACTGACTTATACTGGGCAAAGTTTAAGACTGGTTATTAGACTGGCAAAAATCTAAGCATGACTAAACATTTCCTAGGACTCGAGAGATTGAAAGTATAGTGGACAAGTCTCTTTGTCTTTCTAAGCTCACTCAAATGTAACCGCAATGTTGTGACTTTTCAGGTAAAGTGCTAGTGAGTTCGTTAATGAATGAAAAAGATAAAAAAATTGGATTTGGAAAAACATTTGATGTCATTTGATTATTTTAGGTAGTCTGTAGTTAATTTTTGAAGCGACAATAGCCTAATGGATAAGGTGTCGGACTTGTGATCGAAAGGTCCTGAGTTCGAATCCCACCCATTACACTATTGCCGTGAACCCACTCCAGACACAAGCATATTTAGCTTAGTTGGAGGGGTTAACAAGATTGCTAGTATTAAATGTGAATTCTACCCACATTGCTAATACCCTTTAAAAAAAAATTGTTCTTCAACTTTTTAAAAGAAAAGTATAAAAGTTCTAAAATATGTAGGTAATTAGGTTTCACAGATAAATAGCCTAATTCTGAAGATGCCAATTAAGACAAAAGTTCCTTAAATATGCTTGTATACTTCCCAAACTCTGAGAGATAAAGTTTTCTTGTACCCTTGACATTCACTTGGTAGAATGCCAACAAGCATAGTTTTGTAGACGAGACACTCCTATTAGGAACGGAAGCTAAAAACTTTTGCATTTTTTTACTGGTGGAAAATAATCAAATATTTCCTCCCGCTCTGAGCGGTGTGGAAGGGAATATTAGAATTCTACTGGCTAAAATCACAACTTGTTCCATCAGCTGTTGACCTAGCGCTTCGAGGTCGCGATATCTTTTGGTACATTCCCGCAACCCCGGAAGTTAAAATACTACAGAAGTAATGTCGGGTTTATTAGAGAGACTACATGAATATTAATATATATTATTAATATTCGGGACAGATAATGAAAATACAAAGAAATTGGTCGCAAATATAATTCCACACTTACAGTTTATTATTCTGTTCTTCTCACGCAAAACGTCATTAGTATTGAATGACGCGAACTCTCTAGACTCTATAATGTTACTTGCGCATGAAGTCACCCACAATCAGTGCTGGCTCTGTTTGTCTTAGATTATTCATTTACTACGTCTTCGTTTCTTGAAACTCAGAGGAAAGACAAACGAGCCTTGCCTGTAGGTTTTAAGATGTATAATGCAAAAAATCCAATCAAATACATGCTGTATTCTATTTGATTCGCGTTGAAATGTGAAGTACTTGCATCGTTGATATTGAAAATGATATATCCAGATGGCGTGAAACATTGCTGTGGCAAGGATAATAAAAACTCAGTAGGACTATATTGTTTTTACTGTAGCGTAAATGTTTCGAACTTCAAGGTTAAGTAACGATTGCTGAGGTTGGTCCGTGGATGGATGACCTGATTATAATTACAAATTGAGATCTTTCGCCTTGGAAAGCACGTTAAGCCGAGTCCTGCAAGTGATTTATACATCTTTAACAGTCTTTAGGGTTAGTCAGAATCTAGAAAATCTGTCACAATTCTTGCTAAGGAGTATCGTGTTTCCCAGCTACTGGGTTGCGGGGTTCAGATTAGGCAGCTGGCATCATCTGGGCTCACTCGTTCCTCCGTATACTTCATCTATCGCTTACAAACAGGCGAGATCGAGGTCAAGAGTGGGCTCATTCGGAATAAAAAATAAAATAAAAAATTCTACAGTCGCAATCGTTGAAAGAATAGCGGTACGTCTGGAGTGTCTTGTGTATTGATTTAGTGTCGCTTCTGTAATTTCTATAACTCTATGTCCTGGTGACGATTACTTTTTCTTAATCCTGCTCACTTACCCTGTAGCGGAATAAAACGCTTGGTTCATATCAGTTTAGTTATAGAGCTGACCTCTTGAGACGTATCTTTGTTATTTTGTAGAACTAAATCTGGTCTAAAATATTGGATAGTTTGTGCTTGTGTTAGATTTTTCTTCAATTGTAAATTGACTTTGAATGGATGAATGTTTCTTTGATTAAAACAATGGTATATAAAATCTATCGATTAGATAATAAAAAAAAAGTAGGACAGGTATATTTTTCTCCATTAAATCATAAATCCATTAAAGTTAAAACATAAAGTGCATCAAAGTTAAATAGCCCTACTGTTGACTTGTTACGTCAGTTCTGTGTATAATGTGTTAAAATATTACGTAGATGTGACGTCACGCAAAATTGCAACGTACTTACTATACATGAAATTTTTGGTAACATCTCAAAAATATCGAATATTGTTTGATAATGTATCTGCATCTGCTTTTTCCCCAACTATGTTGGGGTCGGCTTCCAGCCTCATCGGATGTAGCTAAGTACTAGGTTTTATATGGAGGGACTGCCTATCTGACCTGCACAACTCAGTAACTGGGTAACGCAAAATCCCTTGGCAAGACTGATGACCGATTTCCTGATTACCGACTGTCAAAGATGCACGTACAAATGACAGCCGAGACCAACGGCTTTACGAGCTTTCCGAGGCACGGAAGAATCTGAAAAACTAATTTGTTTTAAAATCCTATTAAACCACCCATAAGCTCTTTGTAAAGTATCAAAACAATGGTGCACACTGAACAACCATTTCACCGTTCTTCTTGTTAATTACTATTGATCAAACTACGTTCAAACGCTAAATCAATAACCATTAGCAAGAAATATATTTACATAACCAGTTCTAGTGTATAAGATTGTCTGTGCACTCTACGGCTTTCAATATTCAAAGTGAAAATAATTAAAATGCGGGAAACCATAGTCTTAAAGGTGATGGTTACCGTCGTCGAGGTCTTGCTTAGCATGTGTTCACAAGCCGCAGCGTTGACGGGCCCTAACATGGCCATTGCCTACTGGGGTTGCGGAAATGTTCTAACACGATACCGCAGCCCCGGAACGTAAAAGCAATTGAAGGAACAGGGTGGGTTTTTAGTCAGTTGAACTCAGACACTCCCTTCCACTCCACCCAGAGCAGAAGGTGTCATTTGATAACTTTTTCTCGAAAATAATAGGTATCACTACATAGTATAATACAAAGTCGCTTCCGTCTGTCTGTCCTTATGTATGCTTAGATCTTAAAAACTCCGCAACGGATTTTGATGCATTTTTTTAAATAGATAGAGTGATTCTTGAGGAAGGTTTTAGTGTATAATAAGTTAAGGTTTTGTGTAGATTGAATTTAATACGACGATTATACTTCAACATGCCGGAAAGAATTAAGCCTATCGGGAGCTTTAATCGAAAACGCTGCCAAAACCTTTTGAGTTATAAAAATATAATATATGGCGGGATTGTTTCTTTTTTATAGATCTACAAAAATACGCGATGGCATATGTCTATCTCACAAGAATAACCCACAATAACATTTTTTTCTTTTAAAAATTACATTAAAATGATGGGTCATATACGAATCTTTTTTAACAGTACAATATTACTCCTTATCCAATTAAATACGTCAGATATGTTGAGGATTTAATGTAGATCAAAATTGCTGTTTACACTATATCAATAAAATTAATATCTTATGAGTTATCGTCGATATATGAGTGTGGAAAATTACCGGACGAGAAATTGATTAAGCAAAATTTAAAACCTTTATTACCCGAGCGAAGCCGGGCCGGGTCGCTAGTGATACATAAGCGAGAAGAAAACGTCGCTTTACGATCCGTTTGAACAGCGCCTAAGTATTCAATGTCTCTGTCAAAGCTTTTACCACTTTTACTCGGTATTCACGAAATGCTAGTAATAAATTAAAACACAGCTTTCTATTCGTTTCTAGTGATTGGGCAGGCATTTACATAAAAATACCGTAGAATAATGCGCAAATATGTAATATACCTTACCAACCACGGCTACAAGTTCTTTCATCTATTGAATGACAAAAACTTATCAGTAGGATTATCGTGTTCTCGTAACATATAACTATTATTGGGAAACTAAAACGACCATACATACTAACATACTAGTACTTCCAATTAAACTACGATCAACCTTTACCATGTGCCGGGGCCTCCCCGTAAAGTACCGTTTACTCCAAGTTGCTCAAAGTTTTAGTTAGATCGAGCAGAGAGGATAAGATTCTCTCTTCATGTTATGCAGTATTAATTGCGGGACATTAATAGTAATATTATTATTTATTGGAACAAAAACACTCGTCACATATGAATTATTGTGTCCGATAATAGCCAAATTACACAGATATTCATTTCGTTATTTCGCTTTGATATCAAAAGCAGTAAGTATGTCTTGTATATGAACATGCAGTTTTTACAAACTCTATTTTGAATTAACTGAGTTTTAGATCTGAATTAGGTATAATAACATAGGCCTCTTCTAATAATACGAGCAGTATCCAAGAGTAGGTACCGTACCAATCAGTTTCTCTATCAAGCATTATTAGCGAGCACACCAGATGGCTCGACACTGCCGATAAAATGCTGCATTTATATTGCAAGTTCGTTCAATGACCTTTTTGTTACGGTTGTAACTTTTAATTAGTTTAGTGATAATCTGTCTGTCTATAATTTTTTATATTATGAGTATTAGTATACACATAGCTACTAGCACTTCGTCCGCGTGGATTTTGGAAAAATGTATAGCCTAATTATAGAATTAACAAATAATGCAAGGTGCATTATTTGTTAATTCTATGAACAAACTATGAAAATATTTATAGAATTGGCTCATTACTTCCTGAGATTACCCACAACTTACAAACACATACACTTATAGATTGCCGGCGAATTCGCTCGCGTAGAAATTTATTTCATTTTTCCGGCATAAAAGTAGTCTATTATGTTATTCCAGGTTGCAAAATATCTGGGCTTGCAGTCGGCGAGCAGGGGTAGCTCATCGTCCGGTAAGGACCATGCCCGGGTCGACAGTCAGCAGCATTGACAGGGCTTGACAATGCCATTGTCGGCAGAGATTGCGGGAATGTTCTAACAAGATACAGTAACTCCGGACCACGAGGGCAACTGAATGAAGAGGGTTTTTATTCAATAGAGGTCGGACATTTTCTTCCGCTTCACTCTGAGGAGGAGGAGTCATTTGATGATTTTCCCACCGAAAAAAAATAAAGGTTGTAAACTACATTTATACAATGTGACAAGTTTCGTATATATACCATTACTTATAGATATTTGTAAGTCTACCTGGGTGATCATGTATATACTTAAATAATTATTAATGTCCCAATACGACGTGACATTGTGACAAGCGTCATAAATATCTTTCTTTGTATCAAAAGAGCGCGTAGCTAAGTCCGTAGACTTAAATGGGCAGAACTACAAATAAGACCAGTGCTCAACTGATAATACTTCTCCCTACCTTCCGCAACAGAGCCAAGTCTCTTCAGTCAACATAGTTTGAACTACCAACTTTACTTTTGTATAATATAAGGCCTTTGTTCGAACAGCTATGTATATTATAATAGAAGAGGATTCAGGCGGAAGTTTTGTTCGCATATAAGCTCTCATTAATCAGTTTGGAATAGATTTGGGTTAAGCGTATGATGAAAAGAGAAATGAATAAAAATGCTGAAAGTTGGAGTGGTGGACAGATTAATGTATTTTGTAAGGACAGGGTATGAGAACAGTGTCGGCTCAGTGGTTACAGGCATGAATTACGTGTCGTAGGTTGTGGTTTTAACCTAGGCAGGCACATTAGTTTGTATATTTTCACCATCATCACTGCTTTAAAATTATGAAGAATCTATTCTAGGGCCTAAAAATAAGAAGACATGTGATATTAGCACTAGGCCCGCGTGGTGGATTACGAACAATTCCGTCTTAGCGAAAGATGTGTGTCACAGCAGTGGAAACGTTATAGGCTGATATGTATGGTATGAAAGACAAGGGAGTGAATGGTGTCGTCAAGGTGGACAGAAAATAACCTTTTGCCACTACAAAGATTTGAAACTCAACTACACTTTGTACAGCGTATAACATACATTTGGGAGGCACAGGAGCACTGTTCCCTATAACTTGGGTGAATTGGTAACTTTCAGTCTAATCCATCATAAACCACATCATCGCTTACTATTCGGTATGATAATAGTAAAATGCACTACTAAAATCTATATAAATTAATAGTAACATTTTTTTTTTATTTTAGTGTATATATATCGGCAAACCCTCTTGGATGTAAGATTACTTTACAAATTACTAAGTAAACTATGTAAAATTCATTTGCAAGATTTGACACGAACGAAATAACGAAGTAAGTTAAAAGCTTGTAAAAAGAATGAAACCTTTTTGACCGGGCCAATATTCATCGGTATGTTTTAAACTTACGAGTACCTCTGTGGCTCCGAAAGCTGCGCTACTCTGGATAGAATTTCTTTAAGCTGGAATTTAAATCGATGCTGAAATCCGAGCCGTGTTGAATGGCAACACATTGCAGCGTAGCTATATTGGTTTTTACAGACGACAAACGAAATTCGAACAATAAAAGTCGAGGGAAATAGTTCGAGTAGCTTCTTCCCGCAGCTTTGTCTACGTGATAAAGCGCCTTAAGCTTTTTAGCAACAGTGTAGTTTCGTTTCCCTCCGTGCCTCGGAGAGAACGTTAACGTTAGTCCCGGCTGTCATTTGTACGTCTTTGACAGTCGGGAAATTGAAAGTCTGTAAAGTCTGATACCAGTCTTGACAACGAGTATCATGTTCCCCAGCTACTGGTTTGTGGAGGTCAGACACGCAGACTCTCCATGTAAAATACCTTTATTCAACTGTTTCCGGTTAGACTGAGAGCTAATGATAAATCATTAGTATATTGATAGTTCGTCCATAGGCCATTTGTACTAAAACGCCGGTAATTAGCCAAAACATACCTCAAATTAAAACCAAGCTTGATCTTCAAACTTGAACTTTTGGGTAGAATATAAAAGTGAATACTTTCTTACAAAGACTAGAATCAGTCTATAGTCGTGATTAGGTAAGTCGCATTGGATGCAGAGAAAATCGGTTATCTTTGTATGGAGGTCTCTGGAGTCGCCATGACCACGATATGTATTAAACCGTCCAAGTTTCTTGATGTTAAGGACAAAGCTTAAAGCTGTTTGATTATTTCCTGTATCTGGCGTTTTGCCAGAATCTGCTTTGTTGAGAAAACTGTTTGGGGAAACGACTCTTTTGAGAGGGAAATGCAGATTAACAATATTATTTTGTATAAGTCATATTTGTGGGAGAAGCTTGCTACTCAATATCGTACCGCTACAATTTCTGAGAGTCAGAATCAACAGCGTTGACGATCAGAATAAAGCCCAGTCAATGAAGCTTGAAGAGTCTCGGAGAAACATTTTAACTGGCATGGAAATTGATACAAAATCAAACAAACCACCATTACCCTTTGCCCATTAAAATCCCCAAAAACACAGTTTAATTCCTACCTTGGTCCAAAATAACCCCAATATCTAAACTACTTAAGTAAAAAACTCCGTGTAATCTTCGTAAGTGGATGAACATGTGATACCTACTGCGTTTGTCACAAGACACAGCATAAAAATATATAGAAGATTAACTAAGTCTGACACCTCAAAAACCGGTCTCGGCTGTGTCATTCGCAGATCATAGAAGATAGACAGATAGATAGATATATATATTCTTTATTGTACACCATAACAGTAAAACAAATAATCAATGTCCTTGTAAGTAAGTCCTGCCAGCCTGTTTAGTGAGCTTGCATCGAATTATCATTCCACCTCCTTGCATGAATAGACCAGCTCACTTCATATTATTTTCACCTAAGTTTTGACCGAAACGGGCAAATAGGTGAACAACCCTACCATTTTTAGGGTTCCGTAGCCAAATGGAAAAAAACGGAACCCTTATAGTTTCGACATGTGTGTCCGTCTGACTGAAACTGAAAATACATTTTTTGATGAAACCTATGCAGGTGTGGTATCTATAGACAGGTCTTCAAAAATGACATTGAGGTTTCTAAAACAACTTTTTCATAAAGTTAATCGTTTAAAAGATATAACGCTTCTAAAGTGGTAAAATGTGCCTCCCCCTCTAACTTCTATAATTATGGAGTGAAAAATCTAAAGAAAATATATGATCTTAATGTAATCTTTCAACCAAAATTGGTTTGAACGAGATCGGTTCTGCTGTTTTTGAGATACAGCATATTTTCTAAAACCGCAAATATAACTTTTTAATTCATACGAACACTATGAAAAACAAAGTTATTTGGCGTAGTTGTAAAAATTGTAAATTAACTAGTTTTAAGAAATTTTTACTATAGTTACTACGGAACCCTTCATGGGCGAGTCTGACTCTCACTTGGCCAATTTTTTTTATTAGGGAAAACAGCATTATGGAATACGAAAAATAAGCTTGTAAATACAAATTATAAGTATGTTTGTAAATCACTAAGTTATTCACAGTTTATATTAGAAATCTAAAATGAAAACAAGTAGGTTTATATCTGTGAAATTATATACCTAGTATGTAGGTATAAACGTGATAAATAGCTTAAAGAAGGAACTTTGGTATTTCTACAAGTTCTTTGTAACCCAACAAGAAAAGTACTAGGTACGTACAATATTTAAGAATTTTATAAAAGCTCATCTAAAAACAAAAGTTAGTCTACAAAAGATCCTCTGTAACGATTTAAGTCGTCACACGCTCATACTCCTGTAACACATTTTTGTTCTTAGGCGCGGGTACAACAACCCCTGTAGGTACCTACGACTACAAATTCGGCTGCTTCTGTTATCAGACGGGGCTAACATCTACCGAACTTTTTGAACTAAATGAAAGGAAAAAAGAAAGCTTTTGTTTTTATATTTAGACTAGCTTCCTGCTCGCGACTTCGTCCACAAACCTTAATAAATTATACACCTAAACTTTCCTCTTGAATCATTCTATCTATTATAAAAAACCGCATCAAAATCTGTTACGTAGTTTTAAAGATCTAAGCATACATAGGGACAGACAGCGGGAAGCGACTTTGTTTTATACTATGTAGTGATATTTGTAACTCAGTTGTTTAAAACCATCTGAAAAATATAAACAAACTGTCCGACTGTATACATTATCATATGCTTAGCCTTTTCCCAGCTATGTGGAGGTCGGTGTCCAGTCTAACTGGCTACCGCTGAGTATTACAGTTTTACATAGAGCAACTGCCTCTCTGCCTGTTATAACTACATGCAGGAGATGTATGGATTCTCGTCTCTCAATCACATCAAAAAAGCTGAACGGATCTCAAAGAAAATTGTCCAGGGATTGAATATAGTATAGAATAAGCTACTTTTATCTAGCGAAAATGTGCGAAATTACCACGTGAAAAAAGTCACGGACAACAGATGGAATTTTATTGAAACAGTCCTTGCTATTTACTTTTAACGAATACTTTACCGTTCGCCCACATTGATACTCCTGTAATATATGTCTGTTTCAGAGAAGCGTGGGCATAACGACCTCGCTACAAACGACCGGAGCTTCCGTGATCACACGGGTTTAAAATCTGAAGCGCTTCTGGAAGAGGCTGGGCAAAATAATAAGAGGAGTTTTTTTAGAAAACAGAATAGTTGATTGATTTATGCGTTGCTTTAAGAAAATGTAGATACCATATTATGTCCGCCTTACAAAATCTAGATAGGCAGAATTGATGAATTAGTTTTCTTTTTAGTTTAATAAATACAAAATAAAATACTACTCTATCCTTACTAACATATAAACTCACACTCAAACACATGAATTGTAACAGCTATCAGTACTTTATCTGACTTGTATAAATAAATAATTGTTCCAGGCAAGAATCGAACCTGCGCCGCGCAATCCACCTGCTAATCGTGTCATCATTTTTCAAGCATTGTTAAAATTTTATGGGATCCTTTGTTTTTATTGTCCTGCTGATTTCAGCCACTTCATAAATAGAACGATGTTACTATTTATTAAAATATCTAATTAGCAATCACAAGGCATTATCATTCTTGCTTTTACGCACGAAAAACGTTAATAAAGAAAAGAAATAAAAAATTTTGAGACACGAAAATTAGAGGAAAAAATCCATTAAATTATTCTGATATTAAACTTTAAAAACGTTAACCTTAGTGACTTAAAAAAAAATGTTGCTGTCATTCAGATTCCTGTAGCGAGTGGATATGCTCAATGACACTTCTAGGTAACGCAGCACTTTTATATCTGGAATGGATAACTAATGGAAAAGGATGAAATAGGTTAGCATGTCCGCTATCTTCGAACAATTTTTCATATGTTGTGCAGCCTTTTGTATACCTACCTATTTCTTGTTAGAAAACAATAATATATTAGTGTTCAAGACTACAAGAAGCCAGCGCAACGATACTGGTGTGTCCGAACTGTCCACGGTACGTGGAGCTCTAAACGTTGCTTACAATAAACAAAACTACACAATAGCCTCTTAGGCTTTATCAATACCTAATGTGTTACCACTTACCTTCTGTGCTGGGGACGCCAAGCTTCGACCTTCCTGAGGCCACGCCCAAAGTGTGTGTATAAGTATGAAATGAGTAATTGAAAAGTGTAGTGAAAGTCAAATGTAGATGGACGGAGGTTCTCAAATGCTGGTACTCCCAACGTGGTCTATCAGCAATCACAGCACAAACTTCGCACCAGATTGAAGCAGCTATTTATCACTATTTTCAGCACAGTCCGCGTGTCAGACCACCTGACGACAATGCGGCGTTATGTTCCAAAATATCCCAGGTTTTCATCAATTTGGGATTACAATTTCAATCAATCGTTAATCGCGACCCAATTATTGGTTACAACAGGCGATTCAACACGATATTTTCAATTACAATTAAATCACAAGGTCCCAACAGCGGACATTTTTTCAACCGGAACAAAGGTAATCTGTCAAGTCAAAGTTATGTCAAGCCCACAGATAATTAATGTTGCCGCACCAAAAATATGCGTTCAAAAACGTTCGGTACTAAACATCTACCCCCCCCCCCCCCCCCCCCCCACGGACGGGCTTACCCGTCCGCTAATCAATTGGAAGTCTTGACCAGGTTGCGAATTTAACACAGCTTCAATGCGGCAAAATACCGTAGCTAGTTCCTCAAAGGTGAGAACGGTGTCTCCCAACAATCTCCGCCAGCGTCCCTTTGCCGCTTTCACCGCGGCCTCAAAAATAGGCTGGCGGGTCAAACAACTAAGTGACCCCTCGGCGGGCCAAACTATTACCAATGTCAACCTGGCTCTCATTAAGGAAGGCGTATACCTCCTTCAAATAGTTACTTGTACCCTTGTAGTTCGTACCGCAATCACACCTAATCAAAGAAGGTAACCCACGGCGAGACACAAATCTTTCCAAAGTCGCCACAAGGGCCTCTGTCGAGAGGGAGGTTACCAGCTCCAAATGTACTGCCTTGGTTGACAGGCAGACAAAAACACACAAATAAGCCTTAACAATCTTACTATTACGAAGGGTGGACGTCTTCAACAAAAGGGGACCAGTAAAGTCCGTTACGACGCCAGCAAGGGCCTCACCTCATTGACACCATCAGCCGGCAAAATCCAAAATTCTCGCTGCAGAATGGCCAACAGCGCATTACAACCGGCATGCGAGTTCTTAATGTGACGATCAGTCACCAACAATTGAACCAAGTGGCCCTCCTTGGGCAACAAAAGGGGGTGACGGGCCCCATAAGGAAGGCTAGAGAGCCTCAACCGTCCTTCAACACGCAAAAGACCCGTCTTATCCAAGAAGGGATTCAGCTTACTAATGGCTCCCGACAACTTAACCCTACCAGACTTCAAGACCTCGATCTCCTTCTCAAAGTGTGCAGCCTGCACAGAGCGGACCCAAAGGAGGAGTGACTCCTGTTGCTCTTAAGGAGAGAGAACTGGTGACAGGCGCTTGTCCCCTGGATTCCTAGAATTATGGCCAAAACGCCTGATCCACGAGGTAACGTTCAACAATTTGTCGAGGGAGCTGTATCGATTCAACAAAAATCAAGATCAAACGGAGGGTCCTTTGTCCCAACAGCGAACACCTTAAGTCCGGGCAAAGGATCCGACATCAAGACTGGCGTTCGAGGCCAATCGTCCTCGGGGCGAGTCTGCCAGTCAAGTCCCCACCAGAGGGGATGAGCAATCAAGTGGGGGGCCATGCACCCGCGTGAGGCTACGCCGCCCGGGTTCAGGTCACCAGGCACGTGCCTCCAAATCAAAGGCGTTTCAGAACCTTGAATCTGCGACACTCGGTTCGCAACAAAGACCTCCAAAGGGTGGACGGACGTCTTCAACCAACACAAAAGAATTTGACTGTCCGTCCAGGCGTAAGAAGCCCGAATGTCAACAGTTCCCCCCAAAGTGCGCGCAACGTGGCTTAAGAGACACACAAGAAGCACCGCAGGGAGTGCGAATACAAATTGGAGCCAGTCTTCCAACAGGGTTTCCCGAATTGGCTCGTCCCAACCAAGTTCAGTTATAACAAGGGCAGGAGCACCAATTTTAGGGTAAAGACAACTCACAAGGTTTAAAGCCTAGCTTCCCTCAAGCTGGGTTTTAAACCTGTATCGAATTGGATACTAACATTGTAAGCTTCGTTTCCCTACACACCAGCTAACCAAGGGTAGATATCTGAAGATGAGACTTATGGGCCGAGTTCTTGCGCATGATAAGATTACATCTATACTTCTATACTAATATTATAAAGAGGAAACCTTTGTATTTTTGTATTTTTGTATGTTTGTATTGAATAGGCTCAAAAACTACTGGACCGATTTCAAAATTTCTTTTACCATTACTTAGAGGGATTCTTCCGAATCCGTATAGGCTATATTTTATCCCGGAAAATAGATAGGATTTTTCGTGGTAGTGAAAATTGTGGAGTAAGGCGTCGAAAAAACTGCCGTACGTTAACGATTCTCGCGAACGCTGCCTATATTTAATAGAAACATTGCACCCGTGCGAAGCCGGGGCGGGTCGCTAGTTAGAAATAAAACAACACAAGTTTGGTTGGTCATATCATTAAATATAATTAAAGTTCCTCAAACACGTGATGGTACAACATATCCTAATTCTCCTATTATAGCATATTATGATAAATGTTTATCTTACAAACTTGCGCATGCGCCGACCGCGTAAACCGAGATTAACTACGCGTATATCAATCTTAACGCTTTGTAGTACAGTTATAAATTACCCAGATAACCGTCGTTAACTGTTTTAAAGGTTAATTTTAAACCGGTTAGTGTAAACTAGGTATTTAATACTATTGTAGTTTAATTCGATGTAATAGGAATGAACGTGTATTAATAATGTTCTATTTATTAGTAATATCAAGTTTTTGGTGGATTTGATTTACTTGATAACTTAATACTTGATTCACAAAGTCATTTTTGATTTCGAGGTTGAAGATATATTTTCAATAAATATGTTTTTATTATTTGCAATAACGTGTTACACAGAATACATCATTATTATACAAGAAATATGCGACATAATGTGGTGCAGTCAAATGAAACATTGTCAATTTATGTAAAAAATCCTATTTACTCGAGTGAAAATAAGCTTATCAACTACGAAAAATGTTGTAAGACAATCTAATAAGAAAACCCTATAGATTGGAGCCGTTTGGGGTCAAATCGGTTGGGTCATGGGATCGGAGCGCGTTTCTCCTAGATATTTTTCAACGACTATCGACATATTGCGTGACATGGCTGGCTGTTCTAAAATAAATAAGTAAATGAATTTCTTCGGACATAACAATATATCCAATGACGATCACGGTGGCCAAACATCAATCGATCAACATAGTGCACTGAGTATCGTAGCGCGGGATGCACCAGTCAAACGAATCTTCAAGATTATGTCGGGTTCCACTTCCAGTCTAACTGGATGCAGCTAAGTAGTTACTAAAGAAGATAATATATGTAGATACATATATGTTTATAACTATATATTTACGTGAAGAACCTTCGGTGGAAAAATCATCTAATGATTCCTTGGTGCGCCGCTCTTGGTGGGTATTACTATTAACCCACTCTGTCAATTGCCCTTCCGTTTCAGGGCCGCGATATCTTATTAGAACATTCCGTACCTAGTTTAATGTTTTTGTAGTGCACTTATCCAAACTGATTTGAAAATAACTAAGGCTTCCTGTTAGAGACGCCTGGGTTAACTTTGCTTTTGTACATAAGCTGCTTTGTTGTATTTATATATTTTTGTGTATTCAATAAAGAATTAGTTAAGATCAACAACACGAAGGGCTAATTTCCTAGGTCCTAGGTCTCTGTTATGCATATTTTGTAAATTGTAAACGTCAAGGTTGGCGCAGTGATAGAAGATAGAACAGCACTGCAGCCAGATGCTACTGCGGGCTGTTCGTTACTGGTTCGATTCCCACACCGGAGTGAATATGTATAGTCTGCGAGTAGAAGATCCGGCCCTTTGTATTTGTATAAATGTACTCACGATACAGAAAAAATTAGTAATGTTAATAACTTGTTTTTTTTTCAGAATAGGCTCGCGTTTGACCACCATCTCATCTGACGCGATGATGTCGTCGAAGATGAAGCACGCTTGCCTAGAAGTAACTTATTCACTCTTGACTTAAAGACCCCCAGGTTCAAAGATAAAAACTTACAATGTAATTTTGATCTAATTGATTTTTTAACAAATTTGATCGTAAATATTTTCTATACAAGCGATTATCGTGGACTTACTCATCATAAAAAAAGCGGATTAAATATTAAGAACGCATATTCATTCTTAGGATTAGCACAATCTTAGATAGTGCACAAGTAACAGCGTAATTTACTAAATAGTGTTTGTTTTGGGGCGAAAACTATCGAATGACTCCTCCCCCTCAGGGTGTAGTAGAGTATCAGACTCCTACTGACTATATCCCCACCCTGTTCTTTTCTTCTTTGCCGGTTTTATAGAATAACACGGGCCAAAGCCAAGTGCTACCCTGAAAATATAAACCTAACTGATGGATGACTGTCTATTGTTGAGGAGTCTGATGTCAGTGCATGTGGTATAGAAGTGTCGTTTTGCAGGAATTTTCTGACAATTCTACAGGTGTTCAAAATAACAGCTTTCTGTAAAGTGTGGTAGGTGGAAGGAGATACATCGAGCATTTTTAAAGATTGGTGCAGTTGTTTTGGAACGACACCCGTTGTTGATATGACTACAGGAATAATGGAGACTCTGTCTAATCGCCACATTCGGCAGATTTCAATTTTTAAATCCGTGTATTTTGACATCTTTTCTGCTATAGTATTTTGTAGGTTGTGTGTGTTTGGTACCGCTATATCAATGATTTGTGCAGTTTTATTGATTTTATCAAGTAAAGTAATGACTGGCCTATTGTAATGTGTAGTTTTATCTGTAAGAATAGCACGATCAAAATACAACTTGTGTGTTGTATTTTCTAACACACACAACATTTGTAGTAAGGTACAGAGGGTGTTGTAATTAATTTATATTTAATAGCAAGTTTCTGGTGAATTTTGTTGGCTATTTGATCGTGTCTGTGCTTGTAATCTGTCTGAACTATTGCTTTACATGCTCCAGTAATGTGTTGTATAGTTTCAGAAGAACTTTGGCATCGTCTACAAATGTCTGTTGAAAGGGGTGACCGCATGATGTACTTTTGGTAGTTACGGGTTTCAATTACTTGATCTTGTATGGCGGTCATAAACCCTTCAGTCTCAGGGAATAAATCACCGCGCCTAAGCCATTTGTTCGACGCTAACTTGTCGACTTAAGTTGGCAAAGGTCTTGGCGATGTCTTCCATGAAGTGACTTCTGGGTCCATTCTAGGATTTTTGTCTTAGTGTCAGTTAGTTTTTCATTAATTTGAGGGTTTTTGTTAGACATATTTAACGGAGTCAGTTTTCGGTCATTATAACTATTGCTTTGTGTAGTGAAGAGGTTGTACTTTTTGTATTGAAATATTGCCTAAGAGTGTTTATTTGTTTATTGTGCAGGTTGGTAATATATATTAAGCCCCGTCCTCCCTCCTTCCTTGGTAAAGTTAATCGCTGTATACAAGATCGCGGATGGTGTTTTCTATATTTCGTCATTGTGGTGTTGATGACGCGCTGTAATTTTTTAAGGTCGCTTTTTGACCAGTTTATTATACCAAAGGAATATGTTAGAACAGGGATTGCGAAGCTATTAATAGCTTTAACTGTATTTCGTGACTGCAATTGTGTATTAAGAATGGATTTAAGTCTGTGCCTAAATTGTTCAGTAAGTTTAGTTTTAATCATTCTGTGTTTAATTAACTGATCTTGAATATAACCTAAGTACTTGTACGTTTCGTTTTCATTTAAGGAGTCTATGGTTTCCCCTGTGTGGATGGTGTATGAATGTTGGTACAGTTGGCCTGCTTTAATTGAGTTGATTTTACATTTATCAATACCAAATTCCATACCTATATCCGTTGAAAATTGGTCTGTGGTTTCCACTAATTCATTCAAATCCTCTTGGCTCGTAGCATACAATTTTATGTCATCCATATAGAGAAGATGGTTAATCTTGCAGTTTTGTTGGTCAGTTAGTATGTCATCTGTAATGTCATTAAATGGTAGGTTATAGCCTGGCGTTAGGGTATTTAGTTTGTTCGATAAGGGATTTAAAGCTAGACAGAACCATAAAGCGCTCAGAGAGTCACCTTGGAATATTCCTCTTTGGATCTTAATTTCATCGGTTTCAACGATTCCCGAGGGTGATGTAACACGTAGGCGTGTCTTCCATTGTGTCATAGTGTTACTTAAAAATGTGATGATGAGAGGGTTTATTTTATATATTTTTAAAACTTCAAGTAACCACGTATGTAGTACCGAATCGTACGCTTTTTTATAGTCTATGTACATAGTGTATAGTTCTTTTTTTTTCTGTTGGACCTGCTTGAGTATAATTGAATCTATGGTGAGTTGTTCTTTACAACCCTGACTAAACTTTCTGCATCCTTTTTGTTCTTCGGATAATATTGTATTCTTTTCAAGGTGATTATAAACGATATGAGTAATACATGATGTTATTATTTTATATATTGTTTGTAGGCATGTTATGGGTCTATACTTTGCTGGATTGCTTCTATCGTTGTTTGTCTTTTGGTATCATGTACGTTATTCCTTCCGCTATGTATGCAGGTATTATTGTTGGGTTTTTAATAAAGGTGTTGATGTAATTATAAAGGTATGGTTGAATATGAGTAAATTTTTTATACCAAAAGTTGTGTATGTTGTCCGAGCCTGGCGCTTTCCAGTTGTGTAATTTTTGAAGAACGTCATGGAAGGTATCTGTTGAGATATATTCAAACTCCATTACTTCAGTGTACCTATATCTATCAGTTTCTGTTGTAATCCATTCTGCTTCTGCGTTATGGCATATTGGCCTCTCCCAAATTTTTGACCAAAATTGTCGAAGATTATCTATCGGAGGTATACTATGGTTACTGTGTTGTTCCCTGGCTAATGTTTTGTTAGTTGTTGATTGTTTTAATGAACGGTAAAACTGTTTTTCGTTACTTCTAAAATTATTATTTTGGATTTTACGTAGTGAACATTTATTGTATCTGTTTAATCTGCCTTTTACAAGAAGAAGTTTTTGCTTAAGCGTGTCTAAAAAGTGTGTGAGCTGAGTATTTGGTTCTTCATGAATGGAATGTATTTTACAATTTTCTATTATTGAGTGTACTTCTCTGACAAGTTTCCAACCTCTGTTACCTTGTATGTACGCTGTGAGTCTTCCTATTTTTGCTCTTAAATCTTTCACTCTTAACTCTAATCGTCTCTGCCATTTAGGTTTTTTATTGTTCTGATTAATGCTAGTTACATGTTCAAGAGTGGCATATGAAAGTTTATTTCCATTTGTTTTAGCAGCTGTTCAAGCAGCATTATATATGACTGTCTGTAAGGTTTCAAAATCTGTATCTGCACTAACGTATTTTGGAAGAATATTGTTATTAATATAACTTACTATTTCCACAAATTTTTTAGATGTTCTTTGTTTTGGTATGTAATCTCTTTTAGTGGGATGAATTTTTGTGTAGTACTGTAGTGTGTGTGAAAATGTTTCCTCTAGTTCTTGATATCTTTCCTGATTCTCTTCAATATTTGCGGTATTATGTTCCATGTTTATAGCGTTGGTTGTAAAAGTAGCTAAGTCAATGCTGTTTAATAAATTTGGCTCATTTTCTACTTCATTTTCGTGAGTTTGATTTACGTATGTAACTACTGTGTTATTAATTGTTAATGCTTGTGTGGAGGCATTTGCTGCAGTTGTAATTGAATTGGTAAAATCTGCTTGCCTACAAGGATTTGCTTGGTTTAGTATATTCTCTGCATATGTTTTTAGATCCTGAAGTCGTGCTTCAGGTATCATTTTATTCTTTAGAATGACTCTTTTTTGGTCAGAAATTCTTTGTTCAGATAGGTGTGCGAATTGTGGAAAGAAATTAGTGAACATTTCTCTTGTATTTTTTCTCCAAGTAGTCATATCGGATTCCATTTTCGTAGAAATAAAATAGCATTTAATCAGTGTCTTGTTCATTTCGTTTGACCACCTAATTCTACTCTTTGTTTGTGTTTGCAAATGTGTGTTACTTTGATCTGCATTAACATGTGTTGTTTGAGTTTGTGTATTTGTTTCTGCGTTAGGCGCCTTCCTCTTCAATTTGTGATTGTGGATCAGAAGAAATGATACTTCTTGGTTTCTCCAATATATAAAATGGTTTATTGCAATGAGAGTTAGTATGTACAACAGGAAAAAGTCGTTCTTGAATTAAATGTTTTTGAAGGTGAAGCTATACAGAGCAAGGATGAGGTTTGAATGTCGTTAGTATTGAAGACACGCCGAGCGGGTCCCGTTTCACGGAGAGGAGTTCGGAAGTCTTCGTAGACTGCTGCTATTGGTCCTTCTTTGATAGCGTCCCTAGGGTTCCTCTCATTGGCTGTCCGACAATCCGAGGATGATGTGCTAGTTTTTGAGTCATGAACTCATGACGTGTAGGTAGGTGTCTCAAAACGACGGGCGCCTACTGTTTAGCAATGGCAATAAGCACGTCGTCAACATCATGCGTGAACATCCTCCCGGCCTTGAAAGATGGTCTTTCAACGTGTTCACTCAGCTTCATTCTCCCAGCCTTGAAAGATGGTCTTTCAACGTGTTCACTCAGCTTCATTCTCCCACAGTGGACAAATCTTAGAAAATGCCCTTCTTATGATGCCCTTTTCGGTCTGGATATCCGCCACTCGTGCAACTCCGTCGCTGCCTGGAATGGTGCTGATGATACGGCCAAGACACCACTTCAGTGGCGGTGCGTGATCATCCTTTATAAGTACCAGTGTGTCTGGCTTCAGATCAGCTTGCCTTGACTTCCACTTTGTCCTGGTCTGCATCTCAGAAATGTACTCTGTGAACCACCTGCTCCAAAAATGTTGACGAATCTGCTCCACTCGCTGGTAGCGTGACAGACTGTGTGGGGATTTGTCGATCAGGTCCTCACAGACCGGCGCTGTCAGCGGACGGCCAACCAAGAAGTGAGCTGGGCATAGGGGTTGATAATCATGGGGATCTGTGGGCATAGGACTAAGAGGACGGGAGTTCAGTACTGCTTCCACTTGTGTCAAAACAGTATTGAACTCCTCATACGTTAAGTGCAAATTCCCTACAACACGGCGTAAATGATGTTTACATGATTTTACCCCAGCTTCCCATAATCCACCAAAATGCGGAGCGTAAGGGGGAATAAAACTGAATTTGATATCTTGTGAAGTAGCGTAATCTATGATATTTTGTGAACATGAGGAAAGGAATTTTGAAAATAAATTCATTAAGCCAACGAAATTCTTTCCGTTGTCTGAAAAAATGTGTGACGGTTTGCCTCTGCGTGAGACAAAGCGCTTGAGAGCTAATAGATAGGCGTCTGTTGTCAAATCACCTACAAGTTCCAAGTTAACCGCGCGTGTAATGAAACATATAAATATGCAAATGTATGCCTTCACAGTTCTAGCACCCCTACCTTTACGGTTCAATATGAGAACCGGTCCCGCATAGTCCACACCAGTGGTCATAAAAGGAAACCCTGGAGACAAGCGTTGTGCAGGTAAGTTACCCATAATAGGTGCAATCGGCTTAGCACGGAACCTAGCGCATCGAACACAACTATGTACAACTTGTTTAGCGAGATTTCTCCCACCCACCGGCCACCACGTTTCTCTGAGTGTGTACAAGAGGGCCTGCGGCGCGGCGTGCATTAGTCGCTCATGCTCTGCGCTAAACAACAGCCGTGTGAATGTGTGCTTGCTGCATAATAATATTGGATGCTTCTTGCTATACGAAAACTCTGGTGAATTGCACAAACGTCCCCCGACTCTAATTACATTTTGTTTATCGATGAATGGATTTAATTTTACTAAATTGTGTGAGTGTTTTAACGGTTTGTGTTTAATTAAACTATCTAAAAGGTCGGGGAATGATTGTGACTGTGACGCCTTTGTGAGAATAGTTAGTGCTTCGTTTAACTCGGTTACGTTCAATGAGCCAGTACGCCTTGCAGCTTTGTTTCGCATATTGTATACAAAACGTAACATATAGGCACAAACACGTTTCATGTGATTGAATCGAGTGAAACGATGAAACGGGAACCAACTATCCGTATCCGAGATTTTATGAGTGTGGGTTTGAAACCTAATCTCAGGTAAATTAAGTGTTGTATCGTTTAAGTGGTCAGAGCTATTTTTATTGGCTATATTAAATGACGGATCTGAAAGGAAAGACGGCCCTACCCATCTGTGTTGTCTAAACCGGAGCAAAATAGCAAACAAGTCACCCTGTATTGCTGGGCCTACGCGTTGTATATCGTTCAGTGATTTGCCAGTCGTGGTTTTGGCGCTTGCATTGAATACAACTCGCAGTTTCGTGGTAGTACTGTGCTCTCGGAATACACCGTGGTATGGTAGAACGTAGTGTGGTATGCTGTACGTACGGATACGTGACATGTGACCCATTGCTATGTATTCATGGATGAATTGCATGTATAACTGTTTATAGGCCGGTGTGCGTTGCAGACGTTTCTCTAGTGCGTAGAACCGACGTTCAGCCTGAAGAAATGAGTCACCCAATGCGTCAGGGGGCTCCTTCAAAGGCATGGAAACGCAAAACCTGCCATCAGTGTAACGTGTGGTTGTCTTTATAAAATGATCCTCACAAGCCTGCTCCTCATTACTGCGGACATCAGTCGATCTGCCTATCTCCTCGAGCTCCCAAAATTTCCTCAATTGTTCATCAAGTGATGATGTGACGTTACATGAAACGTGATGACTATGTGCGAGAGTATTCAAAGGCCCTGAAATTATCCACCCTAATTTTGTATTTTGTAAGTATGGACCACCTTTCAACCGGAATCTTCCATTTTCGAGGAGATCCCAGAAGTGGTCAGCACCAATCAATATATCTATGGGTTGAGACTCGAAGAAATAGGGATCGGCTAACTGAATGTTTACAGGAATGTTAAAACCATCTTTAGATAAAGACACTGCTGGTAATTGTGCAGTTATTGAGGGTAAAATTAAACAATGAATGTGTGTAGTGTAGAAACCTACCAGGGACCTAATTGTAACATTACAGGTCTGTGTGCACTGGGAAACTGAGTTACCTACACCTGTTATATTGTAAGTGGACTGTATTTTTTGTGAGTTTAATTTGTTACATAACGCATCTGTGATAAAACATCGTGTACTACCATTAGCAGAGCAGCGCGCGCGCCGTGTGATAATTATTATGAATATCGGCTATCTCAACTAGCACGGTAGACAACAGAACTGGTTTGGCAACTGGCCCTTGCGTGGTGGGGCTGCCGTCGCTATTCGCATTATGTGTGTGTGATTCTAATGCGGGTTGCGAAAATTGTCCTACTGTCACTAATGAGAGAGGCGGATTTTGCGTGTTATCCTCTGACTCGTTACGATGTAGTAGTGTGTTATGTTTCTTACAACATTTCCTACACGGTCCAAGCGGACAGTCGTTCGCTTTGTGTCCTGAGCGCAAACAGTTTGTACATAATTTGTTTTGTGTGACAAAATTATGTTTGTCCGCTACGGATAGATCAAGGAATTTGTGGCATGAGAATAACGGATGTTTTTCCTTACACATAGGGCAAGGTTTGTACTGTGTTTTGTGTGACAGTGGTTTCGTAGTGTCGGACGAAGAAGCGTTACAGTGTACTTTAGAAGTGGTCGCATTGATGTGTTTATTATCGTGTGTGCCTTTACTATGCGTACCTAATAATTTATCTAGCATGTCCGCTCTCCGCCCGATAAAACGAATTAAATCCTCTACCTTCAACTTAAGCTTCGCATCGTCAGGACATTTTATCATTTGTGCGAGTACATACTCTTCCCACTCCCGCTCGGTAACAGGGTCCGCCTTCCACGTAATCATGTAAATTATGAGTGTATCCCAGAAATCGGTCGGCTCACCGAGTACTTTTAGTGCGCGTAGATGTTTTAACATCGTATCTACGAGCTTTCGTAATAACACGGGTGACTCTTTAGTTAAAGCTTGTGTGGAGAAAAGAGCTTTTACATGATTGTGTATTAATAGACGGCTGTTATTGAACCTATTAGTGAGTAACTCCCATGCAACACTGTAATTATTGGCTGATAATTCCAGTGAGTTTATTACTAATTCAGCGCTACCCTTCAAAGCTGATTTTAAATAGTGGAACTTCTGAATAGGACTTATTTGTGTGGAGTTATGCACTAAGGATAAAAAGGTGTCTCTAAACTCTAACCAATTCTCATAGGAACCGTCAAAAGTTGGTAATTGAATAGTAGGTAACTTCACTGGTTGTACTGCCTCAGAGTTATTAAAACTTTTAGGTGTTTTGCTATCCTCAGACAACAAAGACTTAGCTTGCGCGATGACACTAAAAAACCTTTGTTCGAACTGTTCCCTATATTCCAGATGTTCATCCAAATTATCACACATTTCTTCGATTTGCGACTGAAGGTCGTTAAATTCAGATAACAGGGAGGTAGCACTATCTATGCGTAATTTGAATTCTAGAATTCTGTTAGCTTCTAACGGCTGTTGGAATGACTCAACATATTTTTGCAAATTAGACAATCGACCCTTAATTACTCCCCTTCTGCGTGTGAGGGCGTTAATTTGTGTGATTAACGGAGATTTAAGAGGTGATTTAGGAGCAGCCGTTAGATGAGTAGAACCTGACTCCGCCATTCTGGTAGATATAGAAACCTGGAGTACTTACGTTTTGCGAAAACGATTTCAGCGCCTGGAGCGTAAGGCTGTAGCCACCGCGGCTCCTGCCCGATCTCGCGAACAAGTATGATGCACTAGAATTTGAGAGGAGAAACACTATTAACACAAGGAAAGAGGAAAAGTCTTGGCTGGCACGTATTACCGAGTTGCGCGTCTCTCGTTCGTGTCCACGTCTGATTCTCTGCTTCTCTGGACTGGTTTGTTTTATACGGCACGAAGGTCCACAAAATTATGTTTCTGCGTTAGGCGCCTTCCTCTTCAATTTGTGATTGTGGATCAGAAGAAATGATACTTCTTGGTTTCTCCAATATATAAAATGGTTTATTGCAATGAGAGTTAGTATGTACAACAGGAAAAAGTCGTTCTTGAATTAAATGTTTTTGAAGGTGAAGCTATACAGAGCAAGGATGAGGTTTGAATGTCGTTAGTATTGAAGACACGCCGAGCGGGTCCCGTTTCACGGAGAGGAGTTCGGAAGTCTTCGTAGACTGCTGCTATTGGTCCTTCTTTGATAGCGTCCCTAGGGTTCCTCTCATTGGCTGTCCGACAATCCGAGGATGATGTGCTAGTTTTTGAGTCATGAACTCATGACGTGTAGGTAGGTGTCTCAAAACGACGGGCGCCTACTGTTTAGCAATGGCAATAAGCACGTCGTCAACATCATGCGTGAACAGTATTTAAATTAAAGCTGTCAATTTGTAATTTTATTTTACTGTTATGGTGTACAATAAAGAATATATCTATCTATCTAATTTGGTCTAGTGTAATGGCTGAAAGTAATTTGTTATTAACTATTGCTCTACTTTGATCTCGAACCCTCTGTTTTGAGACCTGCATTTGAGGAAATCTGGTAATGAATTGTTGATGTAATGATGTCAGATATGATGTATTTTCAGTTTCTAACTTGGTGATTTTTGGATACATACGCCAAATGAATTGATTTATTTCTTTGCTCCATTTTTTACGCGTATTGGTCGTGCCAGTAGCGGGTGAAGGGTTTATGGCAGTAATAGCCTCCGACACAACATCTACTGAGCCTACTGATAGTATTGATGATGACCTTGATGAACGTTGTAAATACGATGGTGGTGATGATAGTATCGATGAAAAAATGGACCTCAAAGAGGATGAAGATGATGATCGGTGATATCGGCTGGTTAGCCTGTATATGATTTTTTGCTTTTGATCTTGTTATCATAATTATTCCCACGAGTAGCTAGGGACTAATAAAGTCGACCACAGCAGAGCCCTGCGTTCACTGTGGCAAGGGTAGATAAAACTGGAGGTCCCCTTTTCTCCAGAGTTTGCACACTAACGACTAGCGCCTTCCCCTAGCCATGCAGCCCTGGCATGTGCGACCCTAGCTTGGATTGTATCTCTCTTAGTTTGGCCCCTTATCCTAAATCTATGTAGGCAGAGTTTTTCTGTCGTCATAGATTTAGGGTTCATTATTATTATTATTTCTTTTCATGCTTTGCATTTCTCCCATTTAAGTGGGGATTTTAGGCACGGGCCGAAGCCAAGTGCGTATATATTTAAAATTTAGGTATTTAGGAATTTTCGAGTTAACCGGCATGTATTTAAAATGACTGCTTTTTGCAGTAGGAGGTAAGTGGATGGGCTAATATTTAATGAATTTAAACTATTGTGAAGGGTTTTTGGTATTACTCCAGTACTGGACAATATGATGGGGATGGTTTTGCTATGAGTAATGTTCCATTGCGTTTTGAGTTCTATGGATAAATCTGTATATTTTGCTATTTTCTCTGAGTATGTGCTTATAAGGTTGTGGGTGTTGCATACAGCAATATCTATTAAATGTACTAATTTCTTCTGTTTATCTAGCATTGTTATATCTGGTCTATTATTGTATATGGTTTTGTCAGTTATTATGGTCCTGTCCCAATATAACTTGAAGTTTTCGTTTTCTAATACTGCTTGCGGTTTATATTTATAATATGGTACTTTATCTGTAACTAATCGCGTTTGGATGGCTAGAATTTGATGTATTATTGCTCTTCTCTCTCTTCTTTGGTCGTGCCAGTAGCGGGTGAAGGGTTTATGGCAGTAATAGCCTCCGACACAACATCTACTGACCCTACTGATAGTATTGATGATGACCTTGATGAACGTTGTAAATACGATAGCCTATCTGACCACTACATTCCAGTAACTGGGTAACACGCTACACTTTTCAAAGACTGGTGTCCGATTTTCTGGCTTCTAACTATGATAAGATACCTACTAATGACAGAAGGGACCAGCAGCTTATTGTGCTTTTTGCGGCACGTAAGAATCTGGGTATGCCACCCATTCACGGATAAATAGATAGAGATAGAATATAGTTTATTGTACACCAATAATTGAATCACACTTAAATAACAATATTATAAAAAAATTGGTTACAATGGCGGTCTTATCGCTGAGGTCTTATCAGGAACCAACTTGCTAAACGAGGGTCGAAGTGTGCGATTGTTATTAGTCGAAGATTTCATATACTTCTCGTGATACAAAAGAGTCTCGGTGTGTAATGGCTGTCCTCAGCAAGCATAGCTTATTGTTTAGCAGCGAATCTTTTAAATCTCTACACAAGTCTCAATTACCCATAACTTAGAGTTTTTGTTGTCATTCTCCTTCTTTTCGGCGGGATAATCATCAAGTGACTCCTCCTGCTTTGGGTGGAACAGAAGGGTGTGTCAGACTTCTGACGACTAAAATCCGTCGATTCCTTCAGTTGCCCTTGCGTTCTAGGCTCGACGGTATCTCTCTAGAAAATTTCAACCCCGGCAGGATAGTCATTAAACTCACATCCTTACAATATGTTACGCCAACTTCTAAATCCTCAACAGATGTAGCGCTAAATTCTCAATTGCATGTCGTACGTAAAAAAGTGTTACTAACAATGAAACGCTCCACAACCCTTTCGCGACTATAATTTCGTAAAAACATCGGCAACATAAAGGGAAACGCCTATTCTTGGCCATGTTTTGTCCAACTATGTGATAAATACAAAAAATACCCATTTATTAACTAAAATATACCTATTATTTATTTGTACTAAAAACTCCGGAGTTAAAAGCCGATTTAATCAAGAAACTCAACCGTTTATTGCCTTATTAAACACTTCCTGTTGCTGGTCAATCCTGACTAAGTAGGGATGGTAACTTTTACTGAAAAAAATCGACTGAACCGAAAACCGGTTATCAGAAATCGATTTATGAAAAATCTATATTTATTATGATTTCATTTAATCAATAATGGAAAATTTAATTTTTTTTTAAATAAATCCCTAAACTACGTATATCCATCTAAAAATAAACTAAAATATGGCGTCCAGAAATTCGTGCGCATCGCTGACCACTGGTAATGTGCCCAAAAGACTGGCGGCATTGCCATGCTATATGGCAATGCTTAAACCCCTTGTAACAATGTCACATATTTATATATTTCGGCTTTATTTACTTTAGCTTATGGAATACCCACGCGTGTCAAAGCTGTAATTATTCCTAGGATATTAATTCAGATATCAATACTTTAGGTATTAATGTAATTTAAACTGTATTTTGGGTTAATTAAAGTTTGATTTGCCTTGTGTAAGTTTTTGAAAGTGGCGTAGGCGTTAACATTCGTGCAAATACTAATTAATCTAGTTTATGGAATTTATGATCAATGTTTTTTTTTAGTTTTGATATTCAAGTAAACCATTTACAGGGTGTTTTTAGAGTGCGTGGTCATATTGTTTAGGGATAACATCTCATACATTAGAAACATAAATAAAACCATATATATAAATACTTTCTACAAAATACTTATAACAAAACAAACGCAAAAAAATATCAATGACCTGGCCCAGCTTCACGCGTTCTCATTCTGCTAATTCACACAGAACCTGAACAATTTTTTTCAATCATAGCTTCCTCATGAATCACTCTACCCATAAGTGAAAATCGCATGATAATCTGTCCAGTAGTTTGTGTTTATCGTAAAAAGACAGACAGACGTGGAAGGAGACTTTGTTTTGCAGGCGCGTGCGCTCCTTGAAAGCATAAATGCAGTGCATTACTTGCCATTCATAGATATTTTAATAAAACGTTCGCACGTTTTAGATGACTTTAATGAATACTAAATAAATGAATAAACAAAATATAATAACTTAAAAACGCCTAATAGTTTATAAATAGCACCTATTTGCAAGCACACAAACATTGTTTGCCAGGCGCTGCAAATTAACGTACCTATTATTCTCAAGTCCTGCCGCCCTCTACGGCAGGATTTTTGTTCGCATGTGTGCAGTACTTTTGCTATTTGTGCACAATTCGCCTACGCACACACCCATGAATGTCTAAAGCCAAAGTCCTGCGGCATGATACCACATACCACAGACTACATAGAGATTCTACGTATGCATGAGACAAACGTTCAGAAATGTTCGTTGCCGTTCCGAGTAAAAATAATAGACAGAATAGGCTATTTAAATGGTTTCTAAAAACCGTCTCATATTATTTATTGGCGTATAAGGACCCTACAAATAATATTTATTTTCATATTTTATAAATATTTCGTTTAAAAAAAAAAGCATTACAAAATATAGTGATCATATAAGCTGTCAAAACGCTTGTTGGACGAACAATATGACGGAGTGATGTCACACGTTTCACGTTTGTATATAAATATTGGGGAGCAAGTCAAATTGAGAGTTTTATGTAGTTTAATAAAGTTTCTGGCTGTAATTTACTGGAAAAAATGAGTTATAAATGGTGTGCAGTACCACGTTGCACAAATACAACGATAAAGATGCCGGAGAAGCTATTTATAACCGTTCCAAAAAATGTTAAAGTTCGTAATAAGTATTTACAACTTGCACGCAGAAATACTAAAGAAATAAACTTAGAATAACAACGCATAGAAGGATAGTACGAGTGCAAAAAGTGAGGCAACTAAAACTTAGCCATTTTTGGCTAACTTTGCTCGACGAGCCGTCAGTATTCAAGGTCACATTCTGCCGAACAGAGCTCGCGAGTAAATAATTTAAAACGACCGTTTGTAGCGTAAAGGGATGTCATAGTCCTTCAGGAAAACAAAAAAACGTGTAATCAAATTGCATTTCACAAGTAAATACTTACATTTTATACATTATATTTAAGTAAATCGACCATCAAACAAAAATTCTAATAACCTAACTTATCACAATTCAATGTTGCTATCCGTGAGGAAAAAAATACCCATATTGATTTCTTTTGTGCTTATTTTTGTTTAAAAAAATATAGTTTTGGCGGCAATTATGTATGCGTCAAACTAAACTATATTTATTTACAGCTACTACCTACAGTGTTTTATAACTAAAAGTTACTGTTACTTCGAAGAGTGGCATCATAAGATGACAATTTTATTGATTAAGATTTTTTTCATTTAAGTAATGTTCTCAATAATATTTTTCTATTTCATAAATACAACACATACTTTTAATTGATATCAAACGAGATTTTTAAAGCAATTAATACATTTCTATAATATCATTATAACACATTACACATCAAACATTCTAAATGCAATAAACGATATCTCATTTCGTTTACCTTCCGTAAATATATGTCATATAAGTCATATTACATGAAAAAACATCATCTTATTTAGTTTCATAACATAAAATACTTGATTTGATCCAGCAACATATTAGTGCGTTTTCCCATTTTTGTGGTAATGGTACTGGTAATGGTATCACTGAAAGCTATATTTGTGTGCGTTTGAAGAACGTAGACACATTCGGCTCACGCACACAAAGAAAATAAAGTGGACACACGAAATCGCTCGTGTTTTGTTCTAGACGCCTCTTCTATGCGTTGTTATTCTAGGGAAATAAAGGATAGTTCGGTAATTTTCGTCTGTCAGGATCATTTTGATGTAAGTAAACATGTTATTATTACTAACTTAAAACATTTTTACAATATAGTTATTCTTCTGTTTTAAGGTTAGATAACTGAGATGTTTTTTTTTGTATTATACCTGAATAGCCACAAATATTTCAATATTCAATTATATTTATTACCACTAAATACATTAACATTTATGGCTTTAAAATAACATTTAAAAATATTTCAGATTGAAAAAGATATGGCTATCAATATAATATGGGATTAAGCAACTTTAAGCAAGAGCATAATCATGGTGCCTACAAAATTTTATTGCCAGGAAGACCGCAGAAAAAGGATGAGTGATGCTAGTACTTCTAGACATGTATTTGTTTAAAAACAAAGAACCCAACTCATTCAAGAGTGCCAAGACACACTGATGCAGGAAGTGTTAAGTGAACCCAGCCCGTCTAGCACCCAACCGACTACAACACCTGTGCAAGAAGTAGTTTTAATGACAACAGGTATGTAGACATAACTAAGGATAAAAATAGGTAACTGAAAAGTGAACTGTGCGTTTGTTTGTATTTATAATTTTATTTATTTTCAGAATCACAGTCAACACAAAATAAAAGCACATGAACAGATCCTATTGTCACCAGTGAAAAGGGTACCAATTTCATTTAAAAGAAAAAGTTAATTATAGATCAAAGGCGATACGGACAAGAAAAATTATGACTAAAGAGATTACTGTTTCATTTTCTAAGAATACTTGATAATGTGATTGTTATAGCCTGTGCACTTATTAATTTACAGGATTTGCTTATAAAAATAGAAATTAGACAAAATCTGTTGAGCAGCTTTGTTATAATGATTTCAAACAAATAGTCATACATACATGATATCAATACTTTATAAATAAGTGTTATTATTTTTTGGTAATTTATATTGCATACCAATAATAAAAGAAAGAAATCAGCCGTCTTGTTTTATTACTGTTTTCTAACTTTTAACGTTTAACTATTAAGGAATTTGGATTAATAAATACAATAATAATAGGAATCACTGATTTATTCTCATAAAAAACACAATTTTAGACATTATTTAATGACGCACTGCGCTTTAATATTGGATATATATATATTTTGCTTCCAAAAGGAAGATGCACTTGTTAGTAATGTTGTTAAATGTATATTCATTGTCATGTTGTAGTAGTATGATATCAACTTTTTTTGTTTTTTTTTAAAGTCAGGGTGTACAATACAAAAGTACCCTTTCTTCATATTAGTGACATATATTTTTAGTTGCACTTGAGCTTATACTTTTCAGCAACTACACCACTGAGACGGCATAACCTAAACAACACTGGCAGCAGGGTTGCCAACCGCAAAAGAAAATCCCTCGTACACTTGCAGCTAAAAATCTCATATTTTGAATTTCAAACCTCGTACATTTAGGTATTATGCATGCAAAACGTGCTAAAACCAAAATAAAGGCATATTGAATTTCTGGATTTAGGACTTTTTACTCGAAATAAACTATTGCAAGTTTCCTATTAAATAAAACATCACTTTGTGTTGTATTTCCAAAAAATCTTTATTATTAATCAATCAAGTAAAATAAAAATAAAAAAACTAAATGTATTACTACTACTATTACTAAATTATTATGAAAATTTGCAAGGTAACTTAGTTTACATCTCTCCAAATATTAGTCAGGAACACCCTCACTGTCATCGTTTTTTCTGCCGTATATTTTATCTGTTGTCATGCGGCTATACACTCCTTTTGTGGGTTCAAAATTGACACAGTTTCCTTTTGCACTCTCTGCAGCAAGAAGTGTGCCGTTCACTGTTTCCACAGTTAGCCGGTTTCTTATCTCTGTCTTTATTAAAATGACTTTACTATTATAAAATGGTGATGCAAAATGTTCGTATGGCCATATTATTAAAATCTCGTACATAATTGTACGAGGTTGATAGTGTCCTCATAACTCGTACGGAACACTCCCAGGTTATAGCTAATAGAAAGAGTGAATAGGTTACTTCTAGGCAAGCATGCTTCGTCTTCGTCCACATCATCACTTAACATCAGTTGAAATTGTGATCAAACGCAAGCCAATCAACAATAACTTAAAAAAAATTAGTGTAAACGCAATTATCTTATTAAACTGAGTGAATAGTTCGGGCCAATTTCAGTTATTATTTAAATATTTATCATTTTCATTTCGCTTCGTACCTACAGCATTTGTGTCAAAGTATTTGTTTAACGAAAAATTATTGGCGCATTCATTATGCGCGATGAGTGGATAAAAAAAATACCAGTATTTAAAGCAAGTAAAGTAGGTAAAAATTAATTGATTTAAACTACATTTTTACTGATATTTTAAGCTACATAATTAGGCTACCTACCACTGACTGAAATTCGGCTATATTAGGCTACTTAAGCTGTGAAAAACGGGCGACATTGACCCCCGCGTTGTTGGCAACACTAGTTTTGTGTTCGCGGGGCCTGGGAGCCATATTGCTTTTTCATGTGATGAGCATTGTTTACTATTTTGTTTACGCCAGTATATTTATAGTTTTCTTAAAAGATTTTTCATTTTAACATTTGAAAGTGTGTACATTTAACAGTTTATTACTGAGTTTCTATAATAATTGTATTGTAGTGATTTGCTTTTACTAGGTAGTGCGTTTGTTGATTTTTTAAAAAATGTTATTTGATTGTGAGGTCTGTGTTAAAAATGTGTGTTTATTAAAAATTAAAAATAACAAGTTCTCACAATTATCATTCAATGAAAAGATTCAATTTGTCTCTGAAGGAAGGTGTGTACCCGAGTTACAACAATTAAACCAGCAAAAAGGGAAAGTTACTCGAAAGTTTCATGTTAAAAGTTATGAAACGTATGACTGGCTGTGTGGTTGTATACACACGATTAAATTATATTGTTTTCCTTGCATATTGTTTAGTAATTCTAGTACAGTGTGGACTGATTCGGGATATTCAGATTTAAATAATTTTTATACCGCGGCAAAGAAGCATGACCATACAGAAAAACATATGGAGGCCTGCTTAAAATTAAATACTTTTGATAAATCTCGTATTGAAATGAGTATCAACAGTCAGTTACGATTAGATATTGAGAGGTATAATGCTAAAGTCGATCGCAATAGAAACATTTTTCAAAGGCTCATTGATGTTGTTTGCTTTCTGGGAAAACAAGAATTAGCTTTTCGCGGTCACGATGAGTCAGTATCGTCGTTGAATAGGGGTAATTATTTAGAAATAGTAGATTTATTAGCCAAGTATGATGGAGTTTTAGAAACCCATTTACAGAGTGCAAGTACCTCATTCACGGGCATGTCGAACCGTACGCAGAATGATTTGATCTCGAGCGTTGCATCTGTGATGATCGATCGCGTTAAAGCCGAAATTAAACAGTCCGATTTCGTCGCCGTCATGGTAGATGAGACTCCTGATGTTAGCGGCCGTGAACAATTAGTATTAGTTTTGAGATATTTTCGTGATTCTGAAGTAGTAGATCGATTTATCAAATATGTTGATGTCAGCGCGGATCGGACCGCTGTAACCTTGAGTTCTATAATTTTGGAAATTTTAGAAGAGTTCAATTGTGTATCCAAATTAGTTGCACAAACTTACGATGGGGCAGCAGTTTTATCCTCACAAATTAATGGCGTGCAGGCTTTGGTGAGACAAAAATGTCCACAAGCTATGTACGTTTGGTGTTCAGCACATATATTAAATTTAGTTTTATCGAAATCGTTCGAACGAGTTGCTGAAACAAAACGCTTTTTTAGTATTATAAAATCAATCGCGGCTTTTTTTCACACCAGTACAAAGCGAATGGCCCATTACAATAACTTTGCCGATATGAAAAAGCTGCCTCGTGTCGCGGAAACAAGGTGGACAAGGACATATCACTCGCGCACGGTTAATGTAATTAATAATGAGTCCACCCACCTCCTAGAATTGTTTGAAAATATGAACGAAAATACACAAGACTGGGATGGTGAAACACTGACACAAGTCAGTTCATTTTTATTTATTATGAAAGAATTTGAATTTAATTTTCTTTTAAAATCTTTCGCAGATATTTTTGCAGAAACGGATATTCTGTATGATATTTTGCAAAAAAAAACTAGTGACATCGCGTATTGTGTAACAAAGATAAAAGAGTTAGAGTCATTTTTAGAACGTTTCAGAGAGAAGTTCGAGATCTTTTATGATGCCGCCGTTCACATTACCGGACCACCTAAAAGAAAGCGCAATGTCGATGATGTAAAAATACATTATCGGCGAATTTTTGTTGAAATAATTGATAATGTAGTCAGTGAATTAAGAAATTGCTATAAAAACATTAAAGATTTAAAGTTTATTGAGCTACTTTCTTGTGAGAATTTTAAAAAATATAGTGAACGTTTCCCTGAAAATGAAATCAGAGAGTTCACTAATAATTATCAGGCAAATTTTAATTTCGATAAATTGAAAAATGAATTGCGCTGTATTTATAGATCACCTCAATTTGCAAATACACACATCAAAAGTGTCTAGGGGTCAACATATATTTTTGCAATAACTTTTCTCCTGATTGATATTAATTAAAATTTTCTTTAAGGATTCATCAAATAAAGTGTTTTCGTTTGTCACAGTAACGATAAACCAAGTCACCTTTGCATTAATAAATAAATTTGCCATTTTCCTAATAAAGGGATTTTTGACATTTGAACCACTAACATTAAAGTTCGAAAAAAAGACTGAAATAACAGTTTTCTTTAAAATTTTATTGGGTAACTTAAACAATTAATAATCCGTGTTTCTACCGCGGACACTAACAACACAAGAACATCGGTTTGGCATACTCAAAATGAGTTCATCCAAATCACGCTGTGGAATGGCCGCCCATGTTCGTTGCAACAACAAAAAAAGGTCTTCTTGCGACTGAATACCCTCCATATTCGGCAGAGCTCTTCTCTGTAGCATATCCCATGCATGCTCAATCGGGTTCAAGTCTGGCGACTGAGCAGGCCAGAGCAGGACATTGATGTTAGCTGCGGCGAGAGTCTGTCTTACAACTTTTGCGGTGTGCGGTCGTGCATTATCATGCATTAACTGAAATAAGGGACCAATTTGCACTTGTAGAGGAACGATGACGTCAGATACAATCGTCTCAGCATAAATTTGAGCGTTGAGGTTGCCTCTGATCCAAATCAACTCAGTTCTTCCGCCGATCCAAATACCCGCCCATACCATGATGGTTCCACCACTATAAGTATGGACTTCCTGGCAGGATTTTAATCGCTGTTGGCGTCCAGGGGTTCTCCAGTGTCGTATACGTCTTGTATCCGGTCTCATACCAAAACGAGACTCATCAGAAAAGCACACGAAACGCCATTGTTCTTCTGCCCAATTTCTGTGTTCAAGAGCCCATTGATATCGAATCCTACGATTGTGCATTGCTATAGGTGGTACCCGTAGCGGTCTTCGGGAATGAAGGTTCACTTCATGCAAGCGGTTTCTGACTGTTTGGTCGCTAATTAAGTTCCCTGAAGAGTGATGAAGCCTCACGGCTAACATCATGGCGGTTATTGTTGGAGCTCTTCGAGTTAAGATTTGAATGTATCGGTCTTGTCTCCGTGTGGTGCAGCGATACCGTCCTCCATGGCGCTCAGCCACGGTACCAGTGCTTCGGTAACGTGTCCAAAGTCGACTGATAACACTCGGACTTGTATTCAGAGCTAAAGCCACAGTACGTTGCCGGGAACCAGCTTCTATCATTCCCACGGCTCTGAGCATTTCTTCCCTGCTTAAATGACGTCGCCGCTCCATAATAACGTTGGTTTTTATCAGTAGTAGGGAAACAGTAGCACTAATAATGTCTTCAATGCGTTGTATGTTTTTATAGGGAAAATATTGACAGCTGATTTTCATCTTTTACTCGAATTTGATTAACAGTTCCTGTTTCAAATTATGAAATGCACCAAAAAGGATCCATATAAATTTATAAAATCATAAATTTATTACAAAGCCACATCTCAATCTCAAGAAATCCGCATAAAAATGCTTGATCCCTAGACACTTTTGATGTGTGTAGTTGTGTATTTAGTATTATTCAAAATTTGTATAAGGACAATTTAAATAAAGTTTTTTCTGAAGTGTTACGATTAGCGAAATTCATTGTGACTATCCCAGCAAGCAGCGCATCGGCAGAGCGTTCATTTTCGTGTTTAAAACGTATCCACACATATTTGAGAAACACACAAAATCAACAGAGACTCACAGAGCTTTCCATGAATTTTATAGAAAAGGCATTAGTGATAGAATTAAAACGCAATCCAACTTTCTATGACGATATCCTAAAATCATATTTAAAAAAGGATAGGCGCATAGATTTAATTTATAAATGAATGAGTAGTATGTTTTTTTTTTACTAACCTGTTGTTTTATTATTAAGTTTATTTATATATTTGCGAATCACATGAAAATCGGCTTTTTTAAAGGCCACATCGGATATCTTCCAAGTGACGTGTTCTGTAACTATCACTCACTTGGATAAGATATTTGAGGTGGCCGAAATCTTGCGTTTACATCGGGATATAGTAACCGGAACCTTGAATATGTGAAAATTGAAGCTGACTAGGTGAGTAGTAATATCTTAGCTTATTATTTTACGTATTAGAATTTCTTCCGCCGCGACGATCGATCGCCGTTTTGTCTGCGTTGCCGTAGAAGATGTACATGAATAGTAGTACATCTAAGACTTGTTCTGTTGGCATGGTTTCCGACTTAGATATCCGTCGCGTGGCTGCGGCTATGCTTAAAATCTATAAAAGAAAAAGTTTTTGTGACCGAGTACTCCGCCGCATACCTAGTGTCATAAACCTGTGCACGCCGCTGTTGTTTTGTATCAGATATCTGCTATACATCTTTACATGAAAATAAAATTGAAAAAAGTGTCCGTTTGTGATTAAATAAAAATGTAACGGTAATACAATATTACCGTGGTAACACCGACTTGTAGGCAGACAGTGTTGTGGGCACAGATAGTCTAGTTAAATGATATGAACATCACCATATAAAATAACATCATATTGCCTGGCAGTTCGCACTTTTGAAATAGCCCGTATAAGTATGGGAACTTTGCAGGCCGGTTGCAGAGTCTATGGTTATACATAGATAACTTGAATATGTATTGTAAATTAGTATGATATGGGTTTTTAGCTGTTTCCCAGCGTGGTAAGGTCTCTTTTATGTAAGTAATACTTACTAACTGTCGCTCGTGGCTCTGCTTATGTGAGTGAGTTGAAATTACCTTACAGAAAATACAAAGAAAAACATATAGGAGCTATATTGGCATCGAAACGAACTATGTAGGTATCTATATATTTTCTGGAACATAGTTTTAGGAACGACTAAATTTGCGAAGATACTTGAACAGTTTAACGGTCCGGTTTTTAGATTAATAATAATCAGAAATTTCCATTAATTCATGTTAGTTTTTATAGATAGTAGATTACTCAAACATAAAGTAAAACCTACTTTATAATTGAAATAATCTTTAACAGGATCATACATACATTTATGTACTGTGTGTCAGAGTAATTATTAGATTTTTATCTTACCTCAAAGCAATCTATACAAGCATAACTCGTGCCTATAATAATTACCAAAAAAAATATCATCACCAGCTGAATCTTAGTATTTTACATCGGGGAATAACTAGCAGTCTTCCATTTGTGGAAGATCTGTGTGAGATTTCCCAGCTTAAGCTTCTCAATATCCATAACGACTGTTAGATATAGGTAATAAAAATTGCAAGTACATTAAACTTTTTCATTAATAAATAATTGAACTAGGAACGTTTTGACGAACCTAGCCTAAAAAACTTTTAATAAATTAACGACACGATTATGAAATCACGACAGCTGACCACTAAGTTGTGAACCCAGTGCAATATATCAATATGTCTAAACTCAGATAAATAATGTCAACTTGATCACGTTGTTGGGATCTTGATTGAGAACCAGTTGTGATAGATAAGATAGGAAAGCGAATGCAATGAATGGCCTTCAGAAGATCGTGTGAATGGAGTATACAAAATTGAATAAACTTGGTTGGAATTCCTTTAATTTAGTGATAAAATAGAAGGCTTATAAAATCATGTGTCTATTCAAATTTAAATTCAAATTCTTTATTGCGAACTAAGTGTACAATATATTTTGAAGCTGTTAATAATAGGAAGGTTCTTAGAACTTAGTTGCCTGTTAAGGCGTTGCAATTTATGTTAATCTTATGTTTTCTAACACGTTACATTATATTAATTACTAATTATCATTGTTTTTTATTATACCACAGTATTTATGTCACTTAATATTTAATATCACAATACCTTTAATATTTTTAAATTATGATCTTTCTTCAAGGAATTCTTATATGGATGGAATAATATGCTTTTTAATAAGGAAGTCTTTTAGCTTCCTTTTAAAAGTAATAATTGAATTGGCTTAATTTCTATGGGTAACTTATTATATATCTTTATGCCCATACAAAATATACTGTTGCTATACACTTTAGTGTGGGATGATTTATTGCGTAATATATTCTAAGTCTACTGCTTGTATTAACATTAGTGTCATAGCTACTGATGTCCGATTTAATTAAAATTGAAGCCGCATAGATATAAAGACAAGGAAGGGTTAATATCTTGAGGGTTATAAAATGGGGTTTACATGAATCTGTTTGGTGTATTCCACATATAGATCTTATACACTTTTTTTGAGCCTTAAACGCAAATTCCTTATCAGTTAAGTACCCCCAATATAAAATCCCATACGATAGAGTGGATCCCACGTAGGCATGATAAGCATTTAGTAATGTAATTTGGTTAGATTAGATCTATCCGTCTGATACACCCAAAATTTGGTACACATATATGAACGACTCTGATCCGAATACAAACGCGTAATGTAAATAACGTAACTTTGAGTAAGGGATAGTTCTGCTGGAGTTTTCCTCTGGACAAAAAACTTATAAGATCATTGTGTGTCAGTGTGTCTGTCTATCTCACACAGATTGCTAAATAGATACACAGCTTCATACCTAATGGTCATTTCAGTTGAACTTTAGTACTTCCACCTAAATATGCACTAGTCTGACCGAAATACGGATGTGTAAAGTAAATAAAGTAACTTTGAGAAGACTTTGACTTTGTAAGGAATGCATTTTGGGACAATCAATCAATTTCCGGGCTCATTCCCCATTCGAAAGTCGAGGTGGCCTCCTTATACTTTCTCGCCATCACGCATCTAGCGACTTTATGACATCTCTGCTGTTAAACTATAAAAGTGGAGCGAGTTAGCTATTGTCTTGTGCAGGTTTGGGAAATTCGCTGGATGTAACGACGTTTTGGGAAATTCTTATTTATTTAAACTTTATGTAAGGCGGACTTAATGCAACAAGGCATTCTCTACCAGTCAACCTTATCTATCTCAAATTAAATATATCAGTCTATGTCTATGCGCTTTTTCGAATTAAATAATATCAGTTTTCTTGAACTACCTTGGTCCAGAACCTAATCACTACATCGCAATAAACCGCATTCCAATAATACTTATTTACACGTCTGTCTACGCACCTCCGAGGACAAACAACTAGAAACGTTATAAGACATTTTATTGCAGTTTCTTCGAGGCAGTTTCCTCCATCGCATATATTCCCAAGTTTTTATGTACAACAATATACTTTTTGTTTCGCGGCGTATATTGTACCGATGCTCATACAACTTCTTGATGTACTGTCTCACATATATTTTTTACCAGGACATGAGTTGTTATCCTATATTATTTTGGTAGCTGCGCCACAGTTTTAACTTTTGCAGCTTCCATCGTTGAATTGTTTGCTTGAATATTGTTTTTGTTCCAAATAAACAATTTCTATTTATTTATTATCCTCATAAACTTCATGCGTTAAGAAATGTGACTCGGACTATTGAGAGGCTGATTTACCTATACAATGTCTGGTGTGTTTGGTTTGGCCTAAAATATGTACTCCAGTGCAGCTGAGGATGAAAGCTCATCCTTCTCAAGACTTCATCACACCAGCAAATACACGTTTTGGGTATACTTACATTGTGTGTACAGCTAAGTGGTGGAATTCCCTGTCGGAGTCTATTTCCTGATAGCTATAACCTTGGGGTATTTAAGTCAAGAGTGAATAGGGTACTTCTAGGTAAGCCTGCTTCATCCAGGTGAGATTGTAGTCAATTGCAAGTGATAAAAAAGTACCTGCTTCCGGGATATTATTGAATTACAGTGCCCAAAGTTAACCGAATGCAAGCTCAGCTTGGCCACTGTAGACAAAGTATGGCCAACTCGAATATCAATTTTTTTTAGTTTTTTTTTTTTTTTTTATAGATAACTTGCAATGTGGGCAAAATTCACATTACAAGCAATCTTGTTAACCCCTCCAACTAAGCTAAATATGCTTGTGTCTGGAGTGGGTTCACGGCAATAGTGTAATGGGTGGGATTCGAACTCGGGACCTCTCGATCACAAGTCCGACAAGTGAACTCGAAAATATATGCCAGTATTATTATTGTAAGACGTAGTATTAAGCCTATATCGTTCCTACTGCTGTAATACAGGCCTCGTCTATTTATTTATTAAAACTTTATTCAACACAAAATGTATAAAGACTGATAAAGACAGAATTAATGCCTTAGACATTCTCTACCAGTCAACCATGGTTGGTGAAGAGATAACATATACCTACACGGGCCCAGTGCAGGTTGGTAGATGTCACAAGTCTTAGGATTTTTCCTAGAACATGATGATTTCCTCACGATGTTTTCCTTCACCGTTTTAACAGCAGGGGTTACGACGGAAATTACACAAAGTAAGTTATGTGCCTGTTTGGGTTGAATCCAGAATCAACTGTTCGTAAGTGCTGCCTGTAATCCCTGGGCAGCCACTACGTCACAAATTATTTATTCTTGCTTTCGGCCACGAAATCATAGGGTTAGTAACAAAAGACTTACAATTATGTTTGTAATATTTTGTATCACCAACGGATTAGCCATTATATTTTGTAAAATGATTCGCCTATTTTCTTGCTCTAAGATTGATTTCATTATGATGAGTTCAATTACCCTTTTAAGTATTTCGGTACTTATGTTTTCCTAATATACATCTATCTATGGCTCTATAAAAAGTTGTTAGAAATAATTTCCAAGGATTTGCTAATAAAGCCTTGGTCGGGTAATGAACTCAGAAACATTTAGGTACCTACATCGGTCTTTTGTACTCCACAAAAGATACGAATACATTAGACTCTTTTCATCATTTGATGAATGTATCGTGTTATACAGATACGTACAGATATGGTATCTGTACGTATTAGTGAAAAAAAAATTGTGGTTTTTCAACAGAAGCCACATTAATTCACGAGGATCTGTGGATTTAACAGCGGTAGGGAGGTGATCTCACTTGCGCTAACGACTTCAAAATGGTAAGATTTCTTGTGTATGGTGAAGATATACTTTAATAGTACATTGTTCACCGAGAGGAGAAAGTGACCGATTACCGTCGAGGGTGTCGTTTGAAGCCCGAGCCGTAGGCAAACACCCGAGATCGGGAATCGCACTTTCTCTCGAGTGATACATAGTGCTTTATACTACACCTACGAGGAAAATAAAAAACTAAATCTTAAGTTATCACTATCACTACTTATCATTTTGATAGTTTTATTTTACTTTCTATGAAAACTGAATCCTCAAACAACACACAAATTGAAAATGGCGTCTGCAATTTTCACATGTTCTTTTTTCAAATTGTTTATCCTGCCGCCGCAGGGTCGCACTGCCAGCCCGACACCATCCAACACACAGCTAGTGGCCAGTGTCATTTTGCGAACTTGGAGATAAAAACTCACTGTAAAAACTTTTTGGCTTTTGATATTTAGGTTACCGGCGCATAGTCTTACCCAAAATTAAAAAAGAAAAACCACGTAAGAAATGGATTTTCATACACTTTTCTCTCCCGCTCAGATACGTTTTCTCCCCGTATATTTGTTCGATATGCAATGACGTACTTTCTACCGTAAATTTGATAAAGTATCAAGGTACTTTCCAAGCAGGTGTAATATTAAGACTGTTGTTGAAAGTAGTTTCTATTCTGGGTTATTTGCTTTGAAATCTGACACTCCCTTGCGCTCAACCCAGAGCGGGAGGAGTCATTTTAAGATGTTCCAAAATTTTTTTGAAAATATGTTTTTTTATATCATTTGTCATACTAGTTACGATTAGAGCATGGATACCGGTTTTCGATAATATCGAAAAACCGGAATATTGGACCATAAATCCGATATTGAAAAAAGCGATATTGGATTTCAAATATCGGTTTTTCGATATTTTATATGAAACAAAAAACCAGACGCAATAGAATCTTTCTTACTTATTTCAATGAATTTAATTAATGTAAACATTACTTATCGATTAATTATAATAATATGTATGCTACAATGTCATTTATAAATGATTATTTCCATATAAAAACAAAATAAGATCGTATCTCAATGACAATACTTTGAATGCCCTATGTTATTTTTTATATATTTTATTACTGATGAGTCCAGAAGTTGCCAATTCACTCTTGCTTTGAAGGCAGACGGGTCATATGTAGAAGGGAACATAGCAGCCTGCAGAGTTTCAAACCTTGGCCGGGCGCACAATAAATGTAGAGGAGAATCGCTTAGTACGACAAAACGATATATTGAACAAGTGAGAATGGTACCATGCAGTACGTCTGATAGATCGTTAGTATAAAGTAGATGGAGGAATCGGGTCGTGGAGTTCCTGCGCACACTCTCCGAAGTACAATCTGTGGAAGACCGACAGGCAAACAACGTTTCGCCGATGAGCCAGGCTGTAAAGCTTGTCTGCTAACACGTGCATCGCCTGTGAGTCTTTTAACTCTGCGTTATCCGAGTCAAGTGCAGCAAGCTGGTATCTTGCTGTGCCATCCTACAAGTGACTGCAGTACTCCATACAAGAACAGACCTGTGCTTTATACAAATTCAAAAGCTGTACAGGTGTAAAGTATCGCCTCGCCTTGTGAAGAATTTCCAGCTTTTTGGCTGCAGTCAAAACTTTTGACTTAATGGTTGAGCCGAAGTTTAAGTTAGACGTCAACTCAATGCCCAAGAGCTCCAAGCGGTCGGTAACTGATAGGTATAGATGCACCTTGGAAAGTAGGAGATAATTTAAATTGGCTCCTTTTAGCAGTGAAGAGATAAACTTGTGTTTTCAAAGCATTGAATTCGACCAGATTGTCGGGTCAAATTCATTCGCTACAACAAGGCCTTTCTAAGACAGTCTGTTTCGTCCCTGCTAGCCCTAGCACTGGATAAGTATATCGTTAAGTCTGTGCTATCATCCGCGTACACAAGAGCTGGAGCAGGTCCTTGATAAGCAGCAAAAAAGAGTCGCAAAGAGAACAGACCTCTTAAGAATAACGCATTGACATTGACAACCATAAGATTCGATGAGCAGCTATCGATGACTGCTCGGATTGACCACTCAAAGGACTGAGATATTTAGGGACTCTCCAAGAGTATTTCCATGTTTCTTAATGGCCTCGCCCCAGCAGTGCGTAAGATACACAAGATCTCGGGTCGACTATCCAAGGCGGAATCAATACTGGTGGTCAATAAGTAGCTGAACTACCTTCCGCCACCGCCTAATTCCGTTCAGCCCCAGAAACATCTGCCACCCGGACGTGACTTGCAGTGGCCATTAATGGACTGCGAATCCAAGTAGGCCGCTGCAAGCACAATTTAGCAAAATGGGGCATTATATGCCAAACTGACACCTAGTGCGATTACGGCGTTCCCGATCAAACAAAATGACCTAAAAACGTGTACATGAACAAGACCTGCGTGACTGGGCCTAATACATATAAAGTATGCAATTTACCATCGATACGAAGAAGAAGAGACTAAGGAGCTCATTGTCTTCACGGTATGCTAGCAGCTTATTATTGAGTAACCTATCCATCACTTTGCAGATTTTGGAGGTTTTTTGGGTACTGGTTGCACATTCTGGTTGCTTCCGGGACAGTGGCACCACTCTAATTTTAAGAGTGTGATACAAGTGACAACTCTAGAGCACAACTTTTTCAGCAGGCTTTTGGAGCAGGTATTCCATCTGGCCCGCTAGCTTTGTTCACGTCTAGTCTGCAAAGGGCTATAAGGGACCTCTTAAATGTGAATTTCTAAAACTGACGTTTCATATTTCAGCTATATTAATCTCTTGAATTGCCATAATCTTCGTCTCTATAGCCATAAGATGACTGTGTAGTCACTCCTCCAATTTAATATTTAGTTCTTTGCGTTTATTGTAATATTTACTTATACAAGGTGTAACAGATTAAGCGCAATACCTCAGACACCCCAATTACAATATTAAATTATAAGTCTAAAACAACATCCGTACTTAACTAAATAAATTGAATCCAAACCTAGACATTTTTTACTATGTTATCCTTACTAAATGCAAAACGTATGTGCGTCATGCAATATTGAGATATCATTATTATACTTTTAATTTAATTTTAATTTCCATAATATCGGAAAAATATCGAAATACCGGAATACCGATATTAAAAAATTGAATATCAAAACAAAACCGGTATTGGGAAAAGGTTCCGATATTCCATGCTCTAGTTACGATCCGCGACTTCGCTCGCATGCTATTTCAAACTATAGGTTCTCTATGTATGCCGTATGTTGTAATTACTTTAAATATTGCATATACAACATGGGTAGATTGTTGAGCGTAAATAATAAATATGTATTTATAAGTTGTGTGTAAGTGTGCTTAAGAAAAAGTTAACCAAATTTTCGCATTTATAATGCTAGTCCTCTTCAAAATTGTAATTATCACAACCCCAATATTTTCAATAAGTTTGGTTAGAAGCTAGTTTACTAGCTTTCAACATAATATCACAAAAAAAATTGTAATTGACCTCTCACGAAACTTATAAGCAAAAGAATACGCATACGCGCTGACGACTAAATATTCATATAACTATGTCTAGACTAGACTGATATATAATTATGATTATTTAATATTGCTACATTCGCAAACAAAGATAATTACTAGATATTTAGTACATATTCTAATTCATTCCTGAAAGAACTCTTGAGGACATAAATTAGCTGATTGCATTTGAATTTATAAGTGAAACTTCGTAATTATAGAAGATGTGTGTGATAAAATGCCTGTATGTTGCCCTATAAACTCCTCTATGAAGTTAAACTGCACGACTGAACAGTAAAAGTCCTATTCCGCTAAGCTAAGCCGCTAAGCCGTTTCTGTGATTAGCCCCGACAAACAGACATTTTTTTTTGAGTGTTTGTATTGTGGAAATAAATAAAATTATAAGCACTTCAGAAGACATAATTATTTGATATCACAGTCAGAGAGTTCAGTCTTATTTAATTTCTGGATAGATAGATAGAAGGGGGCTATAATAACGATCTATATCTTTCTTTTCTCTCATGCAATGAATTTACCTAACGTACTTGTAATAGTTGTAATTTTACTCTCAGTGTTTTTTTTTTTTTTTTTTCAAAATCAAACCGCTGCCCAAAAAAAAACTAAGATATCTTCAACATTTTCGCTTCAAAAAGATTTTGTATTGAACCAGACTTTATTTCCACGACTTCTGTTCTCCACATTATACACCACCCTTGCTCTCGGCTCAGTGACAGATCCCTGTTGACAGCACTCTATTGTGGGTACTTTGCGTAATGCTCTGGTTCTTTCTTTATTTATTTTATGTTACTGTTTAGTACAGGGCACTGCCGGCCTGTGAAGCTTATATATAGTATCCTTATGTAAATAAGATTTATTTATTTATTTATATTTTCTATCGTCAGATGATTTTGAAGTCATTTATTGCGTTGTGTTTCCGTTATGTGCTCATAAATGCGCCCACAGACAGGTACGTGGCGGAATCTATACTCTTTGATACTATACGGTTTTATATATTATTTTTATGTAAAGAAACGCAGCGTTCTAGGTATAAAGCTCAGCGGCATTTGGACAACAAGGCTGCCAGGCTGAAGTGGGATTGGGCGGGTCATGTATGTAGCATGCATCAGGACAGATAACAGATGGGTTGGAGTTGTTACTCATTGGGGGCCAGAGGACGAACATCGTCACCGAAGATTTAGAGGCATTCATGACGGAATAGTCAGAGGACAATGCACCAGGAACAGTGGAGACTACGGGGAAGACTTTTGCCCAGCAGTGGTTGTCCCACTGGGAAAACAAATAAATAAATAAATAATACGAATGGTTTAAGATTTATGTTGTTTTATTTATTGTAACTAGTTGGTTTTTCACTTGCCATCAATTTGAAGTAAGCTTTATGGCATGAGATTTATGTTCTCTTTTAAAAAGAAATGTCCGGCAAATTCATGAGAACTGATCGTGAATCCTTTGCTTTGTAGGACCAACAGCACTACGATGAACTATAGGCAATTTGATGATCACAGAGCGAGTAGGAAAAAGAAGAGATCGACACACAAATGTAGAGACACTGCTTTTAAATCCAAAATAAAAAAAAATACTTTAAAATATACGGACAGCATAAATGCGTACGAAAAAAAAAAACACAAACAAACCGAAGTTCTTTTTTACGTTTTCGTTAATAAAACTTTATGCGTCCGGACTTGGTACGAATTAATTGATACAAATGGCTAATTAATACCAACATGAGTTAGTAGGCAACGGTAGTCATTATTTTTGCTTTTATTCACGTTGTATGTAGGGAAATTTTATGTATTACCCGTCACCCTCGTCGAGGAGCTCGTGGTTATATCATAACATCCGCACGGGGCGATCTTCATGGTTAAGCAGCGCTTACCGACGACGCTTAGTGCCTCGGGAAGCACGTGAAGCCGTTGGTGCTGGCTGTTATTTGTAAATATTTTACTTACAGTTGCTACGGGTAGTAAGACACGCCATCCCGCGGCAATACCGATATCAGATATCTGGGTTAAGACTAACTACCTATAACTAAAGTCGCGCGAGATACATATCGTCCGAAATCAACAGCTCTACGTTCGCTCCAAGAATCTTTGTATGTTAACATGAGCACCACGGACGAACCTCTGCAAGCTTTTGCTTAGTCCATTCGAATGCCAAATTTTATATAGTTTTTTTTAAGCTATACAAAAATACTGGGTAAGTATACCAGAAAAAGATTTACATATTATATTATCCAATAATTACAAGAATTAAATTATCTGAGCGCAATGTTCCTATTCAGCCAATTAATTAACTTACGTCTGCTGATATGACTTTGTATCTATTAATAGTTACTGCGAGCATTATTCACACATACAACATAGTATTCCGAATATTGCAATTTATTTTATTTTAAATAAACTACGGAGTTCTTGTCCATTCTTCTTCTGAATCTAGTTTTGCAAATGGATGTTTGAGTCACTGACTAAAAACCTACCCTGTTTCTTCAGTTACCCTTGCGTTCCTGGGCTGCAGTACCTCGGTAGGCCATTCTCAGAACCCCGGCAGCCAATGGCCCTATCGAGCCACGTCCTAGTGCTGACCTCTGATATAATATTTAGATAGGTTTATTTACATAATTATACGATGATTGAGGGCAGTTATGGATTATTATTAGTAGATAGTGGATTCGAACCCAGGCAGGCACATAGTTTGTGTAATTCCAATCCTTCAATTAATAATACCTCTGCTCTCCACCCGGTGCAGAAAAAAATAGTGGGCAAACGTCCTAGGACTGATAATCCGAAGACATACGACATTCACCCCGCACAGGGCCCGCGTGGTGGATGACAGCCCATTCCCTTTTCTAGAGAAAAAGTTACAAGCAAAACGCGACCCTGTTGCAAATAAAATGTATAAAACAAAAAAAAATAATCGAAAATTGAATGGTTTGTTTTGTTAGTACAAAAATTCTTATTATTTTCTTTAATTCTTATATATTTATTCTTTTTTCCCAGAATTGAACTCGGCTATTTTAAACTTTATCACTTGACTATAGAGAGTATTTTTGCTTAAGGGCTTTCATTTATTGTTTCTTTGAGTTATAATATCACCCATTTTCTCGTCAATGAAGAGGCGCCAGTAACCAGTTTGACTGGTCGTTCGCACTTTACTTTGATTTGGAAATGCTGGAAGCGTAAGTTAGCATGCAATATATTTTTAAAATTGGAAGATTGGAATAACTTAAAACAATTGCCATCATTTCTGATTATATTTATTCCGTATCTAAATTTTAGATCAAGATTGTCACTTTGTTTGTAGTTAAATCATAGGGATAATATATTGAGTTACATCTCAATGGTTTTAATTTTTCCCCAAAAACATTAAACAAGCAAAACCATTTCCATGTAAACACAGATAACAGTAACAGGAATCAGAATATAAAATCGTAAAACAAACAATAAAAAACACAACAGACATAAAGATAAATCATAATGTCAAAACCACAAACCAACTATCATGGCACCAGGTGGTAAAATATTATGTATGTTGTTTATAGAAAGGTTCCAATCTTTTATCATTTTCCCACATTTCCGGCACACGGGAAGCTCTACGATATTTATATACAGGCTTGTGAATGTCGCAGGATGACTGAAAAAATTCATGTTTTTTTTGTTAGAATCTTGTTGGCAAATAAGAACGCAACCATATTTATAAGTTGGCAATATTTTATACTCTGTGTCTATACTCGGTGTGTAATCTCTCATCTCTCTATGGCGTATAAGCTTGTTCCTTTTTACCTTGTGTTAACTAAACAATAAACGTTCGTTGCATTTTCCTAATACCTAATCGTTTACTTATTTCCACTTAATAATCAACATGGTAGCAGAGCGTGGTTGATTGCAACTTGTGGAAATAAAAGAAAAAGTAAACGCAGTGAAATTAAGAAAACCGGCCGGCGTGTTTTGTCCGTCATACATTTTGAGGTTAACCGGGGCGGCGTGCTCGGTGAAAAATCACGTAAAAATCACAAATACGCATAGAAGATGTCGAATTCAGGTAATAATCCATTCCATATCGACAGATTAGTTGGAAGAGATAACTATGCCAGTTGGAAGTTTGCAATCCAAGCATATTTCGAACTCGACGATTTATGGAGTTGTGTCACCGGCACTAATACAGACCAAAAGAAAGAAACTAAGGCGAAATCTAAGTTGATTTTATTACTGGACCCTATCATTTACGTCCATGTACAGAATGCAACTACTTGTAAAGAAGTCTGGGAGAATTTGGAACAGGCTTTTGATGACAGCGGGTTGTACAGGAGAGTAGCCTTGTTGAGAAACTTGATCACAACTACACTGGAATCTTCTCGAAGCGTAGATGAGTATGTGAATAAAATAATGTCGACCGCCCACAAGCTTAGGAATATTAAGTTTAACATTGATGATGAATGGCTCGGTACACTGATGTTAGCCGGCCTCCCTGAAGCATATAAGCCCATGATCATGGGACTGGAGAGCTCTGGCATCAAGATAAGTGCTGATTCTATTAAATCTAAACTCCTGCAGGAAGTTCAATGCTCAGATAATTCAGCATTCTTCACAAGGAAAAAGGTCATTCATAGAAAACAACATGATTCAACAAAGGTCTACAAAGGACCCCGATGTTATAATTGTAACAAGCATGGACATTTTGCTAAGAATTGTCGTGCTCCGAGAAAGAAGAATGTAGAAAATACAGAAGAAGATAAAGGTTTTGTTGCAGCTTTTTCAGCATCTCCTCAGACAATTAATGCAGACCTGTGGTATGTGGACTCTGGTGCCTCCATGCATATGACAAATAGACGAGATTGGATGTATGATGTTACAAGTCCACCGATACCCACCATAACTGTTGCCAGTAATACACCGCTACCTGTGGAAAGTATGGGAAAGGTTAATTTAATGCTAAATGGTAATAAAGAAAATAAAATTCAGGTGAGACAAGTTTTATACATACCTAAACTTGCAGCAAACCTCCTGTCAGTCAGTGCTATGGTGAAAAATGGCTGTAATATAAATTTTAGAGACAAAGGTTGTGATATCTATGATAAAAATGGCAAGCTCTTGTGTTCAGCCACACTAGTAAACAATTTATATTTATTAAACACCCACAGAGAGGTGTTCTCTAACCTGTCTTGTTCAGATAACATAAATGATTTTGTCCTGTGGCATAGACGCATGGGACACCTGAATTTTTCAGATGTTAACAAGCTGCCGGAGTGTGCTGAGGGAGTTCAGCCATTTTCAGAGAAATATGAAGGTCCTATTACTTGTACTACCTGTCTCTCGGGAAAACAGACCAAATTGCCCTTTAATAACATTGGTTCAAGATCTTCACAACCACTGCATCTGATCCACACTGATTTATGTGGACCAATGGAGCAAGAATCTTTAGGAGGTATGAAATATTTTATTACCTTTATAGATGATTACACAAAAAGAGTTCATGTCTATTTTTTGAAAAATAAATTGAATGTTGTAGAAGTTTTCAAAGATTACAAAAACAAAGTAGAGAATGAACATGAGAGAAAAATAAAAGTAATTCGTTCAGATAATGGAAAAGAATACTGTAACAGAGAATTTGAAAACTTCTTGAATAAACATGGAATTGAACATCAAACAAGTACTCCGTACTCACCCCAACAGAATGGTCTTGCTGAGAGGATGAACAGGACTCTGGTGGAAAGAGCAAAATGTATGTTGTTTGATGCTCAGCTTACAAAACAGTTCTGGGCAGAAGCCCTTGCAACAGCGGCATATATAATTAACAGATCACCTACAAAATCAATTAATGGTAAAACTCCTATGGAGATGTGGACTGGTAAGAAACCCAACTTGTCTAACTTAAAAGTATTCGGCTGTGAAGTAATGACACAAGTTCCAAAAGAAAAACGCCTCAAATGGGACTCCAAATCCAAAAAGTTATTGTTTGTTGGTTATTGTGAATCCACCAAAGGATACCGAATACTTGATCCAGATACCAATAAAATTATAAAAAGTAGAGATGTAGTATTTTTGGAAAATGTAGAAAAATATGATAATAATATATACTTACCTTGTACATCCAACAGCAGCAGTTCAGTGATACAACGACTCGAAGAAACCTGTAAAGAAGAATTAGAGGACAGCACAGACCGTTTTACTGGTGAGTCAAGCGAGGACTACCAGTCTGGCGAGAATGACGATACATCCTACATACCAGAGCAGTCGATTGATCTCGAGTCACCAATAAGAAACATAAATTTACGTCCACGGAGAGCTGTTCAGTATGCAGAAACAGATGACCATGACGTAAGTTACTTCTGCCCAATACTTAATTTAAATGATCCACAAACAACAGATGAAGCACTATCATCATCTCATGCTGACCAATGGAAAAAGGCTATGCAAGAAGAGTATGACTCTCTGATCAAAAACAAAACTTGGTCACTGGTTAATGCCCCACCTGGAAAAAGAGTCTTACCTTGTAAATGGGTCTATAAAACAAAAACAAATGAAAAAGGTGAGATTATCCGTTTTAAAGCTAGATTGGTGATCAAAGGGTATGCTCAGAGAAAAGGAAGTGACTATGATGAGACATATGCTCCTGTTGTCAGATATACATCTGTTCGATTCTTACTTTCGCTGGCTGCGAAGCATGATTTAGAAATGTTCCAGATGGATGCTATAAGTGCTTTTCTTCAGGGTGACATAGATACTCAGATATACATGTCACAACCAGAGTACTACAAAGAGAATGATCAAGTATGTATTTTACATAAATCAATTTATGGGCTCAAACAAGCTAGCAGGCAGTGGAATCTTAAATTAAATAGTATTTTATTGAAGATTGGCTTACAAAGATCACATGTGGATCCCTGTATTTATTTTTTAGTAAATGAGTCGACAATTGTATTCATTGCAGTGTGGGTGGATGATCTTTTGATATTCACAAATAATAAGGATAGAGCAACAGAGATAAAAAACAAATTAAAAGAAGAATGCAGTATGAAAGACTTAGGTGAAATCAAGAATTGTATTGGCATAAACATAAATAGAAACCGAGAGGCAGGTATGATTATGTTAGATCAAGAAAAGTACATTAACCTAGTATTGGACCGCTTTAATATGTCTGAATGCAAACCAGTTTGTACGCCGATAGAGGTGAATGCAAAATTTGAAAATAATCCTGTAGATGGAAACAAAAATATCCCATACAGGGAAGCAGTGGGATGTCTGATATATCTGGCACATGTTACGAGACCTGATATTACCTATGCAGTTAACAAGTTGAGTCAGTACTGTAATAATCCAGGAAATCAACACTGGCTTGGAATAAAAAGGGTTATGAGGTATCTTCAAGGAACCAAGAACCTAAAGTTATGCTATGTCAAAGATGACTCAAAGGAAATAACTGGATACTGTGATGCTGACTGGGCGAGTGACCCAGTGGATAGAAGATCGTGCACGGGTTATATTTTTCTGTTTCAGAATGCTTGTTTATCTTGGAATTCGTGTAAGCAGCAAACCGTGGCACTCTCTACGGCGGAGGCCGAATACATGGCGATGGCAGCAGCGACCCAGGAGGCACTGTGGCTGCGGCAACTGCAGGCCGAGCTCGGTCAAGGCGAAGGCAGCGCGCTACTCATCCACTGTGACAACCAAAGTGCAATAAGACTCGCATCAACGGACTGTTATAAACCAAAAACTAAACATATAGATATTCGTTTACATTTTATTCGAGAAAATATTGTAGTTTCTAAAGTTAAATTTAAATTTGTAAATGGTTGTAACATGGTAGCTGATAACTTAACTAAAGGTACTACTTATGAAAAACATTTATTCTGTATCAGTAAAATGGGTTTGCGTTCTGTGGGGAGTGTTGGCAAATAAGAACGCAACCATATTTATAAGTTGGCAATATTTTATACTCTGTGTCTATACTCGGTGTGTAATCTCTCATCTCTCTATGGCGTATAAGCTTGTTCCTTTTTACCTTGTGTTAACTAAACAATAAACGTTCGTTGCATTTTCCTAATACCTAATCGTTTACTTATTTCCACTTAATAATCAACAAATCTGGATTACATTTTTATGGAGTTAAATATACAAATAATATACAAATATATATGTTGGGAATCAAACCCAACATACATGCGGCCAACGCGTGAGCAGCGCACTTACCTGCGCCTGAGTCAACGGCGGCGAGCGGCGGCGGGGACGTGTGCGGTGTGGGGGCGACGGAGCGAGAAGGGCTTGGACCGACACTCGCTCCGTCCGACGCTCCGCACAGGAATTCTGACACGAAGTTGGCCGTGCTGCCATTATCGAGCAGTACCCGAGCTGTGTGCACGTCACCCTTGCTGTCCACCACCCTCACGAGCGCTGTGGAAAGCAAAACATTCGGAGGAGTAGTAAACTGTTTGACGTCAGTTGAGCTAGAAAAAGTATCTATATTGCTAACTGGTATAGATGGCTCAAGAGCAGTTTCTGCCTCATGCATATGAAGAAGCGTGGTGTGCTTTTTCTTGCAATATTTACAAGGAACAAGATGACATTTTGAATCAATGTGCCCTGGTCGTAAACAATTAAGATAGACTTTAGCATCTTTAGACTTTTGTCTACGATCTTCAATGGATAGAGATCTAAATGCTTCACAAGAAAATAAGAAGTGGTTCTGATTGCACATTGGACAAGTTAATGATTTTTTATAAGAATTGTTGTGTTTTTTATTTGTATTATATTGTAAATGTGTGTTTTGATTATATTTAGTAGATGTAGGTAGATTGAAATTATGTTTTTGTGTTTCTGATGTATGTTTATTATTACCTTTACTTTCTTGCAAAGTTTCCAATAAGTCTGCCCTGTTGCTAAGAAATGTAATAAAAATTTCTAAAGAAGGAGGATTATTCAAGGTGTTTCGATGTTCTTCCCATTCCCTATGTGTAACGCTATCTAATTTCTCTGCCATCATATGAATGATAAGCGTGTCCCAACTTTGAGTGGGCTGATCTAAAGTAGACAACGCACGAAGGTTTTTATTTGTCACATCAATAAGATGGCGTATTGCTGAACAAGATTCATGTTTTATGTGTTCAACATTAAACAACGCATGAACATGATTATTCACTAGCAACCTTTTGTTATCGTACCTACTTACTTACTTAACTACTTACTTCGCCCGTCGTCGTCGCTCGCTTCGTCCGTCGCGTACTTTAGGTCTTAACTGGATCTGTGATTCAGACACTTTGTCATTTTCAATTAACTTAAAGCAGCCAGTCAAAAGCATAACAAAACGATACATACTTTCTGTCATTAGTCAGATCTTCGACCCATTAGGTCTTGTAGCCCCATGCGTGATAGAAGCCAAGATCCTAATGCAAAAGCTGTGGATTAATAAATATGATTGGGATGATGAAATCTCACAAGACATAAAGAGTGCATGGTTTTCGTTTGCTGACACTTTACCTTTTTTAAATCAACTGAAAATTCCTCGTTGGGTTCTCAGTGATGATTGTGAACATTACGAAATTCACGTGTTTTCAGACGCTTCAGAGCTCGCGTACGGCGCTTGTTTGTACATTCGTTCCGTGCAGCGTTCATGGTTAGTAAAGGTAAACCTTGTAACATCCAAAAGCAAAGTAGTGCCGATAAAGCCCATGACGATACCTCGTCTGGAGCTTTGCGGTGCCTTGTTGGCTGCAAGGTTGTGCGCTAAGGTATTAGCCTCTTTAACTCTTAAAGTTAGCAAATGCAGATTTTGGTGTGACTCTACCATAGTTCTAGGGTGGCTAACTACATCACCACTGCAACTTAAAAATTTCGTTCGCAACCGTGTTCACGAAATTCAAGAGAGCACAGAGGGTCACTTGTGGAGCTACGTACCGTCGAAAGACAATCCGGCGGATCTTGTTTCCCGCGGGCTGAAGGCCGATTCCATCAGCAATTTATCGTTGTGGTGGTCTGGTCCCACTTTTCTATTAGAAAATTAACTTAAATGGCCACAAATGCCCAATCACAAGGAGAAACACGATCTACCAGAATTGATTTCATGTTCTGTTGTCTCTTCTAATACTAATGTAGATCCTATTTGTAGTTTAATTAATAATACATCTAACTTTATTTATTTACAGAAAACAATAGCATATTTACAAAGATTTATTTATAATTTTAGAAACAAATCCAACAAACGAAACGGTAATTTTTCGGTCGATGAACTTAAAAATTCTTTAAATTTATTATTACATAAAGCTCAGTTGGAAATGTTTCCTGATGAATATGCTATTCTTAAAGCAAAGAAACCTTTATCTAAAAATAATAGACTAATTTCTTTGTCTCCTTATTTAGATCAAAACAACCTTATACGAGTGGGTGGTAGGTTAGATAATTCTCCATATAGTTTTGATACTAAGCATCCTATCCTACTGTGTAGCAAACACCATTTAACTAAAATCATTTTTGAATATTTTCATTTAAAACATTTACATGCTGGTCCCCAACTTTTATTAGCAAACGTTAGACAAACATATTGGCCTTTAGGTGGCAGAAACCTTTCTAAAAACATTGTCTCAAAATGTGTTCGGTGTTGCAGATACAAGGCACAATGTACTCAACCCATCATGGGGCAATTACCGTCATCGCGCACTGAATTACAGTATCCATTTTTACATTGCAGTGATGATTACGCAGGACCAGTGATGATAGCGGACAGGAAGGGCAGAGGTTGCAAACTAATAAAGTCTTTTTTGGCAATCTTTGTCTGCAATGCCACTAAAGCCTGTCATATCGAGCTCGTTACGGCTCTATCTAGTGAAGCTTATATAGCCGCTCTAAATCGTTTTGTGTCACGTCGTGGAAAACCTCAAAGTATCACGTCTGATAATGGCACAAACTTTGTCGGAACATCTAAGGAACTATCAAAGGTTCTAGCAAGATCAGACCTTGAAGGTCAGTTAGCTCTTGAAGGAATTGAATTTAAATTCATTCCTGCATATAGTCCCCATTTCAACGGCTTAGCAGAGGCAGCTGTTCGTTCCATAAAACACCATTTAAAAAGGTTGTTACATAAAACATTTGTTGTTGCATTTAACTTACATGGAAATGGCTACTTGCCTCGCTCAAATAGAAGCTGTTTTAAACTCCCGTCCTCTTACTCCTCTTTCCTCAAATCCTCTTGACTTCTCCGCTCTTACACCTTCTCACTTTTTAATTGGACGACCACTTAATGCTCTACCTCATTCGCAGGGTACTGATGTAAACATTGAGAAGATCAACAGTTTGGAGCGTTTCAAGCGAATAGAGCTCATACGTCGACATTTCTGGGACCGTTTCTCTCTGGAGTATGTAGCTCTACTTCAACAGAAGGTGAAGTGGCACTCCTCAAGGTCAGAGCTGAAGCTCGGCTCTCTGGTCTTAATAAAGGACAGAGCTCTTCCTCCTTCGGTTTGGAGCCTAGGACGAGTAACCAAGGTGTATCCTGGTAGCGACGGTATATCCAGAGTCGCAGAAATCAAGACAAAGAGAGGCACTATCAGGAGGGCCTTTAATAATATTTGTCCCCTTCCAGAATTTTGAAGTTCCTTCAACCCGGGGAACATGTTGGGAATCAAACCCAACATACATGCGGCTAACGCGTGAGCAGCGCACTTACCTGCGCCTGAGTCAACGGCGGCGAGCGGCGGCGGGGACGTGTGCGGTGAGGGGGCGACGGAGCGAGAAGGGCTTGGACCGACACTCGCGCTCTCGGACACCACCGACTGCGGTCATTTTATCGTTAATTTAAATCTTTTTCTGTTTGTCCGCGAAGTTCTTACTTTTTGTAAAAGGGAAGGCAATAAACCGCGCCTACAAATTTTATATACAGTCCATTTTATTTTACATCCCACATTGGCTTAACAATATATTATTTGTATATTCTTTCGATAATGACATTTATTTTACTAGTAAGTACACCTACCACATTGTGGTCTTTTTAATCCAAAGGTGGGCCGTTAAATTACAAGCTAATAGGGAATTTGCATAAACAAAAATATTGTCTAGCTAGGTTAGCGAGAATTACACGGTGGAGCATACGGTGGAGGTGTACCTCGCTTGGGCAGAGCCTCGCTGTGTCCTCATTGAGGCGATCGGCAGCGGTGACCTCTCGCGACCAGCCCTGGTATAGAACATGGTTCGTAGCAAGAAGGAATGGGATGCGGTCGTCTCCTTCTGCGAAGCAGTCATGCTAACGAAGGAGGAGGTCGAACGCGCGAGGGAGAGACAACTCTCTTCCTCACGCCCCAGCCGCCACGGAAGACGCCCCGGGCATCGGGGATCGCTAGCCCATTTCCGGCCACCGTGTTCCACGCGCGCCTCAAAGAGCTGCCAGCACCAGTGACGGGGCCCCATAAGGCCATTGCCTGTCGGAGTTGCGGGAATGTTATAACGAGATACTGCGGCCCTGGAACTTAAGGGTAGCTGAAGGAACAAGGTGGGTTTTAGTCAGTACAAATCTGACACTCCCTTCCACTACACCTAGAGCGGGAGAAGTCATTCGATGATTTTTCCAACCAGTAAAAAAAAGGTAATATGCATGCATAGGTTATATGCATATACATAATACGAGAAACAAACGACGTATTGGACTTTTAAACGAATTCATTCCATTTCGCGAAATCAATACTTTTATGGTAGTTGTAGATCGTCACGGCCTTTGATGTTCGTCATGTCTTTCTAATTAACAGTAAAAAAATATGATTCCGTCGCCGATGAAAATAATTTCGTAAATGTCTTCGTAATTAGTAACCACAGTAACTCATTAAAACTTAAAAATACATTCACCTCCACTAGTTAGGGATGTTACAAGAAATCCGGTCAATTCTAGTCAGTAGGATATTTCCCACAGTGAAGAAATCATGTTCTTTGGCAGATAAAATTTCAAAAAATTTGTATATTTAATAAAATTTAATAATCTTTTCAAATCTATAATAAAATATAAATATAAAAAATATCAGCGTTCAAGAGTTTAGTCAAAACATCTTAAAAAAAAACTAGACTTTTTGGCAAAAACGATATTTCGAATGGCACTGCGACTTATGCGTACACATATTTTTGGTAGTAAACTTAAAGAAGAGCGTCGTTACATTTTTCGTACTTTGAATAATCTCATTTTAAGGTACCGACATAATCTCTTTGTGATTCCATTGCTTAAAACTTTAATACTTACTAAAGTTTTGTTTCAAATGTTTATGTAGCTGTTGATTCAATGATGATGGAGCAGACACGTGGCTAAATAAGAACAACCGCGCGGGTTGTATTTCAAGGGTAAGCAACGCTTGCTGTGGTAGGTCCGTGCATGGGTGACTATCTTAACATATCAAGATTCTTTCGAGCCTCGGAGAGCACGAGAAGGTCCAGAAAGTAACATATAAAAAAATAAGTGACAAGATGCTAGAAAAAATACATCAGTGACGACCAAAATCATCAACAATTAATAAAAAGATATAAGACGTGTACTTATAAAACTAATCCTCATAATAATTAATGTATCAATCTTAATAGTAATTTAATTTCGGTGAAAAATAATGTCAAAAACATCTCAATGTAGACAGACCTGTTTTTGACCAACTCACAGTTTGATTAAAACGCGAACATTCTTTACTAAAAACAAACAAGAATGGCCTAAGTTTAAAACTCGACCGATCTAAACATCACTTCTTATTCACGACAACAAATCCGTGAGAGTTCTGTCCTCCAAGCATGTCGCCGGCTTACTTCAATGTCGAGGTAATGACCTCAGTAATTAACGTATTAATAAAGGGACCGGTCCGATTAAATGGGACCATCTTGCTTGCGGATTTATTGCTTCAAGCGTATTGTTCAAGTAAAGACGTACCTAATTCCTTAAAGGTGATTTCTGGTATTGGTTTGCTGACGGGTTTAATTTTTTTTTGTCAGTTGCATTGAAATAACTTTTACGTGCCGTTTAAGGAAGCTGTAGCTGAAGATTACCAATAAATGCTATTAAGTATACCTACAGATGTTTTTTTTTTATCCAAAACAAATAAGTTTTTTCTTAGATTTATGTATTAATCTGATAAATAAACTATTTATACATTTCTTAAAAACAACACGTATATTTGTAAAAATTATAACAAGAATACAACAAAAATATTCTGTCATCTTTATTAGATCATCATCACTGTCGGTCGGCTGAAACGAATTTAATGAGATTTTCATAGGAAGATAGTGGAGGTTATACAGCAACATATTATAATTATCCATTTATATCCCGGAATTCAGACAGGATCGAGATTTTGGCGGGAAAGTCTTGGTAAAGCGGAATAAATGTGATTTTTGTAAGAAAAATGTTGCATTACGTAGTTATTGTTTCACATGTAAAATATTCGCGTTTAGTTTTCATTTGCTTCTTAAGTATTAGTATTTATTCATTTGTATTATTTACGTAGGTTTCTATTTTATGATACTAGGTTATTTGTGTTATCACCACTTTTAGGGTTCCGTAGTCAACAAGGAACCCTTATAGTTTCACCATGTCCGTCTGTCTGTCCGTCTGTCCGCGGTTTAGCTCAAAAACTATTGGTACTAGAAAGTTGTACTTTGGCATGAGTATACACGTTAATGACGCTGAAAAAGTGGTAAAATAAAATTTTGAAAAAAACAATTATTTAGGGTACCCCATACATGTAAAGTGGGATGATAATTATTTTTTTTTCGTTCTTCCATAGTGTGGGATATCGTTGGATAGGTCTTTTAAATATTACGGGTTTGGTAAGACCGTTTTTTGATTAAGTAAACCGTTCGTGACTTATCAAGCTTTAAAGTACCAATTTTCGTTAGAGTCAAGTGTCCCCCCCTCTATCAACTAAACGGTTGTAGTTAGAAATTCAAATGTCACGGCAGTAGTACCTATATATAACGAAATTTAAAGGAAAACTATCACACATAAGTGGGCTTTACAAGTTTACGAGTAATAGTCGACCAATTGTATTTGACTCGAAAATTTCGAACAACTCTACAGAAATGTCGATAGATGGCGCTAAGCGCCAGTTGTATCGTGCTAGTTTCTTGTGACGATTGAGTCGTGTAGCTCTGTGTCCGTATTTAAATTCAAAACACCGGCTATGACAAGTTTTATACAAGTCTCTAAAAAAATTAAAACTTTTCGTGCAAAATTGTCGGATCAGGTGAGGATTTGTATAGGAAGTCAAATTAGTTAGGTAGTCATGTTTGGCTTTTAGTTAGAGCATGGTACGAAGCGAACAGTCAGCGAATACGACACGCACTTGACTGTTATAAAAACTACGGAACCCTACACTGCGCGTGGCCCGACACGCACATGACCGGTTTTTTTTTCTAATTTCACTTTTGTCGTACAAATTGCACCTCCCACACTATTTCTTCACCACTCATGGTAGATTGTTAGAGAATGCCTAAAGCATTAAGTCCGCCTTTGTACCTATAATAATAATATTAAAACCATACAAAAGATGTACTGCAATTTCAAAACCGTAAAAAAAGAACCACAGGAAATATGAAGCAGCACCGTCTTGGAGGCAACACCATAATTATAACAGAGTGATTAAAAATGTTGACAAGAAGCCGGGCACGAATATTATCCTCACGCCTAAGATCACCGGTCTCGTCGCTCAGCCCCGCCTCGCAGCCGCCGGGACCAGCTCCAGCCGTGAGTGAAGAGACTCCGGCCGCTGCAGTTGCGTCGAGCTCGAGCGACGAATACTTGTCGCCGCCGACGACACCACCACCTACGCGTCGACGTGGAAGAGGCCGACCTCCAGCCAGCTTGGAACCTCGGGGCTCACCGGCCTCTGATAGGGTTCCCGCTGCCGGTGGAAGTGTGCAGCCCATGCGATGGACTCAATCCATCAATGAGAACGTCAAGCAGATTCTTTATTCGAATTTTGTATTGAGACTTTGAATTTAGAATTTTACGAGTAGTATGTAAACTTATCATATTGATTTTAATTTAGCATGTGGGTGACGAACCCATTCCCACCGTCAGGTGGGAATGGGTGGGACCTACCTATCTTTTGCAATCGCATAATATATAATAGCCGTATCATATGGCCATACAGCATGGCATACAATGGTAACTACCTAATACACACGGGAACAAATAATGTCTCAGCTGCTAATTATAAATGACAAATAAGGCAATTGGGTTACCGTAAGCAACAATAACGATTCATAATAATAGTCGAATTACATTATGAATTTAGACTTGACTTACTTTCGAAAAACTATTAGGAATATTATGTTCCTAGCAGTATCTAGTTAGACCGCAAGCCGGTCCCAACATAGCTAGAAACTCCTAAGCAGATGATGATGATATTGTAACTAATGTACAAAATGTACCTTTTATACATTCCTCTTGGCTAGGGCTGCTATCCGTTTGGGTTTTTCCGGATTTTTCTTAGTTTGGAGAGCATTTGGGGACGTTCTAGGCGATTTTCACTTTAAGGTTCCGGGTAAAACCCGGACCCATCTTACCAAAAACCACTATTTCTATTGTTTCCCTGTATTTTATCGCATTATTTTTATTAAGATAATCCTATGATAAAGAAAGAGAATGATATGTTAAAAATATTGTAAAGCTCTATTATGTTATCAGATCAGTTATCAGAATATAAGAATATCGATATTACGTTGAGAGCAGTGGTAGCCCAGTATTTAGTGCCTTCGCCATTCATTTCTTTAACAAATGAATGGTCGTGGATTCGAACCCAGTCAAGCACGTTATATTTCGTAATTTATACCATCACCCTCTCATCGTGAAGCAAAACATCGATAGGAAGTCTATCTACTGTAAGTTCTGTCTATCTTAAGATTGTAAGAGATTACCCTAAGATTAAGTAGAACATGAAGTATGCTTTTTGTAACAAGTTCCAACATTCTTCAAAAAATAAATACATTCACATCTATTATTTACACACAAATAAAATTGTAATATCTGTCTGTGATTTCAAAATAATTGCGTTGTAATCTCAAGTGGTTATAGTTAACTATTAACTTAAAACACAAGAAAACTTCTTCATAATTATGTCTGTCTTTTTGAAGATGTTTCCTTTATTTATTATTGCTTGTCCAGGCAATATTAGGATACTCTTTATACGGGAACTCACACGGGATCGTACATAAATTTCGGTTATTTTTTTTTTTAATTTGGTTAGTAGCCAGTGATACATAATAATACATACATAATACCTACCCATACAATTAAAACATACAAAATACGATGCAAACCAACAAACATTTTCGCATGACACCATATCGTTTACACAGAGTGTTCTCAACATTAAATGTACTCGTATACCCTCTAAAGCAAGTGTTCCTTTAAATGTGTAATTTCAGTTCAATGTGATTCAAAGTGTAAAGGGTTTTTCCTAATGCCATTCCTGGTCGTTTAGTTCGAAAAGAAAAGCACTAAAACAGCTTACACTTTGGGAAGAAAAAAATCCATGTAGTTACGTTTTACGATTATAATACTCGCATTTTGTTTGTGCACCTTATGTAAAGGTACATGTTTATTGTCTTTTATACTCGTAGTTGGTTTAATCTGTTATACAAACATTAATGTATTTGGCAGTCTTTTTTGGAGAAAATACATTAAATATCTCCTAGCGCTCTGGACGGAGCGGAAGCGAGAGTTAGACTACAATTGACCACCCACCATGTTCCTTCAGTTTACCTTCAGCTTTTGCATTCCGGCGCCGCGGTATCTCGTTATAACATTCCCGCGACCCCGGCAGGCCCTATCGGACACGTCATTGGTGGTGACTGCTGTTTGCCAAGTGTCATGCGCCGTTGACTCGCGCCTGCGCCTGGACGGTGAGATAACGATGTTCGCCGAGCCTTAAGAGGTTGCGTGCCAAAATAGTTATAGAAAAACGTACAGTCGATACTCAAAGAAGAATAATAACACATTGACTATGTCTTTAAGGCGAAAGTGAATAGACGACTTCTAGGTAAGCGTGCTTATTTTCGACCACATTATCGCCACCAGCCACCACCACCAGTACTAAAGAAAAACTATCAGATACTGAAGTGAGTTTTAAATATATGTAATTAATTATTTACATTATAAGAGCTGGGGTTGGAAGTTCTCCGCCATCCACCATAAACATCAGATCTAGCGCCTACAGACTTCTTCTTTATACATATATTCAAGAATTTACATAATTTCTTGGCGGGAAGAAAATGCCAAACCTGAGAGGCAAAATGCCTTTGAAAAATTTGTTGCCTACCGTCCAGTTGATTTCTTCACGAAGGACATCAATAAGCTACCACTGCGTCGGCAAAGATGCATCGATTTCACGGGTAATTACTTTGATTAATAAAAATGAAAATTATAGAAAAACAATACGTTAACTTATTCATAAAAAACGGAAATTTCACAAGTAAAGATATTATAGCATATTCTTGACATAAGTATAAAATGTTATGGTAAAAATCTCTTTCATCAATATTTTACGACATAAAATCAAAATCTGCATATTGCAACATTAAAATATTTTAAAGGACTGTAAACCATCACAATTTCTTCCTTAAAATCTTGGAAATGCACTTAAACTTACAATAAAAGTTTATCATCTCGTGATTTACCCCAGTAACTTCGTACAGAGATCGCTTCCCAAACCGTACGAAACCTCTTATTAGATAACCAAAAGCATCATACGAAGAACCTTATGTTGAACTAAAAACTACAACATGATATCTCATCTTAACCTGGTCGAGAAAAAACAATAACCAGTCAGCTATGACCTCTGGTTTTCTTCTGTGTATTAGCAAAGTTAGGCTATATAAATTGGTTCTAAAAAAACGATATCCATGTTCGAGCATTTAATTTATGTCCCTTGTAAAACACGAATAATATTGCTTTGGTATTGACAAGAAGTATGAGTTTTGATAACCCTTGTTTTATTAGAGGACACAGTGCAGAAATATAAACAAAACCTTCAGTATAAAAATCCAGTAGGACAATATTTTGCACCCAGTGTTTGAGTTAGGCTGTGATATTTCATAGGGTTGAGACTTAACGGGTTGAGAATTATTCTAGCAAGTAATTCGAGAAAAATATATCGATACCGTGTCGATTCTAGTCGAGTTAGATTACCTAACATAAGGATGGAAGAAACAATTGGGCTGAACGTGTCGTAAATAACAAATGAAATATGGCTTTGTTTTACAATGGGAAAATATGTGCATGCGACGGTGATATAAAATTTTTCTTTGCTATTAATGTGATATCTGTTTTACAATAATATAATAAACTACATTTAACTTTAGAGCTTTATGTCTGGGAAAGTATAATTAGTGTAGTTTTGGGACCGTGGAAATAAAATCATTCGATTTTATACAACGTGGTTTATTTTCTTTTGTAATTTCACCATAAAAATCATCCCGATTCCTCTTCGAAACCAAACCCAACGTCCCGTCCTCTCAAACCCCTGTCATCATCCTTTGTTTTTTTTATAAAAGTCCCTATACCTTCTATCCATAAACTTTCATGCATCCTTTTTGATCAAATCCTACATTAGTTTTTTACTTAAGTAAATGAAAGTAGAACTACTAAAGTATTGATACGTCTAGTTATGTTACATGCTCTTTATTTTCCATTAGATCCATTTACATGAAGTTTATATACTGTAGTGATACATTCAGTCGAAATCGTAAACCAACAAGGCATTCACCACCAGACATCATTTGAGTTAAAGATACTAACTAGATTGTGGGAGGTATACACAGTTAACAAGACAACATCATCATGTGCTTAGCCCTTTTCAACTGTGTTGGAGCCGGCCTTACTCTAACCAGATGCAGCTGATCACTAGCTTTTTACATGGAGCGACTGCCTCTCTGCCATCCACAACTCAGTAGCCGGGTAATACGAGTACGATAGGTACTTACGAGTACCCCTTTATTTTATTTCTTTCTTGGGTGGGAAAATCATCGAATGACTTCTTCCGCTCTGGGTCAAGCGGAAGGGTGAAAACCCACCCTGTTACTTCGGCTGCCCTAAAGTTCCGGGGCCGCGGTATCTCGATAGAACTTTCCCACAAACCTCGGCAGGCAATGGCCCTATGAGGCCCCGTCACTGGTGTTGACAGCTCTTTGAGGCGCGCGTGGAACACGACGCGCCGCCGACCCGGGCCTGGTCCTTACCGGACGGTGAGCGACCCCTGCTCACCGTCCGCAGTCCCGCACCGACGGTGGCCGGAAATCGGCTCGCGATCCCCGACGCCCGGGGCGTCTCCGGCGGCGGCTGGGGCGCGAGGAAGAGAGTTGCCTCTCCCTCGCGCGTTCCCCTTGGCAAAACCAGAACAACTCTCCTTGAACTTGTCCTGATTTTAATTAATAAATTTGATAATTACTATATTTTAGTTTTTAGTTTACTAAAGATAAGTTGGGTCGATAGATCGATAGAATACTTATACTTTATTGTACACCAAAATTTAAACACACCTATTCAACATTATTTCTTAATTCTATGGTTACAATGGCGGTCTTATCGCTAAAAGCGATATCTTCCAGACAACCTTTTGAAGGACTTTTAAAACTTTAATTAAAGTGGGGAGGGCTATACATTAAAAAAAAAGAGATTTAGCATAATTTGCTATTCTTATAATTATGGCATATATTTTTCATAAACAATATACTTTTTATCTTAATCAAGGACACACCAAAGTTTGTAGATATATCATAGTCTTTCTTATATATGCAACATACATAAGGGTACGGTACGGTAAAGTTTGTGGGATGGTGTATATTAGTTCCATCGGCGCTTAGTCGTCATCAATTACTGATGATTGATTTTTTAATGATATTTTTGCAGATTAGCATTAAAGCTAAATCGCACTTTTTCCGCCACATATTTGATATTGGTATGTTATATTATGATAACATTAACCTTAGTTATGCCTGCTGGTTTTTCTATTTCCTGATAGTTATAACCTGGGGGTCTTTAAATCAAGATGAATAGCTTACTTCTAGGTAAGCGTTATTTTTATCATATTCTTCTTATATCTTCGCCCTCATCATTGCTTATCACCTGGTGAGACGGTGGCCAATCGCGACCCGAACAATAATTTTAAAATAAATGTCCGAAGACCGATCTCTTCTGAAACAGTCTGAAGGATTATGTTTGTGTATTTAATGAACAATCTAAGTGAAGATATTTTAATTATTATTGCGCCTGCCATACGACCCTTGTATCTGGTAAAGAATGAAAAAGGCACATTCAAATTCATAAATATTAACACAGGCAGCCTTAATGCTTGTAGTACACATTTATGTAGTAACTACTCCCAGACGAACTGCAAACCAATCCTGAACAAAACAGCTCACAATCAACTCGACATGTACAGTACAGACCAACATCGATACTCAAGCGAACGACCCAGTAATGGTTTCCTCACTCTACTCATAACTTGTATCGCATAATTCGGCAGTAAGCAATAGCGTCGTGAGTGGATGACAATCCACTCATGACGTAGTACTTTCGATTCTCCTTGATACTTGTTTATGGGACTAACTTGTAACTGGGTAGGAAATGAATATCGTTGGGAATTGTATTAGGATTTGTAATTATTGTACAATTATTAATTGGGGTGGTAATATCACAGAAAGGTAAATTTAGAACATTATGCGCTTCGAAAAATAGTATTGTTGACTAGCTGTGCCCGCGACTTTAGTCGTGTGGGGATTTTTATCACGTAAATCTCAATGCCGTGGGAATTCCGGGATAAAAAGTATAGCCTAACCTAGCTCATAAATAGCCCTATAACCTATATCTTCCGGTGATTGTGCTTTGAAAAACGATTTAAAAAATCCAGAGATTAGCTCGGACCAACAGAACCTCGTTTTCTGTTTCCTCCGTGCCTTGGAAAACACGTTAAGCCATGAGTCCCAACTGTAATTTAAACATCTTTGACAATCGTTACGGGTGTTCAGAAGCCAGGAAATCTGACACCAGTCTTGCCAAGGGATATAAAAGCGTTTTACTCAGCTGCTAGGTTGTGGAGGTCAGATATGCAGTCGTTCCAATTAAAACATGGAAGCCGACACCAATGTAGTTGGGAAAAGGCTGAGGAGCATCCACCAGCTTCTACAGCCAAAATAAACAGCAGGATCATTTTGACACAAACGCAACTAAACTATCTCTTATCTTTTCTCCCCTAATCTTTTCTCATCACAAGACTACCCTCCAATGTTTGTTGCATAATTCGGTACTAAGCTATATACTACCGAATACCGATTATCGTATCGATTCCTGGAATCGATATAAGTGCCGATGTTAGGTTATCTTTATCGAAGTATTCCTTTGAGAACGCCGAGTAATAAGGATAGAAGAAGGTATCGTTTTCCTTTATACTGATAGGTATAGCGAAGGTTCTGATGGTATTTTAGATTTTTGAATCAATTTGATCGTTATTATAATTATGGATGGTTTATAAAGTAAGATCATTTTAAAGATAACTACAGTATTCAGCGCGTGTTTAATGATAACGGAAACTTAGAAATACTTTTCTATTGAAGCAGAGACGGTCAGAGCAAAAGAGAGCAGTAATTTTTTATTTATTTATTAGTGACAAAAAAAAACAGTTTCAGGTTAAGATGATGATACATTAATATGCTTATTTCCTAAAACGTATAGGTAAACAAATGACCTACAATATTTTCAACGGATTAATCAATAGCAATTAGAGTGGAAAAGGGATTTATAAAATTAATAGTTTGATACATATTTATTGGAATTTAGATGTTAATGCACTGATAGCGAGTGTTTTAATTTTTTTTTTATTAGAAAGGGAGAAAATATCGATTTTTATTACGTGTGTGTTTCCACGAGACGACGCGACGTAAAGGCACTCGTGCCCCGACGGCGTTAGTTTTGCATGCGTCCACATGGAACAAGCGTGGCACGCGAGCCCCACGTCTGTAGTAACCGATTTATTATACGAATGCTAAGATCATTCTCTCTTTTTTGTCCTTACTTGTTATCTGTACGCTTTTCTAGCAAGTCACCTTATCCTCGTTTTCAGTTCAGAGCAAATTAAACGCGCTGGAATCGCAATCTTACTGATTGTGACGCGGAGGTATAAAAAAAGATTTCACAGTTAATATTTTCGAAGAAATTTTACATTTTTCAAATTGTCTATTTTTTTAAATAATTATACAGTTATATATTTAGTATTTTATTTAAAAAAAAAAATTAAACAGTTGCTCACTTGGTACTGAACAAACAGTAGCTTTAAAAATTACTTTTATTATTCAGCTTATATGTGCTCCGTTGAAAAGTTACAGAGGCGTGTACAGAGGTACGATTCTGTACAAAAATTTAGTTTTTAGGGATGCGAAAACTGAATCAATTTATCATCATCTGCTGCATGTTCTCAACCTTGTTGGGGTCGGCTTCCAGTCTCACCCTATTCAGCTGAGTACTTGTCTATTACGAGGATATTTGACCTTAACAGCTCAGTAGCTGGGTAACACGATATTCTTTGGCAAGAACATTGTCAGATTTCCTCTGAAACGTCTGTCAAAGATGTGATGACAGTGTGGACCAACGACTTTCCGAGGCATGGAGATATCTCGATATGTTAAGGTGGTCACCCATCCACAGACCTGTCTCAGTAAGCATTGCTTAACCTTGAAAATCTAACAGTGCGTCTGTTATTATTAAGCCATGATTCAATCACAAACCTTATCCTACTACTACTATTAGAAATATGAAAGTTTGTGCGGATTTATTTGTTTGTTGCTCTTTCACTCCTAAACTACTGAACGGATCTCAATGAAATTTGGGAAGTAGATAATTAACATCCTGGAATAACACATAAGCTACTTTTTTATTGCAGAATTCTCATGGGATCGGGATTTACGCGGGAATAATCTCCTACGCAAACGAAGTCGCGAGCAAAAGCTAGTAATTGTGACAATGAAAAAAAAAAAAACAAGCAAATGAACCTTCTCCGTATTAAAGAACAGTTTACTTAAGAGTCCTTCCGAAAATAATAATCTCAGTAATTATTTTTCTCGTTATCAATGCCTTATCTTTCCCTTTTAGCTAGTAGGGTATATGTAAGCCTTCTTATCTGAGACGTTCAACACCGGTTGAACGTCTTTCGTCTTTCGTCTATTAACGTCGGTTGAAAATTCTTTGTACCGACAAAGAATTATTTTTGACCAACATTTTCTGTTTAATACACAAAATCAAATGAACCATTCAAATATCCAACTAGCAACCAACCAGCAACCAACCCAACGGTTTTAAGCTTTGCATAGAGACGTGACCACATTGTGAATTTTAAACCCAATATTACCGAATGTGTGACTTGGACTACCGCCAGAATTCTAATTCTAGCACTGGTAGAAGTTTTAAAGAAAAACTAGAGTAAGAAATGTAGAGGTTATTATAACATCGGCCGGGTTTTAGGTGCGGTAATTAGACATCTTATTTTGACAAGAGATTAGATTCAATGATTCATGAGAAAGCAAGCTGTCGACAGGATGGCGCGGAATCAACCCATCAGCTTTTCCTCCAAAGCTTTTCAGACGGACACTGCCTTTAGTAATGAAGCCAACGATGAAAATATTCATTTCCGCTAAATATTTTTTTTACTTTCAATTAGCATCACTTTACAATGACAACGGTAATTTAATAACATCAACAACAATATTATGGTAAATAGTGACCCCGATTTCTAAGTCTCTTTAATTACATAGTTGGTCACAAAAAAAACATGAAACATATTTATGTATATTCGTCATTTTTATGGCTAAAAGCCTACCAGAAGTCGGCTAGGGTTGCTTTCATAGAGCATCCGGCACGAAACCGGAAGTACATATCTACACATGACTAAGAGACGGGAAATGACAACGGCTTGTCGTCACCATGTGTTATGAATAAAAATACTGTCAAGTGTGAGCCGAAGTATAAAAGTGAATTAATAAATAGGAAGGTTTGCGATATTTTACACGGGCCTAATGAATATGTTTACGTAGTGTTGTTTTGTAGATGAATCTCGTTAGATAGGTCGCCGATCTCTTCATAATTGTGACAAGGCTGCCTAAGTAATAGAATGGTCTTAAAATTACAAAGCATTTTAATTAATGCCAATATCAAGGACAGACTATGTGCCTAAAAATGGTTTTATTAATAAAACAAAGTAATTGTCAATAATTGCAAAATATAAGACATGTTATCTTTTATATTTTTCAAGAAATAGACCAAAAAAAATTAAAACTAATGTTTTACTGCTTATTATTTCAGTTAGGGCTTATTTACAAATTGTTAAGTAACGGGAGGTTAAAGACTATCAGCCGCACGGGTTGATGTTCAAGCAGCGCTTGCGCAGCTCGGCAACATATCGAGATTCTTCTGTGGGTCGGCGGTTGGAAAACTATCATGTTTTGTGGTGCATTTGATTTTGGAATTTGATTATAGTAAAGCCAATAGGTTTGTTCTGTGCAAAGCAAGACTTACTCCTCATACTTCAGTCTGATATAGAGATTTGCAAATAAGAACCATTTTACCAAAATCCACATCCAAACATGTAGAACTTGAAGTACCTACTGTATCGCTTTGTCTCTTTTAAATCAATCCATAGATTGTCTTTAAAAGTCCGCTTTTATTATTATGGCTGCTTTTTGTGCTAAGTATATTTTTAACCGATATTAAAAGAAATGAATGTATTCATAAAATTTAAACCATTACCAAAATAAACCAATTAAGCCGAAGATGAAAAATGGCATTTATATTTTAAAGTATTTTACACATCATTATCACGTCACCATAGATACAAAAAAGCCGAGGCCAGAAAACAAATCGAAAGTCCCTCTTGCAGTAACAACACTCTCGAGGGCTCACACTCGGAAACTTGTCGACCATTTCGACGCAAAATTAGTATGGACTGTCAACCCCTCGATGCTGAGAAGTTACATGCAAAGCCTTTACATGACATACGAAGGTCTCATCAAAACGGATGTGAAGTTGTCCGATACTATTGGAGAATAGGTGGATGGGAAGTGAGTTTTCTATCTGTGAGAAACCAGCTATATGCAAGTTGCAAGCGTATATGGGATTCCATATTATTGTTTAAAATCAAAATATGTGTATGTATAATAGCAATGGTGGCCTTTTAATTATAAGCTCGAGTTACGAGACGTGGGTCATGAGTTCGAAAACAACTGTGTTTTTTCAAATGCGTATTAAAGTTTTTTTACACGAACTTAAAATAGGCACAAACTTTAACAAATAATGTGTTTGTCTTTCTGCTTATGTGGACCAATCTCTGGAATGGCTGAACCGATATGAAATCCAGAATTCCCACGGGATCCGGATTTATACAGCATATTTAAAAAATCTCCCACGCGGGCGAAGTCATGGCACATCTAGTTGCAAATAAAACAAAAGTATTTTCCATAGGTCAATATTAAATGTTTATTATTTAAGATTTCATTTGCCAATGCGTGAAAGAAAATGTAACAAATGGTATGGCCTACCCGTGGGATAAGTGTGACCAGTCGCAAACTGATGTGAAGGAATCACGGACCGCGGATCATCGTACACAACCCACATATATACGTAGCAGCTACGTAGGTATGTATGTTACACTGAAGGATTATTACACTTCTCGTTGTTCGGATTTTTGGCGATATTTGTCACGGTATACTTGATTCGGTAATCTTTTATTGGTGCATTCAAAGATTGCTTCTAAAGTAATTGACTAATATTTTCTCTATTTTGTATAGTTTTTAGGGTTCCGTAGCCGAATGGCAAAAAACGGAACCCTTATAGTTTCGACATGTCTGTCCGTCTGTCTGTCTGTCCGTCCGTCCGTATGTCACAGCCATTTTATTCCGAAACTATTAGGACTATACTATACATGTAAAATTTGATAGAAAGATGTATTCTGTGAACCGCTTTCCGATTTTAAGAGCAAATTAAAAAAAGCATTTATAATAAGGGGGGGGGGGGACACATTTTACCACTTTGGAAGCGTATATCTTTTAAACGATAAATTTTATTAAAAAATTTATAAATTAAAAAAAATATTTTCAGTTTCATTTCCATGTATGGGGACTGGGGAGCCATACCAACCACCCATACATGGAACTAAAACTGATTTTTTTTTTCAGGAAACCTGTACGTGTGTGGTATCTATAGACAGGTCTTTAAAAATGACATTAAGGTTTCTAAAATGACTTTTTCATAAAGTTAATCGTTTAAAAGATATACGCTTCCAAAGTGGTAAAATGTGTCCCCCCCCCTCTAACTTCTATAATAATGAAGTGAAAAATCTAAAAAAACCATATGTTGTAGATCTTAATGTAAACTTTCAAGCAAAATTTGTTTGAACGAGATCGAGTCGGCAGTTTTTGAGATGCAGTATATTTTCTAAAACCGCAAATATAATTTTGTAATTCATACAAATACTATGAAAAACAAAGTTATTTGGCGTAGTTGTAAAAATTGTAAATAAGCTAGTTTTAAGAAATTTTTAAGGTTTTTTGTTTTTTTTTTCAATTAAATATGTTAAGTATATTATATTTATTATAGCTACCACGGAACCCTTCATGGGCGAGTCCGACTCGCACTTGGCCAATTTTTTTGTACTTACTGTACAAGTAGGTGAACGATTGACAATAGGTATTAGATGAAAAATATGTGAAAAACAAAACAATTTTGGAGGTCTTAATATACTATTTGAGTAGGTTTTAGACCAATGTTGAATGAAGAGCTCGTGGCTTAATAATAACTGCCGTCGGTCGATCTTCGAGATAAAGCTAAGCTCGGTATACGGATGGGAGACCATCATAACATATCAAGTTTCCTCCGTGTCTTGGAAAGCACGTGAAGTAATTGGACTCAACTTTTATTTGTTGTGTGTAATTTTTCATAGTAATTGCGGTTAGTCAGGAGCCAGAAAATTTTACTCGTGTCTTACCTACGGGATCGTGTTACCCAGCTACTGGGTTGTGGAGGTCAGGTAGGCAGTCGCTCCATGTGACACACTAGTACTCAGTCGCATCCGGTTAGACTGGAACCCGACACCGTAGTTGGGAAGAAGCTAAGCAAATAATAGTGATAATAAATACACATTTATTCTTTTCAGTACATTTTGTGTGAAACAGTGACAAACATGTAACGTTACCAACTAACTACACGTGCGTTTACAATAGAAGAATAAGACAAAAGAAGTACAACTGTTTATATTGTACAGAAAAAAGGCACATTGTACCGTAAGTAGTATTTCATCTCACAAGATTCAGTAGTATTAATACAAATAAATACATCTGTTACCTGAATGTTGTCTCATATATTTATATGGTCCTTCCCTTACGAGTCACGGAATATAATAAAACACGTGACTGTCGCATGTTGTTGGAAAGTAACAAAATATGATTGACAGTATTTGACTGAAAAGGTAGAAGTTTTCTTAGGTTGAATTTCATGTATATAAATAATAGAATCTTTGTTACGCATATTGTCAATGAATTTAGTTATTTTTTATATTTTTTATTATATGTTACAGTGAATATAATTATAAACATTACATAGGGTGACACGACGAGCGGTCTTAGCAGAATAGCTAGTTCATACTGCAGATAGTCTTTAGTGTCTGGTTCATCTATACAAAATTACAATTAAATACCTTGTTTTCTCAAGTGCTTATAGATATTTACACGATACTTAAATATAAACTACATAGTTGATTGGCTGAAAACCAATTTGCTAACACTGAACACCACCAAGACTAACTACATAATATGTTTCAGTGTTAGTAATCGGAGACAAGCCAGTGAAGACCTTAATTTGAAAGTCTACATATGTGGACATATAGACAGTGTAAGCTGTGACTGTCCGTGCCTCAATAGAGCCTCTAAGACTAAATACCTAGGCGTGATGGTTGACCAGTTTCTGTCCTGGTACCCTCATCTTGAGCATGTGATCGGCAGGGTTAGAAATCTTACCTGGATATTTAAAACACTAAGATACGTGGCCCCGATTAAAATGTTCAGGAGTGATAATAAGCAACCTAGAAACCTCCTTAACGAAAATTATATTGGTTTAGCCCAGTCTATCCTTTTGTATTGTATCCCTATCTAGGGTGGCGCAGCTAAAACTAGGTTTATGGACGTGGAACGTGCACAGCGTGCACTTATTAAAGTTATGTATTTTAAAAACAAAAGACACTCAACTAAAAATCTATACGAAACCGGTAATTTACTCTCAGTTAGAAAACTTTACATAACACAAACGTTTAAAAAAAAAAACATAAAACCCTTCCATATAATAAGAACAAAAAACATAAAAGAAGAAAGGATATAATTGCAGAAGTTCCTCAATGTAAAACCAATTTTGCAAGCAGACAATATTTCTATCTCTCAGCTCAACTATACAACAGGATTAATAAAAACATATGTACACGACAGAAACCACTATGACTGTAAAAAAAATATTAATAACTGGATAAAGTCGCTCACTTATGAGGATACAGAAGCTCTTCTGATATATCACGAGTAACATAATCACACCCCACTCTACTTCACACATCACACTATTATTCTACAACTCACCACACTACACCACGCTACATCATACCACTCTAAACCACTCCAAACCACACTACACACCGCCCCACATCATCACTTCAAACCGTACTTCATCTTACGCACACGTCATATGCACCATAATAAACGAAGATGTAATGAACTTATACTTATCCATATTTATTTTTAAATTTTTAAATGTATAATTATGTAGTTTCTAAGATATAGAAGAGCGGAGTCTCCTGACACAGGCATTGTTTGCCTAAAAGGAGGCCCCAAACACAAATCATTGTACATAAAGTTCTTGGTCTAACTAAATAATATTTATTTTTTTTCAAACAAGCTCTTAAAACATTGTCTGCCTGTCTTTCGGTTTATCAGGCCAAATTCTGGAATGGCCGAATCAATTTTAATGTGACTTTTACTTGAAAATATACGAAATAAAAAACAAAATTAAAGTTATAGGGAAACATGTGCAAGTTCCTCTGAGTCGGGATTTACGCGGGGAAATCCTCTCACGCGAACGATGTCGCAGGCATAGCTAGTATACAATAAATACTTTATAGATTATTATAAACATTCATAAACAATAGTAGTGATTTTTATTTATTTATTTATTATATTCTTTGTAATAAATAAATCTCTCCTTTAAGTTTTGTCCATCCAAAGGTTGTCTGTAAATAAGACCGCCTCTTGTACACTAGTTATGTTGAACTTTTTATATCCAATGATTTTTACAATAGTTTTAAAAGTGGACAGAGATTGAGCACACCTTATCAAGAATGGTCTTTTCCTCACAAGTTCAGTCTCCCACTTCGCTAGCTGACCGCAGAAGGAGGTGGCTGGCGCATCTTACCAACACTGGATACAGGCAACTTATAAGACAAAGTTCAGTCGTCATATTGTGTAAAATGTTGGTATTCAAATGCTTGTGATTACACTGGAAGCCCACTTCAACCGAATTAAATGAAATAAATTATATTTATTTAGGAAATCAGTTATAAATACTAAAAACTTTTACTTGTATTCTTTTCGTAAATTTAAAGTGGGTTAATCCTCCTTCGGTATAAAACACAAATCACACAAAAAAATAATCAGAATCACACACAGAATTTTCATAAATAGGAATTCCACAAATATTCCAACGAGCACCGCGTCTCAACACTTGCACCGCGACACGTGTACGCCGCACGAAAAAATAAAGAAAAACGCAAACGTCCTGCGCCCCGAGATAACGTCAATTAGTGAGATGTATGGCTGTTTCGTAAAGTGTGGTCTGACTACATGACAAAGTATGAAAGAAGTATAATAGGTGTTCAATGAACATCCTGGTTCCTCGGTGTATGGTAGTAATGTAGGTTATAACTCTTCTGTATGTGTGTCTATCACCTAACTCCTCCATCCTAAACGGCTGTACCAATACTTATAATAAAACAGTACAGTCGGTTTTCGAGGCAGTACAATGTCTGCAGGGTCCACTCGTATATCGTAAATAGATGAATATGTTTTTAGCCTTCTCAAGTATTTTGAAGTCGGCTTCCAGTTTAACCAGATTCAGGATACATGAAGCGCCTATCCACAAACCAAAACTAGAGAACGGCTCGACTAATGAGGCAGTTTCTTTCGGCTTGCGGCAGATACTTATGGAGAGAAAAAACGGAACGGTAGTTATAGAAATTGTAATATAAAACCAACGTGTGTGAAGCCGCGGCCGGAAAGCTAGATTTAGATAAAAATCTCAAAGATGACAGCAAGTGAGACTTCTGTCTGACTTCACAGTCATCACAGCAGATACAATAATGTATGAGATGATAATACGATCCCATTGTGGAGCAGTGACCACTCGAATTAGAGTCGCTATATCTCACGTAGATGAATATTTTAGGGCTTTGTTTTAACCTCCAACGCTTGGAAGTGAAAAACATCTTCAGTATTTGGTATACAGGAAAAGTAAACAAATACAAGCATACGTCGTGCGAGGTTGCAGGGACGTATGCAGTTCAAGGCTTTTGTTTAGACAACGAAGCTAGAAAAAATTATGAAATTTTCTTCAGAGATTGGAGATATTCTTTACAGAAGCTTTTCCTTTTGAAGTGTTTATTGTTATTTTTTTTCGGTGGGAAAATCATCTAATGCCTCTTCCCGGGCTGGGTAGAGCGGAAGGAAGTGCCTGACTTCTACTGACTAAAAACCCACCTTGTTCCTTCAACCGCCTTAACGTTCAAGGGCCGCGGTACCTCGTTAAAACATTCCCGTAACCCAACAATACAACGGTCCTGTCGCGCCCCGTCAATGTTGTTGACTGCTCTTTTCGAAGAGAACTTGGTATAATATGTTTATGACCTTGGTTCACCTTGGCTAGGAACCATGCAACGAAGCGTGAATGCTTTTATGATTGATGTAAAAGGATGACAGTTATACATCCTATATATGTAAGTAAGTCTCTATCTTACACTAAAATCATGATGGCGGTCCTTGAGGTCGTATTGTAAAGTTTTTTCAGTTACTGAAATGCTCCATTTGTGATAAAGAGAAGAAGATAGGAGAAATGGGTTGTAACTATAGCTTATTTTTCTCAGACTAAAAAATTGACAACTATATTAGGTACATGACAGTAGACAACTAGTCTCAATTGTAATTCCTAACATGCTTGCTTTGTATGGTAACTATTAGGTAACTTTTGACGATATCGCATATCGCATACCCTGGAAGTAATCGAATAATTACAAAATAGAACAGATTTTTAATCAATGATAGAACGGTATTTTTATAGACTTCCACATGTTTGGCTACTAACTACTACTGGGTTGTGTACTCAGAAATCTAAATAATATCAGCTGTAGTTTACAGAGGCCAACTTTGTTTCAGTAAAACCGGATATTGACAAAAATGGTAACATCGTTAAATTAAAAAAAAACTGTCTTCAATTCCACGCAGTCTACCTGTGAATACTGCCGTCATCAATATCCGTTCTAAAGTGTTGGAGACACTTGCTAGAAAAGAAACAGAAAAACGGACAGACAGCAAAAAACTCTTCTTAAGTCACCCCTTTCTTTCTCATTACTGTTTACTATTGTAATTTATTTCAAATATATGTTCAAATACATCAGGTTCTACTGTTTAATTTTATGTGAAGATAATAGATATAATTTAGATGATTGCGCATATGATACCAACTGGTTGGTTTATGCTCTGTGGGAGTAGCCATTGATCATTTTACTTAAGTACCTACAACTGATTTTACATACGAGGATTGTGTTAGCAAAATATATTATGGAGATGTTATTTAACTTACTAAACTATTTTACTTGTATTTTCATGTCGGTTTTAAGTATGTGTTATTTTGACAGAGCTTAGTTTTTATCACAAAAACTTAAATATGTTTCACGCTAAGCGTATACAAAATGTTTATGTGTATCGTTTTAATATACCAGGGACAAAATTGAGATTTCAATTAAATAAGATTTCATTGACTGACCACTGAACGATATTCTTTGACTAACGACTGTATTTAACCCTTATCTTTATTCATAATTTTAAAGAAGTGGTATTTTAAATTACATAACAAAATAAAATATATAAAGAAAAATTAACTTCCATCTTATATTTGAAACAACGTAATCTTAATTTAAGAAAATAGAACTTAGTTTTTACTTTAATCATTTTATTATCATCAATTATCAAATAAGTTCTCCCACCCCGGGCAGGGTGGGAGGGACTGTCAGACTTTTACTGACTAAAATCCACGGTGTTCCTTCAATAACCCTTTACGTACCGGGGCCACGGTAATGGGATAAGTCCCACGACCCCGGCAGGCTTCGGCCCTCTGTAGGGGGGCCTCGTCATGTTGCTGACGCTCTTTGAGGCGCGCGTGGAACACAACGCGCCATCGACCCGGGCATGGTCCATGGTCGGACAGCGAGTTGCCCTTTACTCGCTGTCCGCATGCCCGCGCCTACGGTGGCCGGAGATCGTCGGCCGACGTCCGACGCCGTGGGCGTCTACCACTGCGGCTGGGCTGGAGGGAGGACGCCATCCTCTCCCTCACGCGGCCCGCCTCCTCCTTCGGAAGCATGACTGCTTCGCAGAAGGAGGCGACCGCTTCCCACTCCCTCTCGCCCCGCAGCATGGCCTCGACCAATGCCGGGCGCGAGAGGTCTCCGCCTATCGCCGCCGTGAGGACACGTCGGTGCTCTGCCCAGGCGGGGCAGTCTTGCACCGTGTGCTCTACGGTGTCCTCAGGGCGACCCTCGCAGTGGTGACACCCAGGCGTTTCCTCCTTTCCCATCAGACACAGGTACCTCCCGAAACTTCCGTGTCCGGTGAGGACCTGCGTCATGCGGTAGGTCAGGACGCCGTGACGCCGATCTAGCCACTCCTCAAAGAGGGGTCTTACCGCCGCAATTGCGGCGTGCCCGAATCCGATATCCTAGGCCGGTTTTTGATGAATTTAAAATACTAAATACTGAAAGTAGCTTTGGCGATAAAAAAAAAACGTATTTAAAGTTAAGGATAAGCAGGCTGAAAATAATAAAAAGAGGCAAAGATAATAAACCCACACGATTTACTTTTATATGAAACATTTTTACATATACGAAATTTCACAAAAGCACACACGTAGTTATTTGAAAACTTTTCAACAAGTTAGGCCTTTTTGCTGGAGAAACTATGTTAATCTACCCTTTGATATTGGACGTAAAAACGAATTAAATATGTACATAATTTATATGTATGTATAGTTATCTACAATACATTTATATAGGAGATACTTTCAAGTTTTAACTTTTTTAAGTTAAAGGTAAATTTGTATTAGATAATTTAGTATTACACTGAGCATGTAATGTTTAATTTAGAAATCGGGAACATTTCCAATACCCAACTTTAAGCTATAAACTGAGTGACTAAATTCTCAATTTAAAATATTTGATATGGGCGGATAGACCCTTCCACATTTAGGTAGCGCCTGTTAATTGCTATCAATGGTGGTCAAGTGGTTATAGACCCGACTTTCGAGTTGACAGTCGTCGGTTCGAACACAGTCAGCCACATTATTTTGTGTAATTTAAATCATCCTGCTCTCAAATCGGTGAAGAAACTCATCGGCAGGAAACTGGCATGTTCTAGAATAAAAACAATCAAAGATAGATGACTTCCGCCATCCCGCACTAGGCTCACGCGATTCAGTGCTGAAACCGATATTCCCAGCAGTGGGAACATTTGGGTTAAATAAAATTGTTATTGTAAATAGAAATACGTCAATTATAGGCATTCTAAACTCACGTGACATGATAAGTTACACTTTTGTTACAATAATTAGTCAGTACTTGACTAATTATTGTACTGTCTGAACTCCAGCTTTGGCAAGAATAAAGTTAGATTATCTGGCTTTTGACCACCTGTAATGACTGTCAAAGATGTAATAATGACAACTGGGATCTTCCTATAACTATTGAAATATTAAGATTCCTTTGTTTCTCATAATTAATTTTTGTATGCATGTGTGACGATGCTTATCCCATCGTGCTATTACTAAATAAAAAAATCTAAAAGAATGTGACTGAATTTCTTAATCAGCTCATAACAAGTAATACAAAGTTTCACGTCTTTATTGGGTTCCAATACTATGAAAATAATGTATTACTGTTCTATTTTACGTAAAGCGAATTGAGACAAGAGTAAATTTAATGTAACTTTCACAAATTATTTTAAGATCTTTCCAGCCGCTTAGTTGACTTTTCGCGAGACTCCAAGGCTGACTTTTACCTCACAGAGGCACATACAACGTGGCAATGCTGCCAGTATTTTGGGCACATTACCAGTGGACGATGCGAACGAATTTCTGGACGACTTATGTTAGTTTATTTTTAGATCTATGTATGTAGTTTAGTGTTTTTTGTTTAAATGTATACGTATATTCAATATAAATAATTCAGTAAGTTAAAAAAAGTAATTTGTGTATTAACATAAATTACTTTTTTCATATTTCATATTTAAATCATTGTTATATCACCATTTAATGAAAAACTACACTCACTTTTCAGCATCACAATTGGGTACCTAGATCATGGCTTTTTGGCAACTTAACTATGTGGTTAGTTTCAAAGCAAGTGTACGCGTGCTGCGCGACTTACGCAAGTGCTGATTGCGTAAGCGGACTCTCATGAAATAGCTGATCAGGAAGCTTTTTGACTTTTGAATATTGCCCTTTGTAGTGCAACTAGTGAAATTAGATAGATAGATAGATATATTCTTTATTGTACACCATAACAGTAAAATAAAATTATGGACTTAACAATTAAAAAGGGTGATACAAGGGGCGGTCTTATCGCTAAAAGCGATCTTTTACAGACAACCTTTGGATGGATTTGACTCAGAAGGATTATTATTTGATTAGATGCACCTTGGAAATACTCCCTAAACCGAACGATTTACAAATGATGAACCGAGACAAATGCCGATATGTAAATGAACCATCAAAGGACCCACAAGGCAAGAGTTGCTCAAACTTGAAGATTGACCAGTATGTCATTATTTAGCCACGAGATCATCGTTCTAATAATTCCCGGTCAATTTTAATAAATTTTGATGTATTGTAATTGCCTGCTGTAATTGCCTGCTGTAATTGCATGATTGTGAGATTTTCTGTCACGATATCGCCATTGTTATAAATCTACATGGCAATCATAAATGTTTTGAGAATTAGGTATTGAACGATCTTCAAAAGAAACCTCTGAGTTGTTTCGGTGTTTCTTTTCAGAGCATTTCAGCTAGGATTACGAACCAACGGCCTCTTCGAATTTAAAAATTGAAAAAGAAAAGTGCTACATCGTATAATGAATTCGCAACATAAATATGATTTATCAGTATACATACATCAAAGTCATATTTTACATTGTTATTTTTTTAGAGCTTTTCTTAATTACTTAGGTAAGTAATTAAATAAAATTTAAAGTCATAGTTATTCCCATGGTAAAAACAAATTCGCAGTACATTCCATAGTACAGACAGTCATCCGAGCTCGTCAAGGACCATAACATACATACATAGGTATGTATGAGTATGAAGAAACTCAATAATGCTATGCGCGTTCCCATTACACTTCTTGATGATACGTAATAAATATAATCTGATCATTATTGTTCCACATTTGACTGCTAAATTCATATTTACGACAATTTTATGAGCTGGTTTCTAATAAAGACGTTAATTTAATTCCAGCCTTTACGATCCGTCGGTGACAAACGAGCCGTTCAATTACCTACATGGTATTTTTATAAATGGTGCCTGTTAAATAGTTAATTTTTGGGAAATTTGGTGTTTTTTCTTTGCAAATGGTAAAAATTATCATTTGTCACTTGTTGAAATGGTATTTTTAGAATTTCGTTAATTCTTTCACTATCCACGCGACCCGTTTGTGGAATGCATTAGGTACCCAATGATGTGAGACGTGCTCAAACATTAGGTACCAACGACTTCAAAAGAATGGTGAAGGAGCATTACCACTCACTATAATTTTTTCCCTTCCTTTTTCTATTATGCATTTGATATGTATTAGTATATCTTTATAGATTATTATTGTGGTATGTATTTTATATTATTATGATTAATTAATATTATGTATGATGTTGTATACTGACAGCCCTAAATCTATATCCTTTCATTTCTGTCCATCCAAAGGTTGTTATTAAGAGATTACCCTGTGCGATAAGATCGCCCATTGTACACTTTTTTTTTTTTTTTTTTAACGTGGTAAAATTATCAAATAAGTCCTCCCACTCCGGGCAGGGTGGGAGGGACTGTCAGACTTTTACTGACTAAAATCCACGGTGTTCCTTCAATAACACTTCACGTACCGGGGTCACGGTAATGGAATAAGTCCCACGACCCCGGCGGGCTTCGGCCCTCTGCAGAGGGGGCCTCGTCATGTTGCTGACGCTCTTTGAGGCGCGCGTGGAACACGATGCGCCGTCGACCCGGGCATGGTCCATGGTCGGGCAGCGAGTTGCCCTTTACTCGCTGTCCGCATGCCCGCGCCTACGGTGGCCGGAGATCGTCGGCCGACGTCCGACGCCGTGGGCGTCTACCACTGCGGCTGGGCTGGAGGGAGGACGCCATCCTCTCCCTCACGCGGCCCGCCTCCTCCTTCGGAAGCATGACTGCTTCGCAGAAGGAGGCGACCGCTTCCCACTCCCTCTCGCCCCGCAGCATGGCCTCGACCAAGGCCGGGCGCGAGAGGTCTCCGCCTATTGTCGCCGTGAGGACACGTCGGTGCCTGCCCAGGCGGGGCAGTCTTGCACCGTGTGCTCTACGGTGTCCTCAGGGCGACCCTCGCAGTGGTGACACCCAGGCGTTTCCTCCTTTCCCATCAGACACAGGTACCTCCCGAAACTTCCGTGTCCGGTGAGGACCTGCGTCATGCGGTAGGTCAGGACGCCGTGACGCCGATCTAGCCACTCCTCAAAGAGGGGTCTTACCGCCGCAATTGCGGCGTGCCCGGCCGTCGGTTGCGACAGTCGTTCCCTCCATACTGCCCCGAGATCGCGCCGGAGCTCTTCCCGCCGCGCCTCGACTTCTCGAGGCAGCGGGGATACGCCCCGGCGCTGCGCCTCCACGCGCCATTCATAGACGCACTGGAGGGCAGTCGCCTCCAGATCCCAGGGCAGCAATTGTACACTAGTTTTATTATTTGGATCCTTAATTGTATAAGCTGTACAATAAAGTATATAATAAATAGATAAATAAGAAAAAGAAACAGCTGATTCACAGAAAATCTGCGATCTTGTTTATTATCTTGTGATTATTACTGGGCAGGTTGATTTGCTAAAAAACTTTGTATTATGATGTGCACTTTAATAGAATCATTAATTCCGCATCACAACAAGCCCCGATTTTGTTATATGAACCTAGCGGTAGGTAAACCTTAAGCCAGGGTTGCAGGAATGTTCTAACGAGATACCGCGGCCCCGGAACGCAAGGGAAACTGAAGGGTGGATTTTTATCAGTAGAAGTTTGATACTCCCTTCCGCTCCACCCACAAAGGGAGGAGTCATTCGATGATTTTCCCACCCATACAAAAAATATAAAAGTAAACGTTAAGGAAGTCAATTTTGATAGTTAATAAATAACAACACCACTAATTTATTTTTTAAATATCTCATTATTTTCATGAATAAGATTTGTGTTAATTAATTACTCACACTCTTGGGTTGCAGCTCTTTGCCACAGATTTTTTTCTTTTGCCCTCTAATGACAAAGAATTGGTATTCACATAAGTCGTAATCTGTTTGTTATTGAAAGTCTACGTAAGTACCTTATTAGGTGGTAGTGACCCCTTAAAAACGTTCACTAAAATGTTAAATGATAAATTATCTTTATTTTGCAAATTGGTTATTAAATAACACTTTTACACGTCACTTGTTTCGTAAATGTTAACTAAAACGATAAAGAACGCTTCTTAAATCTATTTTACAAATTACCATTCAATTATTTTCAGTAATTAAGTCACTAAAATGGTTTAAAAAAGCGTTAAGAATATAACCAAATAATCCCCCTTTTAAAATAACCAAATCTTCATTTTCCATTTTCAAATCTTCAATATTTTTTTACAAACATAATGAAATCAAAATTAGGCCAGCAATAAATCATAACAATTAAAAAAATAGAAATAAATAAGTTCTTGGAACGTCTTCAAGCCATAGACGATTAAAAATAAATTAATGTTACGCAGAATTGCTTATAAATTATTCCTATTAAGTCGTATTACTGAGTTTTACGGCATTTTCACGCAATCTAAAGCTGATTTTAATATAGTTTTGATGCCAAATGGGGCAGACAACAAAGTCGACGCGCGACGGTTCAAACTATTAGTTTGTAACTGCTTTTATTTAGTTGTTATTCATTTAACCACTCTGCACGACAACATTTTGACATTTCTGGCATCAGCTGACTCGAAAGGTGTTAGAAATTACGCCATGAAACTCAGGAATTTATATGCAAACATCGTTTCTGTAGCAACCATGCGAATATCAGTGCCCAAGCTGACATTTTTCTATACTGCATACTGCAAAATTAAAACAAACGAAAACCATATCATATTTCAGCTCTTTCAGATACCTATTACTTACTAGATTTTGTGTCATACAGCTAGCTTGTTATAGAAAAATTTTGTTTGATATATTTGGGTTTTGATGACTGAGGTTATTTTATATAAATTATAAAATATGTTTCTAGCTTCTGCCTGTAGCTTCGTTCGCGTGAAAGGGATTTTCAGCGACATTAAACTAGTGTATGTTATGTTTATCCAGCGTTCAACTATCTTTACAACAAAGCGAACTGGCTAAATGATAACAACCATAGGGTTTTAGGCAAGTTTAGCGAGGTCGGTCCATGGACGGATTATTTTATGGGTAAAATATACCACAGATAGATTAATTCGTGATAATGTAGATTTATATTGATGGAAGAATGTTTGAACTCGGTCTAAGTAGATTTTTGTTAAGATAAGATAAAATGTATTTATTTGCGTAAAACATGGTATAAATAGGTCTTACAGTACAAGAATAGAGCAGATATGTTTATGTATTACAAAAATAATAATAATAAAAGAAGCTATAAACAGGTATTATTCGTCTTGTATGTGTCGTTTGATTGGTACAAGTGAGTTGGATTTTAAACGTTATTAAAAACAGTGCCTCCTTTAACAATTAGGTACGCGATTGCCAAAATTGTAAAAAGATTATGTTAGCAAATAACATAGTTTTTGTTATACACAATATTCCAAGAACAAATTTATGTAGGTACATCTTAAGTAATCCTACTAAAATTTACGGTCAAAGTAAATCTTTTTTAACCACAGTGGTTAGTATTAATATGATAAATGTATATAGGGCTGTTGATTCTATCACGTGAGAGTCTTTACGGGTAGTCAGAAGTTAAAAAATCTGACTGAGTTGTGGAGGTCAGATAGACCGCCGATCTGGTAGTCGATCTCAACATAGTTCGGAAAAGATAAGATGGATTGACATACATTGAGATGACGAAAGTCGTGAGAAACGCTGTGGACGAAAGCCACTTAGGCTCAGAAAGCATAGCAAGTAGAAACGTAGCGCTAAGCATAATTTTAAGGACTCAATGCTGACTGAGCTATTTATGGATACTACTGGTCGCCCTCTTTTTTCGGGGGAAAATCTTCAAACGACTCATCCTGCTCTGGACCGGAAGAGCCAACCTGTTCCCTCAGATGCCGTTGCGTTCCGGGGCTGTGGTATCTCGTTAGAACAATCCCGAAATTCCTGCAGACATTGGTCCTATGGGTATCGTCTATAGGGCTCTTTGATGTGCGTGGAACTCGACGTGCCGTGGACTCTGGTACCTACTAGTGGTTTGCACATGGTTGAATTTCGACGATAATGCATTTAAATTTTAAATAATCGAAAGTAATTGTTTATTTGTGTATGACAGCTGAACTTTTTATATTAGCAGTCATAATCAAATAGGAGTAGCTACAAAGGTTTTTCTTCACGTGTTAATAATATTGATATGTAACACCCACAGAACAGAAATTCCGTAGTAACATCAGTCAGGTTACTAATACAGCTAAACTGTTCCATAATAAAGGATCATCTCATAACTTGTCAGCCAAAGTCAGCACTGAACAGGATAAACCAGCTTTTATATGTTTTACAAGTGCTACTGACTACCAAATAAAGTAGTTTATCGCAAACGAAATCACCAGCGCAATAATTAAAAATCGCGAAAACGAAAATAAAACAATTCGATTATCAATTATTTTACCGTCTACAATAAACATAAATAACAAGTTTTATTTCTTAATTCCATATTCAAACAAGTTGAAATGAAACAAATACGGATTACGGAAAAAAACACTTGTAAAATATGACAATACATTTTTTAAACATGACAATAAATGTGGCCGTTTCGGTTTTAAAAAAACCTGAGCAAGTAACATGGAAATTGAGTTATAAAGTTGGCAGTTGAAAAAAAAAAGATTTAAAACATGCATTTTAGTAATAATGGAAGATTTATTGGCGGAGGTTCAGGGTTTTGCTTGCACTGAGTTTGCATACCGGTTATTGGTTGAATGAGTTGATGTAATACTGCAAATCGCAGCGATTTTGCCAGAGTACACTCGGAAAATATATGCGATACTTGCGCTGTGTTACTGAAAATATGTCACAATTAGGCTATGTGTACAAACATGTATACGACTAAGTAAAATTACATCTAAGCCTTAATCACAGGCCTTTGGAAGGCGCTCGAAAAGGGCTCAAGTGAACGCTCAGAGGCTTTTTCAATACACTTATAAAAATGAGGTCCTTAACGACGGTCATATCTGTTTGCGCTAGACGAGTGCACTCAAAAACAATGCTATGGAACTTTTGTATTAGAAAGTGGTACGAACTAAAATATAAGTACATAGGAAAATTATAACTATAAAAATTCTGTATTTAAATAATGATAAATTGGTGGCCCAGTGGCTACAAGCCCAACTTGAGAGTTGCAGGTCGTGGGTTCGAACCTAGTCAGACAGTTTATTTTGTGTAATTTATATCATCACCACTGCCCTCAAATCGGCAAAGAAAAAAGATCGTGAAGAAACCGGCATGTATATAAACACCAAAAATTAGAAGACGTGACATCCACTAACACACATGTGCTCAGTCTGTAGATCGGTGACCATATTAATAGAAATTGAGATTCCTCCGTGTCTCGGAAAGCCCGCTAAGCCGTTGGTCTCGGCTGTCATTTGTACATCTTTGACAGTCGTTACGGGTCAAAAGCTAGAAAATCTGACACCAGTTCTTCCAAGGGGTATCGTGTTACTCAGCTACTGGGTTGTGGAGGTCCGATAGGCAGACGCTACATGTAAAACACTTGTACTCAGCTGCATCCGGTTAGACTGGAAGCCGACCCAACATAGTTGGAAAAAGCTAATCAAATGATGATATTTGTAGAATTTCTAAGCCGCAGTTAGGTTTGATTCTATCAGTACAACAAATTACAATTTTCTTACCCATTATTTTCACATAGTAAATTAAAGAAACTGTCCGTTCCTCACATAAACCCACCCAACGCTAATAAGAAAACGATCGGCTGTCGAATTAACTTTACACATACTCGCCACCGCCATATTTTAGAAATACGACCAAATAAATGGCCATCGAGTTTAATTTGCATGAAAGCTAACAAAAAGGTTCGTACTTTTTGCTGGCCGCCGGTGTACAGATTGTGACTATTTGCATTCTAAATTGCAACTAATGGAATTGAATATTTTAAACTTAATTTAGTAAGAGCTTAATTTTAATACACAACGGCTAACATGAAAACAAATTGTTACTAGTCAATTATCAATTCGTGTTGATTGGGTTTTGATGTTAATTAGGTTTATTTTATGTAATTAGTTATTTTGATATCTAATAAAACATTCGGCAATCAGTTTTATGGTCACATGTTAAGCCCGAATGTCTAACATTTAAAAACACTTGATATTTTTATTTTGGTAAAAAACAATTAACAAATTAACCAACATATAACTATCGCCCGAAAGAAGCGTCTCAACATAATACGGGCTGGCAATACTAGTACTATTATTATTATTATTATTATTTTGACAGCATTGCTCTACACTAGGAATGTCTCCTGTTTCATGGGTCCATTTTTACTCGGAATAACTAAATCTGTAGACCACACAAATATTTTTTCTGGCGTGGGAATCGAATCAGTGACAAATAGCGCAGCGAAACGCTCAACCACTGCGCCAACCATGTCGACTACTTATCATTCGCTCCAATATACAAAATACCGGTATTTCGCATCCATTTTTACTGCGAGTCGACGCCAGCATAGTAAGAAAAACTAGATAGATTTATAGAATATTTTTTCGGAATTGAATTGTGGTATTCAATATTTCGATCTAAGCATTGATATAAGGAACTAATGACGCCCATCTTCTTCGTTACAATTTGAGCAGATAAAAACCCACATGAATAATGCCATAAATATCGTTAACGAGTATGCAAGTGTTCATGTTTTCCATTTGCTAAATGGATGTAGGCATCCTCGGCACTTAAGTATGAAATATTATTTCAAAGCATTAACTGACTCAGGTGTGAAAAATGTAATGGCTGCTATTACATGAGCGTCAGTGTAATATTTGGTGTAAAAGTAAAGTAGTGTAGGCATTTTTGTGATGTTCATTTTTGTGCAATAAAGCCAATCAATAAAATTCGACAAGTGTTATATGTTTTTGAAATGATGATAGGCTCACGTTTGACCACCATCTCATTTGATCGTATGCGATGATGTCGTCGAAGATAAATCACGCTTACCTAGAAGTAACTTCTCTTACTTTCATACTTCTCGATTTTGTCTAGTCTTAATAACCCAGTCCTGAATAATTACGTATTCATGCATACATATAAGCAAACTGCTAATATCGCGTCCAGGAGTTCGGAGTTTGCAGTCTAAGCTGATTAACCCTGCAACTTGTAGTATAGGTATGAGTTATTTTGAATATGAATAACCCGTAAAAAAAAGTATATAGCGGGTTCGATTCCCACACCGGAGTAAATGTAACATGCCATAGAAAGAAACGACCTGTTCTTCAGTTTTTCAGAAATCTCCCAAACAAAACAGTTCCTTTATTTCGTTTTGCTAAAAAGACCAAGGAAATAATATTTCAATATCATATCTCTATGTCAAGCAGGCAAAGTTTTGACAAGATAAATAAATTAATAGTTTAAAAAACCAAAACACGCTTTTAGGACTAATGTAATGAGCAGAAATTAGAAATGTTTACTAGTAGGCAGTCCAAGGTTCCATCAGCCACCTTCCAATTCCATCGTCAGACCAGCTGGTACCATAATATTCTATTGTCGTCTAATCTACATATATTTGCCAAGTTTCATGATGATACAACAATTAGAAGTACGTTTAATACAGAGTCTTAAATTTTATTGCATATTTAGTTCGTTACAGATCGACCTGATAATAAATCTATGGATTACGCGGTAATTCAAAAAGGTTAAGAAAACCGATAACAGATTTTCTTTAGGTTTGTTATAACCTTGAAACCTGATCGTGTTCAAAGTCCATTACGTGGCCTTTCTCACAAGTGCAAACTCGACTATGATACGATATTCCATCATGGAATGCTAGTGCCTATCTTCCGGCTTCATCATCAGACCTTGAAACCTAATCGTGATCAAAGTTCATTACAAGACCTTTCTAAGAAATCCAAAACAACTATGATACGATTTTCCATCATGAAGTTCGAGTTCATATCTTCCGGCTCCATCATCAGATCAGTTCGACAGTACCATATTATTGTATTGTCATCAGAACTACATACAGCTGCCAATTTTCATTACGCTACGACCCTTGGAAGATGGTTAAATTAGTTACCTTAGATTTCATTACATAGTTACATACAGGTCGACCTAATAAAAGCGTGTTAAAAAACCACAGACCGGCGAGAGAAAGTTTTGTGAGCCAAGTTATTGTAAACGCATGATCACGAAATCGGTGGAAGTGGATTAACTGTTTATGTCAATTGACTAAGAAAGTGATGGTTTTCTTAGTAGTTCATTTCAGTAACTACAGCTGTAGTTTCCCCTTTGTCCTTCCTTGTTTTAGATACATCTATACTAATATTATAAAGCGGAAAAGTTTGTTTGTTTGTTTGTTTGCTTGAACGCGCTAATCTTCAAAAGTACTGGGTGGATTTGGATGCAATTTGGTATGGAAGTAGCTTGAAGCTTGAGGAAGGTTATAGGCTACTTTATACGCGACTGCAAAAAGGGAGAGTCATGTTTTTACCGTAATAGAATCCACGGGAGCAAAGCCCCGCGTGAGTACTAGTTAAGGGTAAAAAATGATATTTGAAATGATTTCTAAGTGCTTGAATAAAAAAAATGGCCAAGTACAAGTCAGACTCGCCCATGAAGGGTTCCGTAGCAATTACGCCAAATAAATTTGTCTTTTTTTTCAAATAAATAAGTTGTCATGAATTACAAAGTTATATTTGCGGTTTTTGAAAATATGCTTTATCTCAGAAACTAAACCGATCGCATTCAAACTAATTTTCTTTAAAAATTTATATTAAGATCTACAGCATATATATTTTTTTAGTTTTTCACTCCATCATTACGGTCACTGGGGGACACCTTTTACCACTTTGGAAGCGTGTATCTTTTAAACGATTGACCTTATGAACAAGAAATTTAAGGAACCTCAATCTCATTTTTAAAGACCTATCTATAAATACCACACACGCATAGGTTTCATGAAAAGAAAATTTGTTTCAGTTCCATGTATGAGGAGCCCCCCTTAATTCTAAATACTTTTTTTTTCTTAAAAACGGAAAGCGGTTCACAAAATACATCTGCCTATATAGATTCACATGTATTTATTTATTTTATTTATTTATTTTATTATTTATGTACACACAGTAAAATACATTAAGATAAACATAATTATAATATCTGAGTACAAAGGTACTGCTTATTTCTTAAGAAATTTCTACCAGCAGACCTGTGAAAGGAGAAGTGAAAAAGAAATTAGACAATAGTGTGTGAGAACAAGAAGAGAAATAAATATGAATATGTGAAATCTAAAACTAAAACTAAAATATTAAATATACTTACACATACTTACAATGCAATAAAAATAACATATACTTAATCGACATTTGAATAGAGATATAGTTTTTAAATCACGAATGCTAGGCGGAAGTGAGTTCCACAATCTTACAGCATGGACAGAGAAGGAATAAGAGTAGTAGCTAGTTTTATGAGGATGAGATTTAAGGAGGGATCTAAGGTGTGATCTACACGGTACGTCGCTAGAACGAGCGTAAGAAAAACGCTCACGCAGGTAGGAAGGGTAAGACGGGTTGTGTAGAATGTTGAAGAGGAGACACAAAATCCTAGTGTTCTTGCGAAGACGGATTGGGAGCCACTTGAGTTGCTTGCGAAGGTGAGAAACATGGTCATACATTCGAAGACCGAAAACAAAGCGAATGCATAGATTTTGCAAGCGCTCAAGCTTGTTTAATAGCTCCTCGGTAGCATCCAAATAGCAGGCATCGGCATAATCTATAATCGGCTGAATAAGTGTTTGTGCCAAAGAAATTTTAGTCTTCAAGGGAAGAAGACTTTGAAGGCATTTCAGCGAATGAAAGGAAAAATTTACCTTTCGGCTGACCTCATTGACCTGAGCACGCCACGAGAGATTGGAGTCAATAACTACACCCAGATCTTTAGCGGTTTCGGTATATTCAATGCGAACACCATCGAGATATAAAGGCATCAGAGATGCAAAAACAGCCGCACTGCGAACGAATCTGCTGCCAATGATTATGGCCTGGGATTTAGTTGGGTTCATTTGCAAACCAAATGACTTAGCCCAAACGCTGATGCAAGCCAGGTCATGATTCATTGCAGCAATTGCAGAACCCGCGTCAGCTACAGTAAAATATCGGTAAAGCTGCAAGTCATCTGCGTAGAGATGAAAACTAGAGGAGATTACTCTGGTAACAAAGTTTATGAAAATTGAAAATAGAAGAGGAGAGAGAACGCTACCCTGAAGAACACCCTCAGTGAGGCTACACCAATCAGAGAAGGACTCCTCCAGGCGAACACACTGAGAGCGTCCCCGAATATAAGAACCGAACCAGGCTAAAGTGGAAGGAGAGAAATTGATAGATTTGAGGATACCTAGTAATATGTCGAAATCCACTGAGTTGAATGCGCTACTGAAGTCCAGCAATACAAGAACTGTAAGGGACTTATTCTCCATTGCCCAGCGGATGTCATCAGTCACTTTTAAAAGCGCGGTTACAGTACTGTGACCCGAGCGAAAACCGGATTGAAAAGGGGATCTTCTTAATAATTCGAAATAAAATGGTTGTGACATACGGATGGACAGACAGACATGACGACACTATCAGGGTTCCGTTTAAGAAGTTAAGAAGTTCCGAAGTTAGTAGCAAAATGCCAAAAAAACTAGCCAGTCTAGCTAGTAGTAGATATGAGACGTTGCATGTAAAATGTGGGACCAGCCCGCCAGTCTATTTCTACAGACTGCTACTTCTAAAAGCCAAAATTAGAAGTACCAAGCTCCAGATCGCCAAAGCCATAAAGCTTGACAAGTCTTGGAAAAAAGAGTGATTGTGTGAGTGATCCAGTGAAATAGAAATTTTACTTGATATTGTACAACGAAAATGTCCTTGATTGCTTTTCCTTTATTCACGTTAAAACCGAGCAACGGATCGATTTGAGTTTTGGTGTTTAGATGGACAAGAGGCTAGAGAGCGGCTGAAAATATAACTTTCATTATAAATCGACTCGTGCATCTATAATGCACTATTCTTTACACAAAGATTATAAGCTAGCGCGATGAGCAAATCACCGCACGACAGTAAGCTTACGAACAAACCCTCTGCTATAAGTAATTAGAAGAAAGCAAAGCGCAATTTGGAAATAATTGAATACACGTCTTCCGATTTCTTTTTATCCAAAATTGCGCGAAATCAAAATGTTTTGTGAACAAAATTCTCAGAGAGCTAGCGGTCGCGGGTGGAAAGGACTTACCGAGGAACAATAAAATAATTCAGAAGAGGACCCTCTTTGCCACACCTGACGAGTTTTCTTTCTTTTTCCTGGAAATCCCGTCTAACAAAAAGGCGTAAATAAACGAACATACTATCCAACTTCTTTATATTCGCTTGTCAATCAAGTCATCCGCTCCGCTGCACTGATGAAGCTACCTTCCGAAACTATTAACACCCCCAAGCGAGTTTGCACTCTACGACATAAGTTATAAGACTGAGTTTTAGTTTGCTGTCTTCTCTCTCTTGTGTATCATTGTGTTTTTTGTTTTCTTGCAGTTTCTTCTCGATGGGTCATATGTTTTGTACGTACGCAAGGGAAGGTCGTTCAGCATGCTTGCAAAGAGATATTAAAAGATACTTAGGTTTGGTAAGTCCGGATGCATTTGTGAATGAGTGTTATTTTTATCCGTTTTTTGATTTGGAGTTTGATTTGCTTTAAAAATAGTTAGATTCAACCCTGAACTCTCTATGCGACGCTTATTAGGGCTCATTCAAACATTTTTGTTTTGGTTGTACATTCTGCAAACAAGTGTGTGCCACGAAAATTCCCAGCTAAAGTTTTCTTTGTAAGAAAAAGTTGTATGAAGTTTCATTCCGCACTCTCGCTGTTATTTTTTTTTGCGCTGGCAACGATGAGGCCCTTTGGAATTCTGATATTGTTAGCATTCATCTCTTACTTTTATATTTCAACTTGACTTAAGACATTAAATGTACTGGTCAAATAAATCATTGCAACAACTAAAACTTCCTTTTTTCTTTTTTTTTTACCCAACTGCAAAGGAAGGGTTATGTTTTTCGCGCGTATCTTGTATGTATGTATGTATGTATGTATGTATGTATGTATGTATGTAATATTCTTTATTACCTCATATCTCCAGAACCCCTGAACGGATTCACATAATTGAGGTATCGTTAGATTTGTCTTAGCAGCCCAAGTGTTCTTAGATAGGTGACATTTGAAAAAATCAACTATGGCGGCTGTGCGAAGTCATTATACATAGTGAAAAAAAATTTTTTTTTTCGTATACCACAATATGGATATCAAATTAAAGGGCTTATCACAAGGATTTCAAAAAGCTATATCATATTTATCATTACTGTAATACTAGCAAAAATAATACAAAGACAAAGTTTAAAAATATGGACTTGAGCTCTTTCACTTTCTGAATCCGGTGGGGTGCCAATGTGACACGACCGGGAAAATTAAAAAATTGCTAATTAATATTTTAACTGAAAAATTGAAGAAAAAAAATTATTTAAAAAATCTAAAAAACCCGACTGCTCAACTGAAATGCAAGGAACAAGCACATATTTATTTTAAAAAGTGACAAGTAGGCGGACCCGTCAAATTAAAAAAAAAAAATACGTTCAATTGGGGGGACCCAATTGAACGTATTTTTTTTTTCAAAAGTGAAAAAAACTCACTTTCACTTTTGAAAATAAAAATGTGCTTGTTCCTTGCATTTCAGTTGAGCAGTCGGGTTTTTTAGATTTTTTTAATAACTTTTTTTAAGTGTGATAATAGATTTTAATTTAAATAGTTATCTTTAAATTTTTGACACAAATAAATAAAATTGAAGTGTTCGTCTGTTATTTCAAAATACGTAACTGTGTTTTTTCAGTAGTTATTTACATGATAATAAAACACAAACTGACTTTTTAAATTTAAAAGTTTGTCTATCTCATTGCTTATCGGGCTCTGGAAGGTCTGAACCGATTTTATTGGTTATCCCAAAATTCTCCAGATTTACGCTTACAATCGAATTCCACGCGAGTAAAGTGCAGTGCAGCTAGTGCTAATTAAAATTAACTTTCTCGACAAATATGCATGAAATTGAATTCATACAATCTCACTTTTTATACTTTAGTACTAGATTTTTGATCATAAATTCAAGAAATAAGACCAGGCGAGATTTGTTTCACATTAATTTGGCTACGATCGTAATGACAGATATTTTTCTGTTAAATTTTCTTAAGTTTTTGTTTGTCTTCCATATTATTTTCCCAATAAATTGTTTTGAGCCTAGAATCTAACCCACAACTCATAAATCACTATTTAAACAAAAAAAATACCTGGTGGAAATGTCAGATGATGATCAATCGTTGTGGCGAAATTTTGTGGACCTAGATTACATTTTGTTTAACGTTTAGAACAACAAAAAGTTGCCTAAACAGGCGAAAATAACTTACACATAACATACAGTATCGAATTTCGAAACACACCTTCTTGAGGTCTTAACCAACATATACAGCTCTTTGGAGAAGCATGCCCAATTGTTGGCCGTCTTGAATAGATCTTCCTAGAAAGTTCATCTGCTAATTGTCACTAAGCATAGGAAGTAGCTTCATCGGCAATTTTCTTAGTGAGTGTAATCTGGAGTTGAATCGGTTTGTTACCTATCTAAGAACGCCATTTGTTTGTTTTTTTTTTTTTTGCTGTGCTGGTTTTCCATTATAAGACAATTATTTACCGCTAAGTTGGCTGCTGTTAGTATACTATCCAAATGAGGTATCCTTGACCCATCGCAAACGCAATAACAGTATGGAGCTCCTTTTCAAGATATGCTCTAGTCATGCCAATCGTGTATGGTCACTTACACCTTACTGGATTAAAATGAAACTAATGTAAGAGACATTATTGCCATCGACACACTAAGAAGAAAAAGTCTGAAAAGATTTTAGTGTCGGCCCGGAAACAAGAAGAAGAATTAGTGACTCGGAAGAGTTATCGGTGACGCTTTGACTTTGAGCGGACTTAGCGTTTTACGGACTTTGAATTGAATATGGTGCCCGCTGAAACTTGTTTTTCTTGAAGTAGGTACTACTGTTGCGTAAATTTCGGCTCATTTGAATACACCAGTCTAATGTCTTCCATTGCGTTTTGAATTAACGGTAGTCTTACCGAGTTATTTTCCTACCTAAATCCTTATGGTTATGCTATTTCTTACACGATTGAATTAGTAAGACCTCATTTGTCTGAAAGAGGTACCTACTGAACATTGCTAATGGATCCCTTTTTATTTTTTATTTATAAAACTTAATTTTTTTAAACCTTTCAATCTCATACAATTAACGGTCTTGACATTAATAAACCCAAAAAGGACAGTGTGTTATTAAAACACAAAAGACAGAATTCCATTTAATTTGTAAGATATGCAATGGGAACCAAAAGTATAACTATTAATCTCGTCACAAATAGCCGCCATGTTTTCCGGTTGCCACTTAAAATTAAATACCGATACTTTGCAGATATAAACAAAGAGATTACAAATCGAAGACCGCATCTGTCAATTACTGTGCCCGCTTTGATAGGTAGTAAGATTTAAAATAAGTAAAAAACAAAAATGACGTTGCAGCCCGTCCCGCCAAAACAAAATGGACGAGTGTGGTAGCGTTCGAACGTTGCTTTGTTTTGTTTTTGGGTCCCATTCATGTTTGGCTGGAGGCATAAACTGCCATAAACTGTAATAAGTTTGGTAGGATCTGATATACGTAAAGTGGAGATTTGAAATTCGAAAGAGATAGTGTAAATGATACCAGTACTTTCAAGCTGTTGATGTTTATATGGAACTGACAATAAATATGATGCAACTGTTCTGTCAGAGAATTACCTCTAAGTAAAACATATTGATGTTCACAGGCTGCAGCATTTTATCTTTTCCCTTTGAATGGTTGATATTTATACATAGTTGATAATGATATAAAAAAATGCAGTGACTCTAACATCCTTTTACAAAAATATATCTACCTAGATTCTTATAAAGGAAGACAAATTGCATATTTAATCTGTTCAAATAAAAGTTGTGCAAGATTCTGTATGCACTCATGGTTATATTTAATGATATCTATGGAGGAGGTGGACGATGCACCATAATGACATTACTATGACGACACGGTTGGCGTAGTGGTAGAGCAATTTGTTGCTGCGTTGCGTGTCGCGTGTTCCATTCCAGCACTAGAAAAAATGTTTGAAGGGCTAACTTGGGATCTATAACGTGTACCGAACATTTTATATTTACTAACAGTGTTAGTTTATTTAAGTTTTGCGGTATTATGAAAATATACTGATACTGAGGTAGGCCTGCCAAGTTACCACTGTATGGAGGGCAGAGGAAGCGAACCCTTCGTGTCAAGTTGCAGATAGGCCAAGCAAATTGGGTGAGTTTAAAAATAGATGGAGTAAATATGCACAAGGTCGCGGTAAAAAGAAAAATGTACTTATGCAGTGATCTTTTTGTTTTCCCCAGGCCGAACAACTGGTACGAAGGCGACGCCCGTAATATTCTGTTTACCCAACTATGTAGGCAGTTTGTGTTTACAAATACTGACAAACGTGAAATTACAAACTTATTTTGTACCATCTGGCGGTACAAAATGAGCCTAAACAGGATAATCATTATTTCAGCCAGTATAGCTTACTAGTTGCATAGAATAAAATATATAGAAACGAAATATCTGTTTTTATCTATGATTCCAGCTAAAACCAGTGAATACAAAGGAAGCCATACTCATCATAATCAAGAACGACCTCGAGCTACGAGCTCGAAATTAAAAACTATTAAAAGTTCTCTCGAAATCACAGCTATGTGAGTGGGTGTAAACAACATGTAATGGAAACCCCATATCTATCCAAAAGGGCTGAAGACAACATCTGGTATGGGGTCTCTATGCACTGTTACACCTCAAAATACACTTATTTTGAGAATTCGAAGAATTGATACCAAATTATCGGTTCCATATTTTTCTTGAATACCAATCGTAACAAACATGTCATAGCACTACGAGCGTATTTTGAGCTTGCGTTCTTAATTTGAAAAATTTGGTCTCAGGTATCAATGTATTGAAATCCTTACTTAATATTATAAATGCGAAAGTAACTATGTCTGTCTGTGTGTTACGCAATCACGCATAAACTATTGAACCGATTTTAATGAAATTTGTTACGGACATAGTCTAGAGCCTAAGGAAGGACATAGGCTACATTTTAATGCGAAAAAAGGGCTGTAAGGGCTTAAAATAGGGGATAAAAATTTGTATGGAAATTACGTCATTTTTAAATCTAGAAACTTACTTTTTAGACTTTTGATTAGATATTAATTAATATGACATTCAAATTATGTATAAGTTTTATTTTCAAAATAATTAGCCTAAAAATTAAAAATGCTGCCAAAAGTCACTATTCCACGCGGACGAAGTCACGGGCACAGCTAGTTTCTAATAAGTTTCACATAATTAAGTAGACAAAGGATTACTCAACCCTTGCGATATCCTTTGTTATCATCCAAAGTAGCCGTGCACTTGGTATGTATATAGCCTTTAAGTTACACGTTGTATATGTGCCCTTATTTTCCTTATGTCCAATCAGGCCGTATATTAGCTTACTTTTTTTAGTACTGTACTTTATTTTATTTACATCCCGAGATTTTTTTAGTGGGATGAAATCTTCATGGTGTCCTGGAGCAGTCGAAGAGTTCAGTCAGACTCTAACCTTCTAAAACCTCATAATACCGCGCACACTTGCACCGATGTCTACACATGAAAAATTTGCCACGAGAAAAGCGTATACAACCTATATGAAAGTTAGGTAAGTGATTTGTATTAGGCCAGTATACGTGTCTTAAATATTAGTGGCCACGATAATTGAAAACGTGCTGTTTGAGGTTAGTTCTAAACGTGTATAGGTTACATACAATAGGACATTTACTAATGGATCACTAATTTTGGGATCAAACTATAATAACGTCGGTTTAAATTGGTTATGGTATCCGAATTTAAAAAGATGATTCTACTGGCGCAGAAACAGTGGCTTAATGGTGATTACAAGGCAACTTACGAGATGTAGGTTGGAAGTTTCAGTTTCTACTCTAAAAACGGTAAAGGAAAGCACCGTGAGGAAATCGGCATGTGCTAGTATCGAAAATCCGAAGACGTGATATTTCTAGCAAACCGCACTGGGTCCACGCAGCTCTTTCATAGAGCTCTCTCTTTTTAGAGGCTTGTGTTTAACAGTGAGCACGTTTTAGGCTGATTATATTATCCCAATAACTATGTATTTCATGTTTTACTCATATTTTATTGTGGAATTTAAACTAATATAAAGTCATAACAATCATCGTGTTTGGTGCAGAGTTGGCCATTATTCGCGAATAATTCATTCATGAATAATTTATTCGTAACTAAATTAGTTACGAATAATTTATTCGTGATTTTATTCGTTATTTTAAATAACTTTTACAGCTTATTTATATTACATTACCAATATTTGGAGACTCTTGTTTTACGGATCTCAAATATATGAAAGAAAAGGGCATAGGGCGATTTGGTACAATTAGTATAATCTACCTGATTCCTGGAATTTGATGAAAGGTAGCGGGTAGCGGCAAACAAGAAAACAATTGTTATTAATAAGTTATAAAAAGAATATATGTATGCAACGTGTAACAGAAAACTTAATCTATCCAATAGGGGTGAAGAGTGAAGACAACATCTGGTATGGAATTTCTATGCACAGTTTCAGCTCATAATAAGCAACTCAAAGAATTGATACCAAATTATCGGTTTCGTATGTTTCTTGAATACAAATCATAACAAATGTGTTACAGTACTTTTTTACGTGTGGGAAAATCATCGAATGACTTCTCCCACTCTGAGTGGAGCGGAAGGGAGTGTCAAACTTCTACTGCCCAAAAACCCACCATGTTCCTTTAGCTGCCTTTAAGTTCCGGGGCCGCGGTATCTTGTTAGAATATTTCCGCAACCCCGGCAAGCGATTCTTTGAGGCGCGCCTGGAATACAACACGCCGCCGACCTGGGCCTGGTCCTTACCGGACGATGAGCTACCCCTGCTATTTATTCTTTGTTTTATTTTTATTCATTAATCGAATAAAGAATTAAAAAAATTATTCGTCATTCGAATAATTTTCCTTTGAATAAATTAAATTATTTATTATTCGCGAATAACTATAGAAATAATTTATTCATTAGTTATTCGTCATTCGAATAAATTTTGCCCAACTCTGGTTTGGTGAACATTAGACTGTAGAGAAATATCTGTGTCTTGCTAATTGGTAGTGGTGTGGTCACTGTGTAAGAGGGTAGATTATAAATAAATGACTTACACATATGCATGCATGCACCAGAGCACATTATTTTAGTATTACCTACCTCCAAGTTTAAATTAAAACAGTTGCCACATGTCTATATTTTTTTTTTATTGTACTATGTTTCTTATCATGTTTTGTAATGACGCAACAGTCGAATGAGACGATGACTAATTAATGTTAATTAAATATCTCATACCAGTGATCTATACAATATTTATAAGAGAAATGAAATTTTGTAACTCAGTCGGGCACACATCTTTTTGAGGTTTATGTTTACATACTCATGGGCGAGTTTGTTAATGCCAATTCTTATGCAAAATAAAGGTTTGTAAAATTATTTAATGTAAATCGCTGTAAATCGGACCGTAGCTCCGGAGTTTATACCGTAATAATACCCATAAAATTGCGTTAAATGCAAATACACAGCATTTAGTATGCTTATATTTGGCTTGTTCTTCTATAATTTGCACTAAAGCCTCCCGATGACGTAAAATTCTTTTGGGGGTAATACGTGTATCAGATTTTTACAACACCTGCTCCAAAATTACATAATATATTAGGTACCAATGTCAAACCTCACGGAAAATAACACATTAATATCCCGATGTGGCTCGAAGGTACAGGCGTATTGTAATGATTTCATTATAGCTCACTGACCAAATATTATTTGAATTCAGAATCTCGACAGAAAAGTGAATACGAACGTGAACCTGCATCTATGAGAATGCGATAGTTTTCCCCTTGAAAAAAAGTATTTAAATTCACTTGCACAAACACCCAGACATGGAGCATTTATCTAAGACCATTCTTCTTCCTTCTTTTCGAGTCGATGCTCCAAACATCTTTAGAGCAATATGTAGCTAGGTACATATTGGTCTTATTGGTATAGCTTTGCAGGTGCAAAGCTCCTTCATTGGCTTCGGCAAGGTACAGCGGGTTGTGCAGGATGGACATGACAAGACGTAGGCCATGTCTTATAGGAAGAAAATCAAAAATCTCTTTTTATCATTAAGACGTTTCCCAGTAAGCACATTATGCCGTTGATTCCGGCTCTCGTTTGTACATCTTTGACAGTCGTTATGGGAAATCAGAAGACCGAAAACCTACTGAGTTGTGGAGGTAGTCGCTCTATGTAAAAACTGACCCCAAATACTAAAATATTGAAACACCTTTTTAAATTGTACATCATAAAAAACTTTTCATAAACGGGACGAACAATTAACAATTCACAACAGCAGAACAATATTGGAAAAACTTGTGCCAAAGGCCGAAATTGCCATTTCAGTAATTTTTATTCAAGCGGTTGTTCAAACTTTTAATTACTTTTTTTTCTTTTTGATCTGTAAATAAGTCATAAGATTGAGCGATAAGCGATTACGATTAGGCAAATATTTTTTTTGTGCCCGCGGCTTTGCTTGCGTACAATTTTTTTTATTATTATTACAGTAATAATCAGGAGAACAGAAGGAACACTTTATATGGGTAAAGACAAGGGCTGTTTGTAATATTTTTCGTTAATCTCTCTTTAACCCTTTCAGACCTGACTTTTTTTATTTTCTCGGACGTATGTAAGTAAATTTTCAGTGTTATAATACGCAATATAATACGAACTAGGAAAAAAATAAAAAAAAAATCCTGGCCGCCAAGTTTTCGAGAAAAAATAGTTTTTCTTTATGTGCACAAATGTGGACAACCGGCTTTAATTATAATTACGATACATGTTTAGTAGTATTTTTATAAATCAATAACCACTGTTAGTATACTATATTTTTATTAGAAAAATGGAATAAAGTAAATACAAATGAAATGAGATCTTCCTTTGGAACCGTTATTATATAAATTAAATCAGTATTAGTTAAAAAAAATAACTAGAAATAGAAAAGCCTATGTGTGGAATGCTAAAAAGCAACTTTTATCTTTTGTTAGGCATAAGTGCACTTTACACTTGATGCACTTTACACGCAATTTTCTCTTGCATCCTACCATTTTGCAGCGTGTTCCAGCACCGTCATCATGTGCAGGAAAGTGTCCAACCCCGTCACGAGCTATTTCACTCGCAGGGCGAACTTCTCCTGGTCTTTGAAGAATAATTACGGGTGGCACCGTGCTACTGCCACTCGGACAGCCTCTTTTAGTGACACCAATCTGTGTATTACGCAAAACTAAGCATTCTGCTAATCTGGGACGAAAGTGAAGCAAAGTGAGTCGTTTGTTTATCGGGACTGCGAGTAATTCGTTGTCAGTCTGGTATTCTCGGAAAGCCTGAATAACTGCAATATCTGATGCATGAAATATCATACGTAGAGCCTATTTTTTGATTTTATGAATGTCCTGTAATAGCTCATGAATTGATCAACCAAGTCAACTCGGGAGGAGTTGATCTCATGGATTGGTCGTACTTTGTAGAATGCATCTTGGCAATTTGTCAGTATTTTTGTATTGTCGACAAGGTGTAAATTGTTGCGGAGCTCGAAAAATCGATCTTTCGACATATGTTCTGAGAAAAGGGGGGTGCTGATATTGGATTCTCAATACATTTTCAAGCAAGGGTAACTAAACACTCCTGTAGCCAAATCTAATCCAAACAAGACCTCCAAATCTTTTGCATTAGTAGGCCTAAATCTAGGCTTGTGTGATTGCACTGCGTATAAATTCGTCATTTCAGCCTACTGTTGCGGGACGCATCTGTGATAATAATCAACTGGAGCTTTGACAATAGGGTCAATAACTATTAGTGGACACCAGTCTGATAGGATAGTATTTTCCAGCTCTCTGTGCCTCCACCTAATCCTCGACTTTGGTGTCAAATTCACAAAAATATCTTCATTTGAAGAAGCTGCTCCTGGTTGACTTTCAAATACTCCATCAAAATTGTCAGAGATTTCGTGTATAGGATCAGGTGGGACGAACATGTCGTCGAGAGGAATATCATCCATTTCATCTTCATCAGAGTCTGGAGGGAAGATCTCCTTTTGATTCTGGTTAACTGCATCTGCACCGAATCGAACAGATCATGAGTCTCGAGCGAGACTACCTCCATTCCCGTCGTCGTCATTTGAAGATAAGTCTAAGTCTGAGAGATTTCTGTCACGTAGAAGATCCAAGGCATTTCGTGAAAACATTATACGTTGAAGACTTATTCTGAAAAATATGTATAAAGAAATGTTAGATAATGTTTTTCTAATAAAAATATGTTGCAAAAACAACGGAAAATTAGATTTATACGAGATTCGATTACTTGAGTACGGATGTTAAGAAAGAAAGAAAGAAAGAAAGAAAGAAATCATTTATTAGCCATAATGTAGGTATACATTTAAGTTGGTTAGATTTAGTAGCGTCCCAATACATTTTACCATAACGGTGTGCTAAATATTACAGTGTTATTTAAAACTAAATCAAATTCTAAAAACATATAATTTAATACAGCATTGTCCAGCATCATTAATGCAATTTGGACCAAAATAATAATGGCAATAACGCAATAATGATAATGTCAAAAATATAATTATGGTAATGTCAAAAGTAAGATTGTCTAAGATAACAATGTCTATAATAATAAGAACAAAAATACAATTAATTTATGACGATTAAAGATTAATTACAATATATTTACCATTACGGTGTGCTAAATATTACAATGTTATATACCATGGTTATATACTTATATCTAAATCAAATTTTGAAACATACAATTAAATACAATATTGTCCAGCACCATTCAATAACATGACAAAAAATAATATTAATGTCAAAATTAAGAATGTCTAAGATAATAAAAAAGAAAACAATTTATTTATGTCAATTAAAGAGTAATAACAATGTACATTAAAAAAGAAAAAAAAAATACAATTCTAGGACATTTTTTTTTTTAAACCACTGTTTTGTCCTCTATGAAATCTATGATTGTGTAGTAATACTTGTCTAATAACAGTTTTTCTAATTGCTTTTTGAACTGAGTAATTGGTAATTCTAAAAAATTGTTGGGTAGTTTATTATAAATTAGAGGACCCATGGCAAGTATATTTTTTCGGGACAGTGCTGTTTTATGACCACCTGTGTGAAGTTGGTATTTATATTGGGACCTTATTGGTCCTGAACGTTGTCTTAGATCAACCATTGACGGGAACAAGTGTTTGTTATTTTTTACAAATATGGCAACTTCTAGTATGTACAATGATGGAAAAGTTAGAATTTTTAGAGATTTAAAATATGGTCGACAGGTTTCTGTAGTTTTAAGACCTATCATTGATCTAAGGCAACGTTTTTGAGCCTTGAATATTGTTTCTCTCTCACTGCAGTTGCCCCAAAATATAACTCCAAACCTTAATAGGGAAGCAACTAAACCATGATATGCTGTCACTAATGTATTAATATTTACCTTCTTTGAGAGATTATAGAGTAGATAGGCTGATTTACTTAATTTTTGGCATATCATTTCAGCCTGAGGTTTCCATGTCAGCTTATTGTCAATGAGTACTCCTAGGAATTTCATCACTACAGTTGTCTCTACGCTTTTTAATGTTATCTGGCTGCAGTCGCTGATAATAATGCATGATTTTAGTTTTTTTTAGGTTTATAACGAGATTATTTTTATTAAACCAATCTATTATTGATTTGAGTGTATCATTTATGTCTTTTTCGTATTTTGTTTTATTTACGCATTCAATTATGGCTGTGCTGTCGTCCGCAAACAATGTCATGGGATGATGAATTAGGCGTGGCAGGTCGTTAATATATAGTAGAAATAACAAGGGCCCAAGTACACTGCCTTGCGGCACCCCGAACTTAATTGTTCTACCGGTAGATAGATATTTGAATTCACGTTTAGTTTTCGTACATATTCTTGATATCTCTGTGTATTGTATTCGATTCGTAAGATATGATTTTATTAGACTTTATACGTTGCCTCTTATACCATAATCGTTAAGCTTATCCAAAAGTATGTCATGTTTAACATAATCGAATGCTTTCGTCATGTCTGTGAATATTGCACATACAGGGTTTTTCTTATCCATATTATTCACAATGACTTTTAGGAGATCAAATATTGCCATATTGATATTTTTATTTTTACTAAAGCCCTTTTGTTCTTCGCATAATATATTATTTTTAGTAATGAAATTGTATAATGACTCATATATAATATTTTCAAAAATTTTAGAAAATACTGATATTAAAGCTACCGGTCTATAGTTCGACATATCTTCTTTATTGCTCTTTTTATGTAGTGGTTTTACTATAGCAGTCTTTAGTTTGTTGGGGAATACACCAGAGCTTATACATATATTCATTATATAGCTTAATGGTTTTGCAATGATATCCGAAACAAATTTTACAGCAACGGTAGAAATGCCATCGTATCCAACACTTTTTTTATTCTTTAACTTGTTTATTACACGTATAATATCTTGAGACACCACCGGACGCATAAATATAGAATTTGGGATTCTGTCAATGCCAGTTCTAAAACCCTGATCATTACTAGACACATCCTGTACCTGGTCAACAAAGTAATCGTTAAATGATTCAGCAATTTCCTTGGGATTTTTCACTAAATCATTTTTTTTATGTATTTTTAAAATAGGTTCTTTTACTGAATTGTGATAATTAATTAACTGCCATGATGCTTTGGATTTATTTTGTGAGCTATTAATTAAATAATTATTTTGAGCTTTTTGAGTGAGATTTACAATTTTTTTAAGTCTCTGTGAATAACTTTTAAATATTTTTTTATTTTCAAAAGTTGGTGCTTTTCTGTATTTCCATAGTAGGTTTCTTTGTTTCTTACTACATAATTTAATCCCACGTGAAATCCACTTAACTTTTCTTTCAGGATTCACTTTAATTAATTGTCGTGGAAAGCATAGGTTATAGAATAAACCAAATATATTAATGAAATTTTCATACGCCTCATTTGGGTTATTAGTTTCAAAAACTTCCGAAAAAGATAGGCATTGAAGGTGTTTTTTGAATAACTTTAAGTTTTCCTTAGATAGTTTAGTTTTATAAGTACGCCAAAAATTCAGTCTACATGTTTTTTTTACCTGTATTTTTACAATTTGAGCAGTATGGTCAGATAGAGCGAAATCAATCACTTCACTCGCACATTTTTGTATGGAATTGTGAGCAATATTGTCTAAACAAGTGCCGCTGTTTGGTCTGGTCGGTTGATTGAATTCTAATTTAAGATTATAGTTAAGCAGTAGATTTTCGAAGTCAAGTGTAACACTATTCCTTTTCAATCTGTTTATATTAAAATCCCCACACAGGACTATCTTTTTATTGGCCTTTGTACATAATTTTCTTAGTAAAATATCTAACCTATCCAAGAAGCTAGTAATACACGACATATTTGGCGGTCTATATATACAGACAACAATTAATCCTTGCTGACTTAATTCTATGGCACAATATTCAAATATACCTGTTATGGACATGTTAGGAAGTTCCTTATATTCATAACAATTTTTTATTAGGATACACGCTCCTCCACGCTTTTGTTGATTTCTTGAATAACAAGACGCAAGCTTGAAGTTTGGCACATTAATTAATGATTCCTGTCCTGAAGTTACGAAGTGTTCTGTTATGCATAATATATCGATGTCTATATCTTTTTCAGTGCGCAACTCCTGGATGTGCAGCGTCAACATATCTGATTTGTTTAGGAGGCCGGCGATGTTTTGATGCATAATATTTACGTGTTTATAATAGAAAAAACTGATCATTTGTTGATTTACTGTAATTTTGGCCATCAGTATGAATGTTTGTGGGTAATACGTCATCAATTTCTAAATTTGAGTTTGTCGAAACATCTTGAGAACCGAATAAGCCGTAGTCAATTAAAATATTGGACAAGATCTGGTTAAAGATGTCTCTCCATCCGTCTTTGTTAATTCTCCCTGTTTTGTGGGAAAACATGTCAAGTGACAGTGTGCGATTACTGTCGAAGAAGTATGCCAATTTGTGGTTCTTAATATCCAAACTGAGTAGGTTGTTGAATAACTCAACTTTATAATTATGTATCAGTGCACCTCTTCTATAAGTCGGAGCACATATAACAACATTTGTGTGTGTATTGTTTTTCAGGGTGTTTTTCAGGTTCTCCAGGATCTCTATATATTCATTACTTTGCAAATCATTTACTCCTATAAAAATCAGGCAATAGTCTTGCATGGAAAAGTCTTTTAAGAACTTTTGGATGTTACATAACCCATCTTCTGTTACGGCGTTATGTAGCAAGTAGTGACAATAATGAAATTGAGTATGAAAGACTTCGTCGAGTAATGGCAGAGTTCCTTTAGTGCAGCTACTACTTATTATAGCAAGCCTGTTTTTTTGTCTTGGTATAGCTGAGCCTGAAGGGATTTTTGTAGCAATATTACTCAATTGTGATATTCGTGTCTGGTTTGGTTTATGGGTCAATGTGTTATAGGTCATCTCGGAAGTCTGAGTTTCCTTGTTGAGCGTGTCGACTCTTATTTCTTTTTGAGAGTCAATCGAAGTTTTGGAGTCATTATTTGAGGAATATGGTGGAATTTTATTATGTTTGCAATTATTTTTTTTCGAGGATGATGGTGTGATACTTTTTCTGTCAGGCGTTAAGCAAATCTTTTTATATGTTTCGACAGTCTTTAAAGCTTTTTGTAAATCGGATTTTAATCGAAAATTTTCACTATTGAGGTCGTCTATTTCTTGATGAGAACTCATAAGTTGCATTTTAAGTGTTTGTATTTGTGCGTTCAATTCGTTTACAGTTTCGTTGTCATTAAGATTATCAAGTAAGCTGTCCGGTATACTCAACATTGTGGTGTCCAGTATTGTTTTATCATCATCATTTGTCAGCACAGATAAGTCAGTCATAGATCTGGTGTTATGTTTCCGAAGTGTGATATTGTCAGAAGCCATGTTTGATTAGATCGTCAACTCTGTCAGTTATCTTACTGAGTCGCCCTGATAGTTCGTTGTTGAACTCGAATGATAGGTGAACAAAGTTAAGATGAAAGTAAAAACTCACAAAAAGTCCAGTCGCTCTAAGACTCGAACCTGCTTCTTAACGCGCGCTCACGCCGCGTCACGATGTAGCGACTTAATCTCCTTAGCCACTTGGTTATATGCCTAACGGTTGAAATTAAGTATTGTTTCTCAAAGAACGAGCGATTTGCAAAGCAGTTTATATGACTAATTTGTCAGGGTTTTTTTTTCCACTAGTTGTGGGTACACCTTAATTTAAGACACCAATATAAACTTTTTGTGTTGAAAACGTTCACACTTGCTACAGTTTGATTGATTTACTATATTGGTTCTCTTAATAACACTGTTATTGTCACTTTAAACTGTCACTTTTATAATTTGATTATGAGCATTCCATATTTTATTTTAGGTTTATTTATTACAAATTATTTACGCATTAATCACTTAGATAACGCTTACACTGGTAAATTAGGACCTTACACTTATGACTTCATGATACTTAACACAAAAGACTGACTTAAAACATTATTTATAGAAATATAAACACGGAGCCTATTTATTGAGGTGTCAAGCGAGACAGTGCCATCTACCCTCTTGCACTACCCTCTTACACTCTTAAACACTTTATGCTCGTCACAATACATATGGTGATGTAGAGCTGATGGTCAAATACCAGGAGAACTCCTCAAAAATTAACGGCTATGCATCGGGAAAAGCAATATTTTGTAAAAGGTGATAATTTGTTGACATTATAGCTTTTGTAACTAGATAAACTGCAAACCGACTCAAAAAAAGCGTGAAAACAAAAATTAAGCAAAAAATAGAACCGACTTCCATATCAAAATACTACAAAGCCAAAAATAACTTTAATTTCGGAAGGCGGTGTGAAAAAAAAGAAAATCCAAAACCAATAACACCGACTTCCGAAATTAAAGTTATTTTTGGCTTTGTAGTGTTTTGATATGGAAGTCGGTTCAATTTTTTGCTAAAAATTTATTGCTAAATTTTTTTTGTTTCTGGTAAGAGTTCTGCTAATCATGAATATTATTTTATAATATATACAGTTTAGATACGATCAAGGAACTTGTACCTAATATAAGATCCTTGGATACGATATATGAGAAATAAATGAAAACACTGGCAATAGTCATCGTAATGACCTCTTTTTGTATGGAACAAAAAAAAAAAACAACTTTTCAGTTTATTTGGTTGACTTATGCACACACAAATGTATAGGATAGTCTTAGTTTTTTTTAGCGATTTTAGTGTTGGCCTCATATGAAAAGTTGTTCATTAAGATGAGTATTGCCAGTGTTTTCATTTATTGCATAAAAGTCGTATACATACTGTATATCGCATATTGTTACTGACAGCCCAGAACTGTAACCATGAAAAATAAAGATCGGGATCGCGGTGGGTTAAAAATAGATAGCAGCTAGATAAAACTGGATAGATACCAAATAATGGCAGATATGGAGGTCAGGCCTTTTCCAAGGAATTGGACGATCTAGCCATCTAGGCTAGTATTCCAACATGTTAATAAGTATGCTCTATCGCCATATTAGTAGTTATATGTTCCAAGACCAGAAAGCTAGTTTGTATACTTAAGTAGAAACGTCAATTTAACCTCAATTGACATTGAAACGTTTGAGTTAAAGTTTCTTTTACGTTAAGTGAGTATAAAACTAGAACTGGGGTATCTAACCAAAGAAAATCCTGCAATATATTTATTTAAAAATTGGACAAGTGCGAGTTAGTCTCGTCCATGAAGGGCTCCGTAGAACTACGCAAAATAACTTTATTTTTCATAGTGTTTGTATGAAATACAAAATTGTATTTGCGGTTTTAGATAATGTGTTATGTCTCAAAAACTGCTGACCCGATCATGTTCAAACCAATTTTCGTTGAAAGTTTTTATTAAGATCTATTACTACATAGAAGTTAGAGGGGGACACACACACATTTTATTTATTATTTATTTATTACATACTATGGAAACTCACCTGTATTTAATGTTTTTTATTATTTTGCTCTCTATTTACAATTATTATTTATTTTCAGTGAAATTCTAGTTTGTTGATGATAAAAAGTAATTTACAAATGGAATCTTCTTTGTCACTTCGTTCTTGGCAGAGGGGCCATGGTCACGTATAGGCGTCTGTTTTGGTGGTAGGGGCAGACTTAGCTCTACGCACGTTCTCCTGCCATCCGTTCATGTTGGCAGAGTGCCTGGCGCACTCAGATACGCCGTTACCTACTGCGGATTTTACTTAGTCAGTCCAGCGCATAGGTTACCTGCAATGCCACAAATGTTTATTTTGCAAATTGATTTTAAATAACACTTTCATACGTAATTTTTTTCGTAAACGTAAACTAGATGAGGCCAATGTTTCCTTACTGACTACTCTGAGACAAACTCAGAGGTCAACGTCTCTTTTAAAGTCCATACAATCTGTAGCGATAAAATCATATGAGAGCCTTTAGAGGACCACACAGATTTGAGCAGGCCTGTGCAAAAAATGCAAGCATTTATCAGTTATCGTGTAGCTCAACTTAGAACCTTAAGAAGCTCGAACGATTTGACGAACAATACCAAAGTAAGGACATTTGGGTGGGCCGTATAAAGCACAAAGCAAGCTACAAGACAGTGCGGTAATCTACTCATAATATTCGTTGTTAAGTGTAGACAAGGTTTGTTAAGAAAAGGTTAGAAAAAATGTTCGGTATTTAGATACCGAACATTTTTAACATGAACATAGTTCGTCTGTGTTTGTACAAACGCAGACAAAGCCGCAGGAAGAAGCTAGTTGGTAATAGGTGACGGTTTCACCTACACGTAATTTTTAATCCATACATTTAAACTGGATGGGGCTGGTATAACCCAGCTGACCACCTCGAAAGCAAACGCTACACAAAGATTTTTAATCTACATTATTTGTGATTGGAGCAGCTCAATTCCAAGCTTATCTATCCTGAAAGTAGTCTTCTACAGTGTTAAGAATTTGTTGTGAGTACTTTATCGTTGCAACATAGAAACCAAACATACCGATTATGTATTTTTTTTAAACTATTTCATACGGTACATGAAATGAAACGGCTAATTGTGTTGTAGGAGTCTCATTTCTAATTTGAAATATTTCATCTAAATAATATTGAAGTTATTTATGAAAATTGGCCATTAAATTTTAGGCTCATTAGATTTGTCTTTAATTTTTTATACTTGTAGCTACCAAAGTAGGTATGGTTTATTTGGATAAACACTTTCACTCGAGTAAAAAGCTGCTACGGACTTGGGTATCTACGTGGTTCTATATATAGAGAAATGCCGAAATATGACGAATTGATTTTACCTTTGCAAAAACTGGAGCGTCTTTATTTTAACATAGACTTTTATAACATATCTATCTTAGTCCACAATAATTTCATAAATGTATACAGCTAATATATTTTCAAATGTTTAACTAACTACTTGGGGTCGGCTTTCAGTCTACCTGGATGCAGCTGAGTAACAATATTTATTTATCATGGGACGACTGCTTATCTGACCTCCAAAACTTGCTGACTAACACGATACCCTTTGGCTGAGTACCCGTAACGACTGTCAAAGTTGTACAAAATGATGATAGCTGGCACTAACGGCTTAATGTTCTTTACGAGGCACAGAAGAATCTCGAATGTTAAGATAGTCACCCATCCACAGACTGACCTTGCTAAACGTTGCTTCGTTTCCAGATGGCTGTGCGGCTTTTATTACTTAGCAACGATCATCTCCTACCTCAACGCCATATTGAAGTATAATAATACTTAGAAACTTCGGCTATAATTCAGACGGTCTCATGAATATATCACCTCATTATGCCGACACACGATGGTGAACCCTCAACAGAAATTACTCCTTCAGAACTAACACAAAGATAGACAGACAGCTACATCTATATATATAAAAGCGAAATAACACTCACTGATTAATCACGAAATCTCAGACACTACAAGCAGTAGGGCTCTCAAGTTTTGCATGGGGGTTCCTTTTAGTACGTAGTTTTTTTTTAGAATTTTGCGAAATTCCCACAGGATTGGGATTTACACGGAAAAAACTTCCCACGCGAACAAAGTCGCGTGCAACTGCTAGTGTATTAGGTTAATTGATATTTGTTACCTATATGTGTTTCTTTGGATTGGGCTCTCTTGGTGAAATGTGATGGAAACATTGGGAAAACTATGGGTATACTTTCGGTTTATATGCAGAAAGTTTGTATTAGAAAATCCAATCCCGCAAACATGGAATTAGTAATGCGATACTACACACAAGGCACTTGAAAAAAGGCTCCGTAGTTACCGGTACCTGGTATCTTAAACGATGATAATTAAATAACGAAATGTATTATAATGTTACAAATTTAAGTAAATATAAACTATGTTAAGGTTATATTAACTATATTCCAAGCCCCATAAAAAAAAATCTAACTAAAACCCAGCCTTAGCGCCCTTGAGCATTGCAAGCCAAAACTGTATGTTTCACGAACAGCACATAATTGTTTATAGCAAGCATGTTGGCATTCAATACAGATGCCTAAATTAGATAACATAATTGCTTAGCTATAGAGGACATTTTCTCGTTTTATTTAATTTCTAAAATAGGATTTGTAAGGTACTTTTAACTTGGTAGCGGCTTTCTCTAGTAGTGATTAATTTATGAGGATTTTAAGATCTTGAAGATTAAACAACGATTGCCCAGGTCGGTTTGTAGATGGGTGAGCATCAGTTTTCGTGTCCTAGAAAGCACGTAAAGCCGTCCATCAAGACTGTCTTTTGAATACGTGTGGCAGTCGTTACAGAAAAAATAAAGGGGTTAAATATAATGACCACCATAAAATGCTTATTCTTAGTTCTTTTACCAAAAATATATATTTAACACCAGAAAAATAAAGTCCGAAATTACAATAGTACTAGCTATTTTAGTCACGATTGCACTTCAAATTGTATTCGAACACCAAATGTAGTAAATGACCACTAAATCTTAGCGAGAAAATCAATGCGCTATTTCTGTCTAAATAAACCACTATGATTGCCATAAAATGTAGGCTTATTACCAAATAAAGTATTATTACCTCGGCAAAAAAATACTTTGCCAAACATATTATATAAACTCCTATCTTTTTTGTTTCCAAATTGATTAACCAATATAAAAAAAAAATCTATAGCGTTTCGTTTATTCAAAGATATAAAATAAAACTCTTATAATTTCAATAGTCCTTTTTTAATTATTTAAACAATCATAAAAAATTAGGTTAGGTTAGGTTACTGTGTTTGGCAAAATACTTTTTTTGCCGAGGGTAATTTACTTTAATCTGATAACGAGATGTTATTTTTTTGCATGTCATTTTAAATTAAAATATGTGTACATTTGGCGCGTGGAGGTGCTAAGCCGGGGTGAAACTCCGCTGCCGCGGCAAATCGCGGCACAGCGGACAGAGCTCCGGCGCAATCTCACGGCGGCATGGAAAGAGCGGCTGTCGCAACTGAAGGCTGGGCACGCCGCAATTGCGGCGATAAGTCCCCTCTTTGAGGAGTAGCTGGAGAGACGCCACGGTGTCCTCACCTTCCGTCTGACGCAGGTGCTTACCGGACATGGCTGTTTTGGGAGGTACCTGTTTCGGATACAGCGGGAGGACACGCTCGGGTGTCGTCTTTGTGTGGGTCACCCGGACGACACGGTGGAGCATACGGTAGAGGTGTGCCCCGCTTGGGCTGAGCTTTGCCGTGTCCTCGTTGAGGCGATCGGCGGCGGTGACCTCTCGGTCACCGCCGCCGACTCTCGCGCTCGCCAGGGCCATGGTTCAGACCATGGTGCGGAGCGAGAGGGAATGGGATGCGATCGCCTCGAAGGAAGAGGCCGAGCGCGCGAGGGAGAGGCAACTCTCTTCCTCACGCCCCAGCCGCCACGGGAGACGCCCCGGGCGTCCGTCCGGCAAGGACCAGGCCCGGGTCAGCGGTGCGTCGTGTTCCGTGCGCGCCTCAAAGAGCTGTCAGCACCAGTGACGGGGCCCCATAGGGCCATTGCCTGTCGCGGTTACGGGAATGTTTTAACGAGATACCGCGGCCCCGGAATTTAAGGGCAGCTGAAGGAACAGGGTGAGTTTTTAGTCAGTAGAAGTCTGACACACCCTTCCGCTTAACCCAGAGCGGGAGAATTTATTCGATTTTCCCACCTGACAAAAAAAAAAGGATAGCGAGATGTTAAAACTTTGGTTATAAATTTACATTAAAATGCGTGTTTAATTTTGGTGATCATTTATTATTTTTGTCTGTTATATGTTACTATATCTGGTGGTAAGTTAAACATAAGCCAAAAAATACGTTACTTTTCAAAGGGGTATTGCCGAGATTGCCAGAATGTGCCGGGGTTGCTAGTTTCAACGAGATACCGCGGCTCTGGAACGCTAGGATAATTGAAGGAACTAGGTAGGTAGTTGTATTGTTAGTAGGTTTGAGGTAATGTAGCGTTATACTTATACGTGAAATAATTTTTGAAACTGGTCCAGTAATTTTTGAGTTTATCTATTAAAAACAAACGAAAAATCAAAACTTTCCTCGTTATATTATTAGTATTGATATCTTTGCTCCGCAAATGTTTCACATATGTGCATGATATTACCTAATGCCTGCCTGTTGTAGTATATACACTGGAAACGAATATTCAGTTATTTAACTCAAATAAATCTGCGAACAACGCACGCCCATCACGAAAACATGCCAGAGATAAAACGTGGTGTCCGCTCGGTACAGTGAGGCACTTGCGTCTGTTATGTGTGGAAACCTGGCACACTTGTCACCCCAAATCCTACCTACATTATTTATTTTATCTTTAATATAGAAACTGCAATGTAATAAGCCTGCCTTTTGTCACATAGATATAGTTCTATCTGGTTTTTTTTTTCTTTCCCTTTATCGATGAATAGTTTTTTTCAGGTTTTTTCTTTACTCAAAACTGCTTGTACTTTAATTTTGTTCGCTGTTTTTTTTTTACTTTTAACAGAATAGTAGGATAATTAAAAAAAAAGTTTAATGCCCAAAAACCTCGTAAGAATCCTCTAATCAGACAAGTTCTATTCAAAAATAAATCTTATTCACAAATTCAAACAAAAATATTGATATGTACACAAAATTCGATTTCAAATAAAATCGCCCATACGTTTTAAACTTGTATTTTTCTGAATACGCCTGAATATTATATATATTTAAAGAATATAACTCACTAGTGCGCAAGTGTACCGGGCGTTATGCCAAAGATCTATGACCAATACCTTCCATGTAAGGACACATAATTATATGACACACCGATATGGATAACCCCTTACATTTTATTTAATACTACTAGCCGCACCGGGCTTCGTTCCTGTGGACTTTATCACGTTAATAACATAACCTTCCTTTTTTGCAGATTAGCGCGTTTAAACAAACAAATAAACTTTTCCACATTATAATATTATACTCTAGAAAGATTTTCACTCGAACTTCTAAATTAAATTGATTTTCATTTTGAAATTTGGAATAACAGATGTGGACTGATTTAATAACTTAACAGCGTTCATTTCTAACGATGTTTCATACCTTTTTATCAATTCACTACCTTTAGTTGACTGGTATTCGATTACGGTGGAGGTATTAAGCTATCTCTACTAGCCAGTATCTGCACCTTTGTGTTGCATAAAATAAAGTAAATAACATAGTAAGCCTACCTAGTTACTTCTCAATGAAAGGGATGGACTATTAGCCACCACGCAGGCCCAGTGCGGGTTGGTGGATGTTGCTTGTCTTCGGATTTTTCAGTCCTAGGACGTGCCGGTGTCTTCACGAGGTTTTCCCAGCACCGTTTTGAGAGCTGTGGTAATGATGAAAATTTACACATGACAATGTGGCTGCCTGATCAGATAACTCCTCCCGCTATGAGTGGAGCGGAAAGGAGTGTCAGACTCCTACTGACTAAAAACCCACCCTGTTCCTTCCTTTCCCATTGTTCCAGGGCCACGGAATCGTGCTAGAACAATGTTACATAATTATATATATATATAGAACTGTTTACATCCGAGGTACATGATCCAGTAATCTGATGTTCATAAATCCACACAAGCAGGGCCCGAAGCAAAATCTAGTATATATTATGTAGCAGTCAAACCAGACACAGTAATTGTTACTTTCTTGTTGTATTTAAGATTATCTGATAAAACTCTGCGTATCGGTTTTAAGAGCGTGGTTTAATTGACATGAAGTTTGGTTCAAGGCACTAATGAGCAGCGACACATATGTACATCTGTCATATCCAACTTGTTCTAACTCTATTGAACCAGTTCAGATAACATATTAAATTATATGAGTAATACGCGAACGCACAACGTAAATTAGTCAATTTTGTATAATATCACCTCATGTATGTGAGAATCTGAAAATAGTTTTCAGATTCTCACGTATGTATTTTTAACTGACTTCAAAAAAGGAGGAGGTTCTCAGTTCGTCTTTTTTTATGTATGTTACCTCATATCTCAAAGACGGCTGAACCGATTTGGAAAATTCTCTTTTAGTTTGAAAGGGTTTACTTTTTAGTTGGTCTAATTGTCATCACGTTAGGATCTGATGGTAGAATCATGGAGAAATCGAGGGAACTCTTCAAATATTATAGGCACACCTATAGCGTTTTGGGTATTTCTTATGGAAACTCGTGCAGTTGCTCTCAAAATTTACCATTTGGGGAAGTGGAACTGATGACGAAGACCACAGATGGCCAACGAAACTACTCAATAATAAGTATTTCGTGGATTGCGATTCGATTACTTGAAAATGGATGTTAAACACTTTATCGCTCGTCACAATGCATAAATCGTGAACTAGAGCTGATGGTGAAGTACCAGGAGAACTCCTCAAAAATTAACGGCTCTGTATCGGGAAAAGCAATATTTTGTAAAAGGTGATAAGTAGTTGAAATTTTGGCTTTTGTAACTAGATAAATTACAAACCGGACCACTAAAAGCGTGAAAAATTTTTTTGCAAAAAATAAAACCGACTTCCATTTTTTTAAGACTGTGCAGTGTGACATAACGAATTGTCTAGCTTTTTGCAATGTTAGGTTTCAAAAATTCTTCTTCACAATTATTAAAGAATTTTGAAGTATTTAAGAAAGTTTAAAAAAGAAACGAAATTGTGTTCATGCTGCTCACTGATCTATATTTATTTCCATTATTAATTTTACGGCAAATTCAATATTTCATTGATATAAATCTCCTTATAATATTTATGGCTCTCTGGTAGTCTCGACACACGTAGCGCATTAGTTGAGCGATTGACTGCTGTATTGCGTGTCGCGGGTTTGATTCCGCACCGGAGCAAATATGTATGTCCTAGAAATTTTTGTTCCGGGTCTGGATGTTTGTAAAAATGCACCCACGATATCGTTGGTGCATTTTTGGGGGAAATATAAAAAAATGTATTTCATACGTACCTCGGCTTTTTGCAAACACATTTTAAACTCGCTGAACACTTGAAACTTGCAACAGATCCATCACACTTATTCAAGTTGAGTGACACGGGAGCACTTAGTTAGTCTGGTACCATCGTCAACAAAATTCATTACTACACTGATAATCTATTTAAATATTAATGTATGTTATGTGTGTTCTAGATGAGATTGCAGACTGATTGAAAGACTGATGTATTCGAATTTCAATTAAATTATCTAGTACATAATTTATGATGCGTTTTATGTTTTTTTTTTTTGTATAATGTACATTTATTTGCTTGAATTTCAGGTTCACTATCTTGTTATAAGAGTTTCGTTTCATTATGTTTGTTATATGAATGGATAGCTTCAAAAGTAAAATATCTGAATTGACGGATCATAAGGTATCAATTAAATAAGATGTGCCATAAGGCGTGGACCTGACCTCAGATATTTTTTATTTCACATGTTATAAGACATTCAATGCCTCCAAAAGTCTAAAATATACGAGTTTGTAGTATTAATGTCTATGAGCTCTTATGCTGAAAATGTCCTCGTCAAAACGTCGTCACATGTCTGTGCTTAAAGCATTGGACCGTTCAACGTTGGAACGGTCCAATGCTTTATGCATTCAATAGTCTTCTGCAGTCCAGGTCATCAGTCCTCCTTGTGTTAGGCCATTCAACGCTGCCTTTTTCTCCAACTTACATCATGAATGCGAAAGTATATTTGTATGTTTGTCCTTTTTGCAAGTTGAGCAGCTGATCAATATGAGTTTTGGTATGAAGAGAGTTAGGGGCTGGAGTGTGACGTAGGCTAGTTTTCATCCCGGGATAGTGTGCAAAATTTCCACGTGAATTAAGTTCCGGGCTACAGTCAACATAATATTAATAGATCTATAACTTTTCTTTTGTGGGAGATTAGCATCTGCACTTGAAAATACAGTCACTCAGATAACCAGCAATCTTTCTTTCTCCAGGGGATATCCACTTTCTCTTATGTTCTATCGGATACCCACTCTGCGAGTAATGTACCTTTCTCTTCAGGATAACGAAATTATCTATTTAAAAAATGTATCTTAACACTTCCGTAGGCGACAGTACTCGTTAGCAGTTCGCGCTAACTGATGTACCCACGATAAGTAAATTGAAAAATTAGTGAATAGAGCACCACTGTAGTTAAAAGCTAGGTATTAATAATAATTTTCATAATCTATGATTTCTTTTTATTTCAAATAATAATTCAAAAATATAGTTTACTTACAAATAAGGCGATGTCATTTAAGACATTCTTCTTATCTGTCCTCGATTACATATTTAATTATTTTACCCGTGTGTGGTCTAGAAAAATCTGTTATTATATATTTATAGATAGATAGATAGAATATACTTTATTGTACACTAAAATTTAAACACACCCATTTAACAATATTGCTCATTCTATGGTAACAATGGCGGTCTTATCGCTGAAAGCGATATCTTCCAGACAACCTTTTATGTAGTATCTCACTGGCGTCGCACGTAACGGGGGGTATCAGGGTGGTCTTCGTAGCTCAATTAAGTACAGATGTTGATAACCAAGGTTGTAGTGTAGTAAAAATCCCACTCTATATTGTCTTATTCCTGAAAGTAAATTATAAGGATCTGATTTACGTCACAGTTGGCGCAGTGGTTGAGCGATTTGCAGCAGCAAATTGCTCAACCACTGCGCCAACAGGGTAGCAGGGTAGCAACCCTGCGTATCGCGGGTTCGATTCCCGCACTGAAAATTTTTTTTGTATGACCAACAAATTCTAGTTCCGAGTAAGGGTGTTTGTAGAAATGCCCCCAGGAGAAATTCCCCTTGTGAGGCAAGTATTTTTTTAAGTTGGTTCACGATACATTATCGCGTCATGCATATTATCTTTATATGTTACCACTTATGGCTTAAACCATCTGTCACGTTTTGAGTGACATTCAGACGATTAAAAACAATCTTTTAACGATAGAATCATTAAAATCGGTTAATACTTTTGGTCTCTTTAGTTTCCGTCACGAGAAGGTGAATATTTTGTTAATAAAGTACTTATACTAAGTTTTGTAGCGACAATTCAATCAACGACAAATACTACCAAATCAAATCAACTCAAAGTAACATACGTGTAAAACTGTCATGCAATTTCAATTGGTCTGGTTTTATTTTAGCGATACCAGACGCTGTCATGTAATATTTTGTGATACTAGAACGCGTTCGATTCTTGGAACGGAAACATTTGGGCCGCCACGTTTAGACATTGTTATGTTTGTGCTTTGAAATGTGAAATTATCGTGATAATAACAGTTAAATTACGCTTGCGCCTCACGTATTTGGTGGAACGGCCTTGAATGTTGATTCTGTGGTTCATACTGTAATTTGAGGTGACTTCGTCTCCTAACACGTATAACTACGCAAAAGATGAATCTTCATAATCCGCTTAGTCTATTCATAATAATATTCAAATATATAATGTTGGGATATTTCAAACCGAAATATCGAAAACGCTTTGTAAATACTATGTAGTTTAGGTCGTCCTGTATAGGGGTACAATGGTGGGAGAAAGAATCTTGTTATGAATACCAGACGGGTCAGCAAAGCAGGTAGGTATAACTAATATCTAACTTGATAAAAGCTTTGCTTCTGCTTTCAAAAGGTAATTAAAATTTAGCATTCACGAATATTCCATTTAGAATAGAATTCTAGATGTTTGGATAGCTTAAAGCCTGTTTCCCTCTTGTAAAGCCGAATACTAAGTATTTTTATAGCTCCACAATTCCAGGAAACTGCCAGCAGATGGCGGTGTACCGGATTAAATGAAAAGTTGGCAGTTGAAGGATTTATTCAGTTACGTTTTATGGCTGGGTAGTTTTATATCCTTATTGTTGTCGACCTGTTGGTTGGTAGTTACTTTTAATGGTAGCAGTTAGTACAGTAACGCGATGGATAAAGAGAGGGATAGATATAAAGTTAGATAGTACTTAACCGTAACTACAAAGGTGATGTCATCTTGATGTCTTTATGGTTAAAGTCTTGTCTGTCGGTATGCATCGAATACCCATCTGGTCTTCTCAACCCAATAACTTTATTGGGTTATGGAGATGATGCACGCGATCACATGATTCTCCTAGCCAAGACTGGTACTAGATTTTCTGGTTTCTGACTAACCGTAACGACTGTTAAAAATGTACAAATGACCGCCATGACCACCCGCTTAGTCGGCTTTCCGCGGCACAAAAGATATCGATATAAGTATGTTAAGACGGTGACCCATCTACGGGTTGACTTTTGCAAACGTTAACCTTGTAGATTGAATCGTACGTATTATGAGGAATTTAGGCATGAGCTCCTCTTTATTGCCCTATTGCCATACCTACATTGGTACCCTTTATTCCCAACTTTCAGGCTAACGCTAAGTTAAGTGTCTAATTTCAGAGTGGTCCAGCCTGTAGCAACCAAGTGGTATTTACTATTGTTTTTTTTCATAATATATGAGAGCTATTGAGACCGAAATTAGGTGTTTAATTGAAGGATGCCATGACCACAAAGATACACAGTTTCACTAAATACTAGAAAAATGTTGCATAATCAATATATACATAATTATTGCATCCCTGAAAATAACTGTCTTTGTGATCAACATTTTATTATACTAGCAAGAGATTTTCTACACAGTTTAAGATCAAATTATGTGAAAAACAAAGGTGAAAAATATAGTAATCACATGTTGTCCTTACAAGGAGTTGTAGATACTTCAATACTTCATTTTGAAAACATTGATGAATATTGTTAACAATATGATCATAACTAGACTATTACTCACACTCATGTTCAGAGTAGGTACCTACCAAGTTATTTTGAACCTCACTCAAGTGCTACATAGCTCTCATTACGGAAGTGGATTCATTTTTTAATAAGTAAAGTAATGATACCTAAAGACCAAAACCAAAACAGTTGATGAAAATCCATCATTGAAAATAATAAGACCAAGAAGTACCAACCTGAAAAGAACTTGGCAAAATAATAAATCTAATATTTATAAATTTAGAAAGTTGAAAACCTTCGACTTTATAATTCAATATGTTACAACTTTCTACCGTGGCTTCGAGTTTGTTCAAAACTTGGAAGGGAGAAAAAGAAACCGAATTTAGGAACTTTAAGTACCGAAATGGTTTCAGTAATGTGAAAAGTTGTATTAAGTTTTAGTGTATCGTTTTGTATATTGTTATTCAGTAGCTGAGGAATGTAGTTCGAGATTTAACTGGCATTATATAATATTGCTGGATTAGACGTTGTGTGGTAAGGTTGGTCTTTGGATGGATGACGAGAATACTAGTCAGGGACACAGGAGTATACAGAATGGAATTATGCGGGTGGGAGGACGCTGTTACATACTGCATGCAAGCATGAACAACTGGTTTTGGAAGAATTCATTCATCATCATCTGCTTGGCCTCTTCCCAACTCAGTGATCATCGAACCCGCGGCTGTTATTATGTAGCCACAAGCCCCACCTAGATGGAAGACATAAACTTACAAATATAACGTCATAATAACGGTACTCTTTATTTATAATGAAGATGAATCTAAGTGTGAGAGAACTAGAAGTTGCTAGCGAACAGGATTCCATGTAGTAATTGGCACAATATTTTTATTAATTCGTTTAATTCGTCATGTAAATATTTTTGTTTTAGAAAGATCTATATTTTTGATTAGAAGCAGCAGCTTGATTTACCCATTTTGTAGATATAGTACCTATGATTATTCCTCTATATTTCAATTTATTTATTAAACTTAAAGGGGAATTTTGCTGTCTGCTTCATTTGTGACAATGGAAAGGATATTTGAGAATCTTATGATTAAGACAATGTAAAAGATAAACCTTATACATCCCAATCAAGTTTTTTTTCATTCTCGCTGCCTATTGCGCATTCCTCCTGTATCGTAGGTGCATATACAAACATTTAAAATCATATCCATAAGTATCCAGACCCAGAACAACAGTCTATAGGCCTAACAAACACTTATTCCGGTGCGGGAATCGAACCAGTGACACGCAACGCAGCAGCCAATCGTTCAGCTACTGCGCTATGCCTGTTGCCATTTTTTTAAATTGTCTATCATTCAGTAAAACTAGTGACCAATTAGTGGAAATTGAAACGATAAAACTGCTTTATGATATTCGAGTCAACTTTAAATCAAACACTTACTACCTACCTACTACACTGTAAAGCTGACACAATCTATCTTATTTCTTTGCAAAACAAATTTCCCAAAAATTCGCTAAATCTTCATTAAAAAGCGATTGCGCAGAAGGAGAATTTTTTCTCCGTTTTACGCTTCCGCGCTTCCATGGTAAGATCCAAGCGGGCCTCAATTATGTTGAGTAAAAATTAAGTAACTACTTCCTATAGTGTTTTAAATCCTGCCTTACACATTTTAAATCCTGTTGAAGGAAATCGCTCCACTCAGTCTCCTCGACGACGGACAATTCTCTCGATAGCAAACACTTAGAAGGTACCCATTTATCGAAAATTACGCTTACAGAAGACTATGTAATTTCGCACAGTTCAAGTCTATATGTATAGAGAAGAGAAGGCTGGAGTGCAGACAGCAAATCTTTTATAAGAATAATTCATTCGAAATGATTTAAATCAAAGTCGTATTTCGAACACTGGGCGACTAGGAGTACCTAGTACTAGTAAGTATCGATAACTATGCTATGCACAATATGTGCGTCCAAAGTTTACTCGACCCAGTTACTTATTCATTTATTTATAAAAGGTAGCTTTACAGCTAACAGGTATAAAGTATGTAACTATCACTTAAAAGTTACTAATTATGAAGTATACCTATTAAAATTAAATAGAGAGTGAACGTATGTCTGTTATTGTGTATGTACCTACAGTGTATGCGTATGTGTATCTGTATGGTGTGAATGTGTAAGAGTAGTTTTTATGGGGTATAATAACACTTTTTATCCGTCTGTCTATCATTCTGTTTGTGTGATCTCTAGAATGGCTTAACTTATTTTGATAAGTCTCTCTTTAAGAGTTAGAAATAGTTAATGGGCGACATAACAACAGTGTAATTGGAAACAATACAGAACACACAAAACCGAAGTTTAACACTCAAACAAAAATTAATCACTATAATAAGTCCATTATTTAATTAAGATATCCATTTTCCAGTAAGTATCACATTAAATTGATTAATTTTCGTTCAATCATTCATTCCATTTACCCGATATTTCGAAATTTGGTAGCGTGCGTAAAGTAAAAATATACTGACAAAACAATAAAAAATTATGTATATACAGATGAATTCAACCTTTTCTCAAAAAAGCTTTAGTAATCAAATACAAATTAAAAAACAGTACCTTTCAGATAGGTATTTGAAATTTTTCGGTCTTCTGACTAACTACCCGTAACAATGTTATAGCTGATTTACAAAACGTATTTTCCGCGATACGGAGGACTCTCAGTATGTTAAGATTGTCACCCATCCACGTACCTACCTCGGCATTGCTTATCAAGGTGAGCGTCAGACTATTGTAGTATCACTGCGTTGTGGGTCTGACCGTATGGCAATAGCGTTCTCAAGAACGCCAGAAGATGACAATTTTAGATACATGTACGTATCTTTATGCGACATAATATACTGTACGTACTATTTGTAAAGAAAATAAAACCTAAAAAGACCTTGCCAAAAAATTTGGCAAGAAGCCAGGTTCTCAGTACAAGAAAAAATGCGAGAACTGTTTGTTTTTTTTCATTACTAAGTTACAGTTCCAGTAGCAGCAAACATTTTTTTCAGTCTGGGTGTCTTTTTTCTATTTGTCTGGGCTTATCTCTGGATCTTTGGGTTTCACTCTTTAATGGGACTTTCACTGGAAGACAGGGGAAGTTATAGGGCAACATACATATTTTTTATTCCGAACATATACAACGAACCGATAAACATCTCACGCGAACGGAGTCGCGGGGACAGCTAGTAATCTATATAAAAAGCAACAGAATGATGACACAACATCCAACCTTCCAAAAATATTTGAAAATTGTCCAATAAAATTTAATAAAATAATATTTCCATTCACTCACCATATACCGCCACAAACCACTCACTCACAATAATTCATACTCAACTTAAAAGCATTCAATGAATTTTCACAGTAGCTTCCGCTAAAATTTTCGTTCATCGCCTTCCCCAGACGGTATTAGATAAGAATGTTCCTAACCGTTTGAAGGTTGAAAAGGGTGCGCGGCTGTGCGAAGACGCCCCTGATTAGGACCTGAATCTATTCCCGAAGATATATTGCCTTTATTTCCCCCTTCTCTGAAAATCTGAAATGTCTTCTCAACGAGACTCGTGTTATCCAGCAGGCTGCTAGGTTGTGGAAGTCAGATAGGCAGTCGCTCTATGTAAAACACTAGTACTACGATCTTTATACTGTGCTAGTACACAGCTTCATACAGCTAGGCTGAAAACCAACCCCATTACAGTTGGGAAAGGAGTAGGCAGACTAAGAGCAAAGTTATAGCTGTGTATGCATCTATAATTTGCCACGAAGGAAAGACAGACTTAATCTATGGTTTCTTTACTTGAGTAAATGGTTCCTTGAGTAAATGGTTGAGTAATGGTTGTTTCCTACCACATATGACTCGTCATCCTTTAGATTTAGAGCTAGAGTGAACAGGCATCTTCTGGGCTCGCTCATCTATTGGTTAGCATGAGATGTGATCTAGGTCAAGAGCGGGCGTATCCCTAATAAAAAAAATCGCGACCGCTACCAAGTTAACACAACACGTGTGTAAAGCAGTATAAACTAAAAATATAATGAACTTGGCACCGAGAATACATTTTCTACTCATTAAAATTATCTTTTCGTTACAGACGATATATTTAAGTAAACCTACAATTTTACAAGACATAACAACATGGTACCTACATTTTCTTTAACATTGGGCCTTCCTTTATCATAACGAATAGATACATTTAGTTAAGTAGCTGAAAAGAGTTTTGTTGTATAAGGAACGTTAGCAATAGATGTATTCATTTGTTTTAAGGGTGTCAGCAGGTCGGTTAATATCATCGGCAATAATTTATTGATTTACTTCAATATAATACAGCTAAAGGCCAATAACATTGACAGAAGAAATTGTTATTGTTAAATTATAAGAAACGGCAGTCACATAATCACTTCACAGTTGTTCAAGCTTGCCTATATACAGACAGAAGACTTCTTCCATTCGTCTGAAAACCCGTCATTACCAGGTTTGGTATCCAAGAGAGCGTTGAGTGCGGAAAGTGTCTGAGGAATAGGGGACTGAGCTCGAGCGACGATAGTATTTCTAGGTGCGGCGAATAATCTGTGTCTCCTATTCCGGTTATAGATGATCGGAGCAAATAGATAGGTAAGTTGGTAACGAAGAAGTCATTGTTTCATCATAATGCACTGGTCTAGCCAAAGCTCAGTCTTGAAACTCAAACTTAATCGTTTAAATTTCGGAGAGTATGCAACGGATTAGCATACGTTATATTCCCTTTTAAGAAATGGGAAAATCATTAACTCTTACTAGGAAACAGAGCCGAACAACAAGAAACTCGATGTCTTAAGAATTTTTCTCAGTTTGGATGTCAAACGAAGTTGTAAACAAGTGTTACGGTTTGCTACAGATCGTTAGTTCGAGTAAGTTTACAGGGATCGTCCCTTTAGTATTTTAGAATCTACGTATTGGCGTAGGCGCCAGATATATCTACGTTTCCCGATAGCTATAACCTAGGGGTCTTTAAGTCAAGAGTGAAAAGGTTACTTTTAGGCGTGCTCCATCTTCGACCACATCATCACTTACCATCAGGTGAGATGGTGGTCAAACGCGAGCCTATTATCAATAAAAAAAAAATACGTCGTCACTTATAGAAGTAGTCACTATACCTACCTATAACTGTTTGTAATTTCTGTGTGTTTTGTGCCATTTGTGCCTTAGTGAGTAAGTCGTTGAAGTGCCCAATCAATAAATAAATTACCAAGTCGTGATATAAGTGAAAAGATGTTGCCGAACGTGTTTAATATTTTTCTGTTATCTAACTTTATTTCTTTATTTATTAGTTCCATAGTTCACACACATTATTTACATTTAAGTTGGTGCTAACATAAGCTCATTAGAGTTTTACCGTGCACCAAAAACATCGGCTATATAATTTAACAATCCTAAGAAATACTTTTTTAACAAAATCTTTTTAGCAAATAAAAACCGACTTCCATATCAAAACACTACAAATCCAAAAATAACTTTAATTTCAGTAGTCGGTGTTATTGGTTTTGTATTTACCTTTTTTTTGACACCGTCTTCTGAAATTAAAATTATTTTTGGCTTTGTAGTGTTTTGATATGGAAGTCGTTTTTATTTTTTGCTAAAAGGTTTTTCACGCTTTTTAGTGGGTCGGTTTGTAATTTATCTTTTTTTTTTTCTTTTTTTAACGTGGTAAAATTATCAAATAAGTCCTCCCACTCCGGGCAGGGTGGGAGGGACTGTCAGACTTTTACTGACTAAAATCCACGGTGTTCCTTCAATAACCCTTTACATACCGGGGCCACGGTAACGCCGCAGAGGGGGCCTCGTCATGTTGCTGACGCTCTTTGAGGCGCGCGTGGAACACGACGCGCCGTCGACCCGGGCATGGTCCATGGTCGGACAGCGAGTTGCCCTTTACTCGCTGTCCGCATGCCCGCGCCTACGGTGGCCGGAGATCGTCGGCCGACGTCCGACGCCGTGGGCGTCTACCACTGCGGCTGGGCTGGAGGGAGGACGCCATCCTCTCCCTCACGCGGCCCGCCTCCTCCTTCGAAAGCATGACTGCTTCGCAGAAGGAGGCGACCGCTTCCCACTCCCTCTCGCCCCGCAGCATGGCCTCGACCAAGGCCGGGCGCGAGAGGTCTCCACCTATCGCCACCGTGAGGACACGTCGGTGCTCTGCCCAGGCGGGGCAGTCTTGCACCGTGTGCTCTACGGTGTCCTCAGGGCGATCCTCGCAGTGGTGACACCCAGGCGTTTCCTCCTTTCCCATCAGACACAGGTACCTCCCGAAACTTCCGTGTCCGGTGAGGACCTGCGTCATGCGGTAGGTCAGGACGCCGTGACGCCGATCTAGCCACTCCTCAAAGAGGGGTCTTAGTTACAAAAGCCAAAATGTCAACTACTTATCACCTTTTACAAAATATTGTTTTTCCCGATGCAGAGCCATTAATTTTAGAGGGATTCTCCTGGTACTTCACCATCAGCTCTACAATGGTGATGTAGAGCATCTGCATTGTGACGAGCATAAAGTGCTTAACATGCATATTCAAGTAATCAACCAACCAACCAACTAGAAAGTATATACCCTTTCAAACGAAAAAAAAAACAATTCCAGTTCGGTCCATGAGTCTTTGAGTTATGGGGCAACATACCTACATAAAAAAAAGTTTAAGACGAACTGAGAACCTCCTCCTTTTTTTAATTCGGTTAGTATATTGTACCTATAGTCTTAAGTATTTATTAAAATAAAAAATATGAAGGAAAAAATCTGATACGATGTGCTCTCTAAAAAAAATTGGCCAACTGCGAGTCGGACTCGCCCATGAAGGGTTCCGTGGTAACTATAATAAATATAATATACTTAATATATTTATTTGAAAAAAAAAAAAACAAAAAACCTTACAAATTTCTTAAAACTAGCTTATTTACAATTTTTACAACTACGCCAAATAACTTTGTTTTTCATAGTATTTGTATGAATTACAAAGTTATATTTGCGGTTTTAGACTCGATCTCGTTCAAACCAATTTTGTTTGAAAGTTTACATTAAGATCTACAACATATGGTTTTTTTAGATTTTTAACTTCGTTATTATAGAAGTTAGAGGGGGAGGACACACATTTTACCACTTTGGAAGCGTATATCTTTTAAACGATTAACTTTATGAAAAAGTCATTCTAGAAACCTTAATATCATTTTTATAGACCTGTCTATAAATACCACACACATATAAGTTTCATGAAAAAAAATATTTTCTGTTTCAGTTACATGTATGGGGAGCCCCCTTTATTTTAAATATTTTTTAAATTTTCTCTTAATATCGGAAAGCGGTTCACAGAATACATCTACCTACCAAGTTTTACATGTATAGTCCTAATAGTTTCGGAATAAAATGACAGACAGACGGACAGACATGTCGAAACTATAAGGGTTCCGTTTTTTGCCATTCGGCTACGGAACCCTAAAAAACAATGTTTTTTCTAAATGCATTCCGGTGATACGCTGTATACGAATACCAAGTAGATATCGATACCTCGAGACCGATACGGTATCGAGTAAAAGTGTCGATACCCAGATGGTATCGTTCCATCCCTAAGCCGAAGTGAAAGGAATGCGGACTGGCCGTCTGCATCATCGCGCTTGTTCCATGAAGGGAGCGCGGCACCCTACATTACCAAATTGTGTAGCTATAAGTTAATTAATATACCCTATTTATTTTGATTGTTGGCCACTGATATTGTATAATTATAAAGAATGCTTCCAAATAAACCATACAGATCGTTATTCGCATTCTGACTTAACACATCCTAATATCTAAAGTAGCCAAAATAGCCTAACCTAACCAAAAATGTAAATTGTACGAAAAAATAATTTGGCCATTACTGGGAGACCTGAAAATTAGAGTCGTGAAGCCTTCCTAAATGCTCTAATTTATGGTCAGATCCCAGCCCTGTACCGCCAGGCCCAAGTTTCTATGGAGATTGGGTTTGTCCTTTTGCATATCCATCATGCTGGTAGTTATTTGGGTTAAACATTTGACTCACGATTAATTAAGTCTGAGTCCGAATCTCCATGTTAAAATTGTGAAGCCGATTTTTGTAATCTTTATAAAAATATTTATTATGTTTTTATGGTTATTGTGTATTTTTCATAAGAAGTTAAATATTAGTTATTGCATTATTATTCTACTAAAAATATGTGATTATTAATTTATATAATCGGTGTTGGGATATGGAAATAAATAAGTCTGACTAAAAATATGTTATATAATATTTATTTGTTTTATATTACAATATTTACAAAATTTTATAATTGTGACACTTTCCTAACTAGCTAAATTTAACAAGTTCTATTGCAATAGTTCATAATTTTGCTGTTGTAAACCCACTTACGACAAATCAAAACATAACAAGGAAAGGATATTATAATATATATAATATATTAAAATATAAACACAAATATATATTATTGATACCCCTTTAGTATAGGTATCAGTATTCAGTAGACTTTAAAAAACTAAGTAACATGTGATTTGGCCTTTTTGAATAAGTTTTATGTAACTTCACAATGAATGAATTGAGGTTATAGTTTAAGTGTTCATTTTCTTCACGAAAAGATGATTGAAACTTAATCCCACATTATAATTATTTAACAAACCAAAAAATCTAGCTAATACTTTGTATAACTCCCATTATTATCAGTACAGTCAAGTAGACATTTTCACATGGATCCTAAAATATTACAACATATTTCAGTTCCTCTTAATTAGTCCCACACCTCCATGCAATGGGTTTTCAATAGTTCTAAGCACCTCTCATCGCGTGACTCCCGCCTCTGCACCATCGGTCGGGTGATCGCGTTGGCATGGAACAACAATGATCTCCGGGTGATTGAGACACCCACGCACACTGCTTGTTCGGTGAATAGGACAACAGTCCTGTACAATAGTCAGTTGTGTTAACAAGCATGAATTTGTCTAATACTTGTACATAAGTGGAGCTGCTGGCGCGTCGAGAAAATATAGCCAGTTCCCCTGAGCCTGCTGCACTCATTCATCCTCACATATTAATCCTTATTCGACCGGATTCTGTATAAGGGATTATGTGTTTCTTACACCAGCGAGTGTTATCCTTCCGCCATCACTGAAGCCTAGCCTTTTGGCTTGATTTAAATGTTTTTTCAATCTCAATAACACCGTGCGAAAAGTAAACTTTCTTGTGTATGTTTTTCTGTCAAGAAGGGCTTTTTAGCTGGTCGTCTGTGATGATGCCTTCAGCGTGGAGTTTGCAATGAGGTGTCGAGTAATCCCGCAGTGTCTCGTTGGTGTGAAACCATTTGTTTCATAATCACCCACCACATGTCGTCGCTGCGCTTCACTAATAAGGGACGGTCTTCCACTTCGCTGTTGACTAGCAAGGCTACCTTCTTACTTCTATCGTTTGTTCCAGCGACTGACAGTTTTCCTCTGAAACAAAAGTAATTATATTAGGCATCTATAACAAAATACTCAATTGACTTAATTTAATATTTTTTTGTTAACCTACACTAGCTCACAGCTGGGCAAAGGTCTCCCTCTCCCTTCCCCCATAGCTTTCCACTCCTGCCGGTGGGCTGCCCTCTCCGACCAATATAATACTATACTATAATATTTATTTAACATAACAATATGTATTAAAACTCTAGATTTTTAAATCCAACAATTAAAACTAATTATATAGTTATCTTTTAGGACAGTCCTTTTAGGGCAGTGTCGCGCCGCTGCACTATTGGCATATTTTTTAGAAAAAAAATTATATGATGGATCAGAAAGCTTGTTGGGTATAAGTGTATGGCTCCTTTATAATTTTAGTATTATGTATTAGTATACATACAATATCTATAAGATATGTGCAATAACTTGGTAGTGTGTTTCTATTAATACCAACGTAGCCTTTTCCTTTGTAACTATTATGTTATAGAGGTACCCGCCCAATGAGAAATTATTTATGTTTTCATGTGCCTGAATATGATGATGTGATTATATCAGATGTTTGAACACTGAGCAGTTCTATTTACTGAACATTATGAATGAGAACCACAGAGCAATTATGAAGGACAAAAACATTTTGAATGCTGGACAATGGTTACTCCAATAATAAGTAATGCTTTATTTTATATTTTTCATAATTTTGGTACGTTTGCGTAGTTATTTGTACGAATACTTTTGGATACTTAACTTAAAAAAATAATTATTTTAAGCTAACTTCGTCACTAAAAGTATCATTAAAACCTTGTAATTAATTAATATCCCGTTTTAAGTTCTAATGATATAATTTGTGATAAATTTTTTAAGGACCCCAATAATAGAATAATTAGAAAACGAATAATTGAAGTGGATTAATGGGTAAAACGGCTGAAATTTAAACTATTGAGAGTATTGTTTTTTTTTTACAATTACAACGAACTTGCTTCTGTCCGCGGCTTCGCTCACGTAAAAGTTTTAAATAGTTTTTTAAAACTTTTCCTAAGTCCACCTCCAGTCTAATCTATCACTGTATCAAATTAAATCAAAATCAGTGACTGAGACGTGAAAGTATAAGAGACAGACAGAGTAACTTTAGGGATTTTCGTGCTGACTTTAAATGTCATTAATAAAATATTAATTAAACAATAGTGCATAAAATATAGAACTTGTTTTCTTCCTGCAAACAAGTGCGCGCACTGCGGTCAGTCTATAGGTGCGGTAGAACTACCGGAATTGCGGCCACCGCAAGGCAGTGCGCGCACGGCCTTAGATATTTTACAAATAAGATTTGAAGATTTGCGAAGTTTGAACTTGGAAATCTGATTTAGAATTTAACGTTGATATAAGAAATTGATAGGATTTTATTCAGTCCACTCTTAGTAATCCACAACTGGACATTTAAAATATAATACATAAAATTTAGCTGTGGGTCGCGTTTGGAAACTGGGATCTCCTAGGACCGAAAATCTGAAGACATGTGATATCCCGCGTTGGGCACGCGAGCTAGATTACGGCCCATCTCTTTCATATTGAGGAGGCCGGTATCTCAGCAGTGAACGTTATAGGCTGATTATGTTATGTACATACAATTCGGATAAAATAAAAATCATAAACCGTGCATTAGTATAATTTCGAAGTGTATTTGTACCTTCTTGGTCCCTTATTAAGTCCGACTTTGATCAAGTTTTCCGTCTACGGCATAATTTACCCTAAGCCGAGCTACTCCGCGCCGAAACACGATGAATCCTCGAGTATTTCCACCTCGCTTGGCCTTACTCGAGTATGATTCCTTCATTAAATGTTTTAGAACCATCTTTCAGCACTTTCCCAAAAGAAAGCTTCTGAATTTATTTTGTGTTTGTTTACACGAGCTTGGTAACTGCTTTGTAACAACTAAGTGATTTCTTTCTTATATAAAAGCATTATTGACAACTTTTACTTTGCAACAAATTATTGAGTCTGATTGCGCGTCACCTTTATTAAATCCTCAGTGTATCTGATTTTTTGTAATTATTACTAATTATCTATATTACGTTGAAACTGGCAGCCCGAGTAGACAATGTAGACAATGCTAGCGAGTAAGCCAACTCGTGTAAACTTGTCATTCAAGTATGTTGTATTTGGTAAAAAGATTGCTAAACATCTTACTATTTATCTTAGTAGGCTTCAGAAGTGGTGACGTGTTCGTAGTTCTGTCCAGCAAACTTTTGTTATAGTATACACTGTTATTTTCTGGGTTGAATCTGACTGGCAGGGACTCGGAGCAACTTCTGGAGTCCATCGCCAGAGAGCTGTGCTCTATGTGGTACCCGGGCTGTAACTGTGGCGTCTGAGTGAGGTTCAGTGGGTTTCTGTTGGGGTTGCTATACAGCGATGGAAGTGGTGGTGAGGCGTACGGCTCTGGAGGAAGCAACTGTTCTGCTAGTAGCTGAAATACAAGAGTTAAGTTAGTTTTTGTGTGCAGAAATGGGCCCAAGCTAAAACCTAGGTCAACACCATCTATGTTAATTTAGAGTTATATAGTATGTTAACTAACAGAGGACGTTCCCGTTAAACCGCAATAGTATAGCATCCATACATGCTAAAAAATGTTACCATTCGAAAACAAAATGTTTTTTTTTTATATTAAAATATTCACTAAAAATGTTAAATTGATACGTAAAAGAAACACTCTCACGCGCACGCATTCATAAATAAATTGCGACGTTGCCGTCCTTCAAGTACGCGTGTACAGAGTGTTTCTTTTGACAAACTTCGTCAATTGGTCGTAATGAGTCATATTTCTGGCAAAGCTTGTACGATATAAACAATCTATGTGCATGATTTTACTGTCTACTTTTATAAGATTTTCAATACTTACCAAACTACTGGTATTCAACGGCAATGCATTTTTATACTTCAGCCAATCTTCATACACCTTATCGTAAGGTTGTCTATGACAATCATTGGGTCCAACATTTGGCATATGCAAGCTACTCATTGGGCCCAAGCTCTGTATGCTGGGACCAAGGTTTGGCATTTGCAACGTTGGAGCGTAAGGTCTACGGTATTCCATCGGTCGCACTTGATTGTATTGGTTGCAGGGATCGATATTGTAATCGTAGTACCTATCACAGTTGGTGGACATGTCATATTTCTTTGTATTCTTCGATATAAGCGGGCGTATCGAACTGTAGTCAGTCGTAGAAGATTTACTTGAGCAGTTGTCGCTTATTTTCCCGTCCAGTGGTATAATATCTGGGTTTTTATCTGTAAGAATGAAATAATCAATTCGGTTTAGTTTTCTATCGTTATATTTTTAGCTCGATTTCTTTGTTTTAATGTGATTTTTGGTTTTGATGTTTTGCTGGGTTGAGTCTGTAATTACAAGTTTTTCTTGTAAATTAACTTGAATTTTCATTCAGTTTACCTTAAACTTAAAAAAATCTTAATAAAAGGATGTGATCTTTTAAGTCAAGTGAAGAAAACCTAAAGAAATCTTTAACAAAAAATTTCACGATGTGTAGCAAATATGAAAGAAAGGAAATACATTTTAAAAGATTAGGGGAAAAGTTGCCTGTGATCCTTGCCACTTGAGATAAATCGAATATTTTGAGTAGTCCTTTATGATGAAGGAGTAATTCAAATGCTTGAAAAAAAATGCTTTCAAAAGCTTTTCCAAGTGAAATTCTCAGCAGGACTATTGTCAAACGTGTAGGCCTATCTGACAGAATGAAAACTCAGAAAACATCAGAATTTCTGTCGCTTTGTACCCATAACGATTTAAAAAAGATGAGCAAATGATTGCCCAGACCGACGACTTAAAGTGTTTTTCGAGGCATGGAAGAATCTCGAAGCTGGTACCTACCGTGATTTCTCTAAGTATGTCTAGCGCGGTTGCTACTGAGAAATGAGATAATTATGATACTGATGTCATATGTTCCGTTAGTATTCAAAGGAATCTGTTTGTTTTGCATCAAGGTGATTAAAGATACTGTGATTTGAACTATATTTGACTTGTCATGATAAAAAAAAACCAAAAAGAAACTTCGCACATTTTCACAGGAAGTAGACTTACCTAAACTATCAACGCTTTCCTCTTCTTTGGTACCAGTTAAAGGTATATTTGAGGTTTCATCTTGCTGCTTTTTGCCTTTTTCATGTTTTCCTAAAATAAAAATTAAAGGTCTGTCATACTGAATTGTTAGAAATCTTTTTATTTTTATTCACACGATGATTAATGTACTGGTTTTTAAATATTCGATAGTTTATGGCTCGACATAATTATTGGTCTCGTATAGAATATGTTTTGTGTAAAAACAATATAAGCATAATAAAATATTTTGTTTTCTTTTGCACTCTAACCACTAAAATTCTTATTATGTCTGTAAAAAATAACTCACTCTCCCTCTTGTTGCAGTACTTGCAGCAGACGATGGCAGCTGTGACGGCTGTGATGGCGGCGACCACTCCCGCTGCTCCCAGCACTAGCATCACAACCGTACTCAGCTCCACCTTCACGGGAACTTGCGCTGTTGGAACAACTGTGGCTTTTACTTTTCTTATTTTACTGAGCAGGACCAACAACATGAACCAAAGATTATATCGATGAATAATTGAAACAAATGTGAATTCATCATCTGCTCATCTGCTTGCTATGCCATGCCATTTCCTTACTATGTTGGGGTCGGATTCCAGTCTAGCCGGATGCAGCTGAGTATTAGCGTTTTACATGGAGCGATTGCCTATCTCACTTCCATAGTCCATATAGCTGAGTAACGCGATAACTCTTGGCATTTTTTGGGTTTTGACTACCCGTAATGTTTGTCAAATATGTAGCTACAAATGATAGCTAGGACCAGCGGCTAAACGTGCTTTCCGACGGAAGAATCTCAATATGTTAATTTGGTCACCCACACACAGGCCGTCCTCGGCAAGCATTACTTACCCTTGAAGATTGACCCGTGTGCCAGTGCCTGCTATTATTTCCATCCAAAATCGAAAAATAAATCCATCCAAAGGTTGTCTGTGATAGATCGCTTTTAGCGATAAGACCGCCCATTGTATCACCCTTTTTTATTAAGTCCTTATTTGTTAATGTTATGGTGTACAATAAAGAATATATTTATCTACTCAAAACATGAAATTTTAAGTAGTCTTCATAATTATGTAAAACAATAAAGAATATATTTATCTCCTCAAAACATGAAATTTTAAGTAGTCTTCATAATTATGTAAAACTTTTTTGAAGTGAAAACCTCTTTAGCGGCGTTGTGCACTTTTTTGTAATGGGTTTAAAATGTTAAACTCGCGTCAGGACACGTGACCTGATCGAAAATTCGTAAGACGGACGGAGAGTAGACAGCCAGCGCGGCGTAGGAGAGGATAAACTTTTTTATGTAATATAAATTGTCATGTTTGTGTACGATAGCGCATTAAATAAATATTGCATTCTACCACATAAATGATAGTACTTTTATACTGATAATTGAAGCAATTCGTGCAAAATTATTTCCTAACCATTCCAAAATATCAAAAATGCACAACGTTAATATTCAAGTTTTTACTTCTGCCGGCACTCCCGGAGTGCAACCCGTCGTTTTTATACAGGAAATGTTACCCTGTCTGCTTGGTTAAGAACAAAAATTTACCTGTGCCATGTCTACCGCAACTAACCACAAAAAATCGTTTTTAAAACATTGTTTTCAATTATTAAAGATAAATTACAAAATGTAAACTCATACCTGTATGTCGTTGTTGATACTTCAACAAACTGGAAGTCAACGTTAGAGCCTCACTAAAGCCCTTTTTATTGAAGGCTCTCACCGACACAGCTAAGGAGTTGCTTGCTGCTAGCCCTGCTACTTCAAACTCAGGGTCATCACTGCTAACATTGCGGAGAAGCAGCTCTGTTGCCGTGTCAAAGATCTGTGTGACAAATAAGGAGCAGGTGTATTAATATACAAAATGAATTATTCAATGCCATAGTTCCCAAAATCATGAACGCAAAAAGATAAGGTAAAATGACTACAAAACACATGTTTTATCTACCAACCCACACAGGACCAGATTTGGACATACGTATTTCCGCGGTACGTCTCAATTTATTAGGATCTGATTACTCGTTCCGATTGTTAGTAAAAAAGTTCACATTAATTAATAATTAAATCGGCCCTCAAAAATTATTGAGCTCGCTTTGCTCTTTTTTGAATCTTATACTTCCTTCTAAGCTGAGATTCTTAAACAATAGGAGAAGAGGTATCGCCTTTTTGCGAATGAATTTTCAAATTGTCATTAACGCGTGTCTTGCATTTTCTTTTCCATATTCGTTTGGAAAGTGCAACTAGTTACTACTTTATATTTATATTTTTCCGGGTTACTCTACGAAATGGCCGAACCGATTTTACTAGGACTTACTGGAATCCTTGGAAGATATACCACTTTTTATTCCGGAATTGCACCGGAATCAGGAAACCTACGCGGGGAAACCTTCCCCACGAACTAAGTCCTGCGACTTAGTCGCAACGCAGATAGTTTTAAAAAGCTTTGCGTTTGATTTAAACTAGATATAAAAATTGCCATCAAGCTATACAGCAAAATAGTTATTAAAACTGTTTTACACAAACACTCAAGTGTCGTTTACTAGCTAAATAATTAATTTGATGGTATTTCATTCACATAATAGATAAGAAAAGAAAAATAGAGAAAAGCAAAGATTTCCCGCGATGGCGAAAATTTAATATAATGTGGGCCTCAGAAAACGTTTTTCCGATGTTATTTTATTCCCCAGAAAAGTGTAATATATGTCTGTTATCAATGAATTTAAGGTCGTTCTGGTTTTATTTGTATCGAATCGTATTGTTGTTGCGTTTGCTTATTGCTGTGTTTTGACGAGATCATAGATATATTTTACAGTTTTACTTATATGATTTGAAGATCTTTAAAGATACAAACTCGATAAAATAATAAGAATCACGGTAAAACCATAAGGCGTTATTTCATTAAAGAGGAATGTCACCAAGTATGAAAAAACCCAGAGCGAGCCGATATACAATGTACCATAGAATTTTAGTGTTATCATTCTGTAAATATTTCATGATTCCATGGCCCTTAAAAGCCCTTAAATGTGTGATATTGCTTTTTACGTGTCATCAGGGGTGCGTCTTTAACGTATCTTCAGTTTGGGTAAACCTAATGATAGTAATACATATTTATGTATGACGCCCAGAATCTCATAGAAGCAGACAGAGACAGCAGATTGTCTAACATAATTCAGATATTCTTATTTTTAGTTTCTTAGTAGGAGTAATATTTATGTGTTTATTTCATGCAATGAGTGCGTTTTCTCTAAGTTACTTTAATCTTTAACTAATGGAAATGAAAGTGTAAAAACAATATTGATATCGTGCGAGTGGCAGATATAGCCCTTACCTCCAATAAGAAGGACTGGTGGATTCCCCCATCGTGTCCTGGGGTGCAGTGTAAAGTTAATGAGTCGTATGTCACGTTGGTGATATCACACGCTTTGGGGGTGGATGGCTTGTCTATAATAACAAAGTATGCATTAAAGTTACATAAACAAAAAGTAAACCACCGGAGATTTTACAATAAATTTAGTTACTAGAAGTGCAATATCTCTAGATTTGAACTTCTAAAGCTAAGTTGTACTTGTACCTATAATGTAACTACTTGTTTGTGGAAGAGGGAAGTGTAGAAAATACAGGCATGTTTTACCTAAAAGGAGGTTCCAATAACTTATTATTTTTTGTAAAAAATAATAAGTTATTGGAACCTCCTTTTACTATTACTTTTAACTTATTATTTTTTGTAAAAAATAATAAGTTATTGGAACCTCCTTTATGTCTTACAAAAAACGGAATTTAGCTTATTTTGTTCTTGTAAGGTAGCTAAATTGCTGGCCTACTAGAATGCACATCTTATAAACATAAAAATCACCAAGGACTTCCGACCTTATAGTTTGCAATTACTCATGTAGGTACTGGATATGTCTGGCATAGGAGAAGCGGCATATTTTATATGAATAAGCTTCGGAAATCGTTCTTAGCTTATCTGATGAGCATTGATATTATAATAAAATACAAATAATAGTAGGTTTGTGTCTATTGAGCAAATTAATTAATTTGTTTGTGTTGGTCTAAATTTTAGGAGTAGGTATGGCAGTGTTAATTAAAGTACGTAGTCTGCACATAATAAAATAAATATAAAACATAAATATATAGAATATTATAAAATATTTTTGTAAGGATTATCGGGTGCTTGCTTGCTTGCTTCTCTATAGAAAACGTCTAATTTGAACGGTGCACTACTTTTACATTTTATAAGTACCAACTAGGTGTATGTGCAATAAAATATTCCAATCACATTTAATTAAGGTTCTTGTCCAAAAGCGACCTGGTTCAATTAATTCATTTCTAAGTTTAAAGAGCTTTAAACTACTACCCGGCAGGTAATATATGGAAGAGGCACGGCTGTGCCTGCCGCCCCACACAGTTGGTGCCCGCGCACTGCACCCAGCCGTAGTCGGAAGAGCTGTTCACCGTGTACGTGTACGTACCTGAACAAAATATCTTATATTATTAAACGCAAACGTACGTATCTTGAGAGACGACCATTAATTGCATATATTATTATCTAAGATACAGATCGTATAGATTTTGTTACATTTGGATAAAAAAGATTAACTTTTATGTAGTATTGTAGGTGTCCCACAAACGGCGTTGTAATCTTTTTTCCTGGTGATAATTAACTAGTAGTTGCTTGCGGCTTCGCTCGCGAGAAAAGTTTGTTTAGGGAAAAATTTAGCCTATGTCACCCAAGAATAATGTAGCTTTCTATTGGCGAAAGAATTTTCTAAATCGGTCATAAAATTTTTGAGTTGGTTCGTTACAAACTTTAAAAAACACAAATCTTTCCTCTTATAGTATTAGAAGAAATCTGTGGCCAGTAAAAATATCTAATAACTATTAATTTATTGACATTGTTGGCACATAGTTACTTATGTTTTTATTAAATAAATGTACATATAGCGATGAAACACCACAAGAGCAACCCTAAATATATTGGACTTTGAAAATTTTGAAAATTAATTTGGTGCTTGCTACTTTGTCACAATGAGCTATGTTGCGTCCCAAATGTAATTTTGAACGCTCTTTTTGGTGTGGCAACATTCTATTGTCTTTGACGTTGTCACTTGACATAACCTCTTTTGACTTGACAGATTGACTTTGCTTGGAAAAAATGCCGGTCATGGGAACCGCTCTTGTGTTAATATAATTGGTAAAATATTGTTGAATTCGCCTGTTGAGACCGATAATTGGGTCGCGAATTATTTGTTGGTGGAAGTGTATTCCCCATTTGTTGAAATCCCCGGGGTATTGTTGAATCGTACGCCGCCTTGTCGTCGGTTGAGCTGGCACGCGGAATTTGCTGTAAATCGTATTGGATCTCACGAGATATGAACAGATTAATTGTGTTCAGTGAGTGATTGAACTTTGTAGTCTCGGATTAACAAGAATCCAGTGATATTTCTCGGAACACATCGCCTTATGGTCTACCACGCGTAGCGCGCGTTTGTTGGGAACGAGTCGGGTGTGGTGCTGAGTTGGAACCGCGCCATCTGGATATCGGCGCCTTGGGAACGTTCTACAACACTTGACTTACATCACACCTCTCAATTACTCACCCCATTTTACATACATCAACCACACTTAGGGCATGACCTTTGAAGGTCGAACTTGGCGTCCCCAGCAATCAGGTTAGTGGTACATTTTGTTCATTGAATTAAGGCCTAAGAGCCTACCACAACGTAGGGCTCCGCGTAATCGCGGACGGTTCGACATACCAGTTACCGTTGGCTGGGCTTGGGGTCGAACAAGCTATCTAAAGCCTGCAATAGATGTTGGCCGAGCGTAGGCCAACGCGAGCGTTGCCAAATAGGTACAAGGCAAGAATAAAATGTCCACACGTTCGACAAGTTCGTCGAACGCCAATGCAGACGACCAATGTAGAAGAGGATCTGTAGAGCTGCCCACACGTTGGCCGAGCGCAAGCGAGCGCTTTTGATTTGTGAACAAAAACCGACAGCGATCCGAAGTGAGGCAATTGATCACGAGCAACGGAGAGTAAAGACAAGTTGCAACAAATGAGCTTTATATACGTTGGCGCTGGCCTTCACTCGGCCAACTAGGCAAGTGACACCAAGCGATAGCAAGACAAGGCAAATATGCCGTCTACATGTTGGTATTGGCCTTCACTCGACAACGCTCGGCCAACGTGTATTGCAGGCTTAAGGGAAAGGCAGATATTCTTACCAGGCAGATTCGGCACAGTAGTCATCGGTGATGTCGTCAGCTCGTGTTTACTGTGAGCTGAGCTGTTGAACCACCAGTGGTACGACATTGGCTCCTATAAACAAAAAGATAGTTTAAAATTTAATGAAAAAACAAATCCTAAACTGATTGGTAATCAGCTCATGAGCTGAGCTGTAGACCCAAATGTAGTACGATATTGGCACTCAAGGAAACAAGAATTAGGTTGAAAACATAGCAAAATAAATTCAAAACTTATTAGTGTACACTACAGTATATTCTATCTATTTATTTGGTATCGGAGTCGAGCCAATGTTCCCTTCCGGTTGAAAATACATTTCAGGCTCGGTTATTACAATCCTTAACAACGGACCGGCTATGCCGGTAATATATGTAGCTCACTGATGGATTATTATGTTATTCATGAGGTTACTCTCGTTGGGATATAGTTTGATCGCTGTTTTGTTATGATGTGCTTCCGATATAGATGAGTGGGTTAGAAATATTGAGCCATTTGTTGTAGAAAGGATTTAATTGAGCAATGTTTAGTAGTTATATACCTACTACAGGCATTTACAGCGACTTAACTTTTTGACGACATCAAGAAATTGAAAGAAGATTGTTCTATAATCGTCAGTCTTTTTTTGTTTGTTTGTTTTGCGATTTTTTCCTTAATTGTCAACAGATTTTTGATGAACGTTACAAATTAATGAAGGACATTTGAGATAGGTAGTGTAACTCTAGCAATCAACGAAGGAATGTTCTTTTCTTAATTTGGTCACATCAAAATATTTTGGTATACACGTATTCTTTTGGGCTTGGCAGCCTAGGTTTGAAGACATACCTACAGTGTGAATATATTTTTTTTTTGCTTTCAAGGAGATCAGGGTTTGTGGGATCTCTACCTCACTAAACAACCCTGATGATCACCATCAGTACATAGAACCTACCTCTTGACATCCTCTTAATATCTATCCTTTACACCTTTTGTCAGACCACTCCGAAACCTCCTCTGTGCATCAATGCCCATCCCTGGGGAGAGTAAGTATTATACTTACATAGTTTTGCGGGCTGATTCAGTTACGATTTATGTGTCCGAAAGCATTCAGGAATTTAATTCAAAATAACAATTTCGACAAAAATATAAAAATAAACGCGTACATACTATCAATTCCAAAATAAAGCTCGACCATCTGGCTGTAAGTTATTTATTATTAGTAAATATGCATAAGTTCAATATAGTTTTATCATAACAACAATTCAACCAGCAAATTACCCATATTTTTTATGCAAAATTGAATATTACAATATTTTCGGAAACAAAACTGTTTTAACGGTGTAGCGTTGTAGTCGATTAAACTAGAAGTCGACTACCACACTAATCTCTAATGTCTATGGTTTCACGGAGTGACAACACTTATGCAGTAGTGACCAGCTATAAATTCTAATCTCTAGTGCGCGAAGCTTTCGACCAGTTTCTCAACTTCAGTGAGCACATAAAGTCGGTTCGCTCGCGAGCCGCTTTCGCTCTCGGTAGGCTCCACGCCCTGCTGAATAAACACAGCAAGCTCTCCCTTAAATGTAAAATCCGAATATACACGACATGCATACGTCCTATCATGACGTATGCCTGTCCGGTGTTTGCTCATGCCAGTCCCAATCAGATCCATAGGATGCAAGTCGTTCAGAACCGTTTTCTCCGAAAGGCCACGGGCGCGCCCTGGTTCTGTAGGAACGAGGATCTCCACGTAGACCTCAAACTCCCGACCATAAAGCAAGTGTTGAAACGCATGTCAGTGCGTTACTTCACCTCTGCTGAGACCCACACTAACCCCCTGATCGTATCGGCCGCCCGATACAGACCCTCCAAGATTTCTCGGGTTCGTCGCCCGCGTAACATCCTAGACGAGCCTGACGACCCCACCACCATCCGACAAGAGAGCAGTAGGGAAACCAGCACTCTTAGAAAACACAAATACAGAACGCGTTCCTTATTCCGGCCTCGCCGACGAGGCCCATCGCGACGTCCGCGTACTTGTAATGAAAATCCTCCCCGACCTTTGCCAAACGAGCCAGCCCGCGATGCTGAGCCAGTAGCAATAAATACTCCCGAAAATAATATGACCCAGCCTGTCCCTTTGCTGCCCTCCCAAAATGACCCCGCTATGCCGAGGCCCGTACTCCACAGGGAGTGCCCTTAGCGTGCGGTCATTAGTTTTTTAAGTATATTTTAGTTTGTAAGCCCTGGCTGGGGGCCTTTAATTTATTAGAGGTCACCACAGGAAAGTCCGGTTAAGTAGACTCACAGCCTTAGTGTGCTGATCTACAAGTGGCCCTACCTAAAAAAAAAAAAAAAAAAAAAAAAAAAAAAAAAAAAAAAAAAAAAAAAGCGCGAAGCTTCTTTTCTCGCCGCCTACTGTTGCAAGTAACTTATATAGAAACCCCTCTGTGCCAAGGGTAAGTGCTCATCGTATCTGCCATTTTCTCTCCATCTTGCCAAATTGTAATCCTCTTATTTCACCATAATCTGCAGTGTTTGTAAATTAATATAATTGCCCGGTTGTCAAGATGGCTTCTGTCGAGATCATAACTATGCTATTTCATTGTCATCTGTTTTCCACTAGTGTTTCTAAATTGTGAAGCGTCCGCATGCCGCAGTATTACTTTTCTGCAGTGTCATAGCAGCTACGAGCTTAAACGCCTTGCACGCGGTTACGTTTTATATCGTTGCACGCGGTATGCGCACGCTTATCTCTATTTAACCTTTGTGAACCGCCGCGATGGTGAGTTTCCCATCCATTTTCCCGGGTACTGTTCCGTGGGGCTTACGGCTGGGAGACGCACGCATCGCTGGCGCTCACGATTCCTGCACCACGCTTACGGAAGCACCCTTTTTGGATTCCAGGGTTTTTTTTCTCCTTCTCCTTCGTTTCTACTGCCTTGGATTTCTACTATTCAACCACCTCTACGTCCGCCGCTCGACGGGTGTCACGCTGCCTCTGTGACCGTCTGCGCGCTATTGTGTGGCCTGCCCGCATAACCTCTGCGCCCGTCTGCGCGCGAGCTGCCTGCTACGGGATCTGCCCGCCGGTCTGCGTGCGTCGCGGCCTGAGCCCAGGGCAGTACCATTCTATACCTTCGACCAGTGAGGGAACCCAGTGAGAACCGAACCCACCCCCCTTTTTAAAATAAATGCTGTAACCTGTGGTCTTCTTTTATTATTTACTCCATCTAAACCACTACGCCACAGTGGCGCCCACTCGGTAAGGTTCACAAGGTTTTCTTCACTGGTCGCTATTTACCTGTACTCACACATCGTGGCGGTAAGTAGTGGGTAATTACTATATTTTTCTTCTGTATTTTTTTTAATTTGTTACTTTTATATAATTTGTTAGTCAGCTACTAGGGTTTTGTTATAAATTGTAAAGATCACAATGAGCGCTAACCCAATCGGACTTATCCACCTAAGAAAGGCCGAATTGGAATATGAGGTTGTCATTAGAGGCGGTGAGAAGGGCACATTCACTGACTTTAGGAAACAAATTAACAATGCTCTCCTGAGTAAACTCACCCCTAGTACATCACATAGTTCTGCCAGTGGTCAGCAGGCTGAAGCAAGTGCCACAAGAACCCCAATTCTAAATATAATCTAATCTAATAGATATAATAGGAAATATAATCTAATAAATCTAATAAGAAATATAATCTAATAAATCTAATAAATATATTAAATCTAATAAATCTAATAAATATATTAAATCTAATAAACATAATACAATCTGATAAACAAAATATAATATAATCTAATTATCATATAATCTAGCTCTAAAGTTTTTACTGAAAACTATGCAGAACCCACGTCAAGTCATCTAGGCATTTTTAAAACTTATAAAAGACTAACTCTTCATTACTACTGGCCAGGAATGCACAGTGACTTAGTGAAAGCTGTAACTTCATGTAAAATCTGTCTAGCTCATAAACAAGTAAACCATGCCCCACTGGAGGTCATGGGGAAACCTAAAGAATGCTCTCGGCCATTCCAGATGCTCAGTATTGACATTGTTGGCCCTCTGCCTGTCTCTAGACGCCAAAACGCATATCTTTTTGTACTGACATGCTGTTTCTCTAAGTATTGTCTTCTAAATAAGACAATCATAACAGCCATTTCAACCTACAATAATAATGAGCAACGCTCTTGGGATCTACATATTCCAGCTGTTCAATTTGCACTAAATAACTCAACTAGTGAAGTTACTGGTTTCACACCAACATTCCTTCGCTCAACTTTCAAGTGAAAGTCCTTGGTCTTCACCTGTACTTCTCACCTAAATGGGATGGCAAATTGTGGTTCTGCTTAGACAGTCACAAGCTAAATTCAGTAACTAAGAAGGATGCTTATAATTTACCTTATATCTCTGAAATTCTAGATAACCTAAGGGATGCTAAGTACCTAACATTAATCTAGGCCCTAAACCAGATTAAAACATAACTTTTAAACTATTCATAAAACTTTATAACTGCTGGTATCTCTACCACCACGGTTAAATTATGTTCCATTCTACCCTAGTAACAAGAAAACATAAGCCAACATAACTTCACGGCGTGACTATGAGGAACTACATAGTGGGCCTTCAGGGCGATTCTTTAGTATCATGGCAGAGTAGTCTCCATAGTACACTACCTTTAACTTTTATTTATGTTATTATGTCCTCATGGATGTCTTAAAGACGGCCCCCTGAAACATGGGTGTCCGCACACTAATAATTTACATTAATTTCTAAACCTACTGTTCTGAAAACAGCTTCAAGCCGGTAAATTTCTATACAAATACCGTACCTACCCATTAACTACTTGCATAGTAGTCTATAACTTTATAGTTTAATTATAACTGTAAAACTTTCTCACTACTAACCTTAAAACTATTCATAAAACAATATATAGCATAGTCCATTGTATTGTTTTCAACTAAACTGTTGGTGATCTGCCACCACAGTTAAACTATATTCCAGCCTACCTTGGAAACAAATCTAACTATAATCTAAGCACTAACCCTAAACCTAACATGCACTAGGTACATCTAATCGTTTAATAATAGAATCTACATGAAATATTCTAACAACATTTAGTCTACAAACTTATCTAATTTCTTTTACCTAAACACTAAACTAGAAACCTAACTTTAACTTCATAACACCTTTTAGTATTGAACAAACCTATCCTGAATATTACTTAGATTCAACCTGCCCTAATTAAATTAATTAATTCTCTTAAAAAATATTTCCGCGTGATTCATAACATAACCTATTTAATTTAAGATCATTGACATATTATATTTTTGACGTTTACGTACTGACTTTGACATCTCGACGTAGTTGCCAACCTTGGATACTTGTCTTTTAGAACTTCGTCTATAACGTGCGGATATTCTCGCAACAGTATGAATATGGACTTGATTTATTTTTTATAAATTACACTCACGTTCGGAAACTCACTCGAATGGACTTCTACATATGATGCGTATTCCAGTAATGAAACTTAAACCAATTTGAAATTTTTTTTTTTAACTTTAACAAATTTTTTTTACCTTTTCAAAAAAATTTTTTAAATTTTCTTTTTAAATACTCTTAGCTTTTAACTTTAACAAAATTTTTTTTTTAAACCTAAACATAAAATAGAACCATAACTTATTATTAAATTGTTGTTAGAACTTTGATGATTTAATATTCAACGATGAACTTACTTCTTGCTTTGAAACCTAATATTACCTATAGCCTGCAACAGTCCACCAAGGTTACCTAACCCTATGGAGATACACTTGCTTTATCTTGCTGTTTTTCCTACTGACTGTCTCGAGTTAAACTACTCTATAATTAGCTTACCTCTCGTATGTGATTGTACGTCACTGACTTAGGACTACTTCCAAGTCAGGGATGGACTTAGAATAGATGGATGAATGATTAATAGTATGGAAGCACATGAATGGGATGTATGAACGTATAGGTAGTCAGTAATAGTGGTTTAGGCCTTCTAGCGGATTTATCCTAGGGAAAATCCTTCGCTAACAGGCGGGGTACTGTAGCGTTGTAGTCGATTAAACTAGAAGTCGACTACCACACTAATCTCTAATGTCTATGGTTTCACGGAGTGACAACACTTATGCAGTAGTGACCAGCTATAAATTCTAATCTCTAGTGCGCGAAGCTTCTTTTCTCGCCGCCTACTGTTGCAAGTAACTTATATAGAAACCCCTCTGTGCCAAGGGTAAGTGCTCATCGTATCTGCCATTTTCTCTCCTTCTTGCCAAATTGTAATCCTCTTATTTCACCATAATCTGCAGTGTTTGTAAATTAATATAATTGCCCGGTTGTCAAGATGGCTTCTGTCGAGATCATAACTATGCTATTTCATTGTCATCTGTTTTCCACTAGTGTTTCTAAATTGTGAAGCGTCCGCATGCCGCAGTATTACTTTTCTGCAGTGTCATAGCAGCTACGAGCTTAAACGCCTTGCACGCGGTTACGTTTTATATCGTTGCACGCGGTATGCGCACGCTTATCTCTATTTAACCTTTGTGAACCGCCGCGATGGTGAGTTTCCCATCCATTTTCCCGGGTACTGTTCCGTGGGGCTTACGGCTGGGAGACGCACGCATCGCTGGCGCTCACGATTCCTGCACCACGCTTACGGAAGCACCCTTTTTGGATTCCAGGGTTTTTTTTCTCCTTCTCCTTCGTTTCTACTGCCTTGGATTTCTACTATTCAACCACCTCTACGTCCGCCGCTCGACGGGTGTCACGCTGCCTCTGTGACCGTCTGCGCGCTATTGTGTGGCCTGCCCGCATAACCTCTGCGCCCGTCTGCGCGCGAGCTGCCTGCTACGGGATCTGCCCGCCGGTCTGCGTGCGTCGCGGCCTGAGCCCAGGGCAGTACCATTCTATACCTTCGACCAGTGAGGGAACCCAGTGTGAACCGAACCCACCCCCCTTTTTAAAATAAATGCTGTAAACCTGTGGTCCTCTGTTTCTATTTTACTACCACCTAAATCACAACGCCACAACGGGGTCGATGATTATAAAATTTTATGATAAATACATCCGATATTTTTACGTCGGTTTGAGTAGAGTTTTATTGCAAAATCATATTACTTAGTATGATTTACGATGTTTAGTCAATTATGTTACAAACTACATGTCAAACTTTTTGTTAACTAAATATAAAGCAGGCCGGTGTTTCCTAGCTAATACTACCCTGAGGAGAACGTCTTTTTTAATTTCCATATACAAATATAATATACACAGAGCTGGCCCATTGTTTTGAGGTACGACTGAAGAATTGAAGATCGTGTGTTAGAGCCCAGGCAGGCACATTACTTAGTGTAATTTTCATCATCACCACTGCTTTCAAAACGATGAAAAAAACATCGTGATGTAATCGACATACCACAGGACCGAAAAATCGAAGACATATACATATACTCTACAGCAGAGGACCTTTGGTTAAGTATTCGTTTGAAAAATTCGAATAGTCGATCCTACTTTTCTTTACATCTTTGTGTTATCTATTTGTGTGAGCAAAAGTTAGGCCTCTCTTTTTCATTACAATTGTCTAATTTTCTTCATAAATTAAATCAAAGTGTAATAAGCAATATTTCAGACACGTTGTTAATTGTTGGTGACTTCAACATGAGCGGAATAAACTGGTTGCCCTCGGATGATAATGAATCTCGTGCGTGTACCCCAACGAATCTCAAGTCTCAAGACGAATATTCGTTTATTGATGATCTGTATGCTTTACATTTAGATCAATATAATAGTGTGTTCAATAAACAAGGTAGAATCCTTGACTTGGTTCTATGTAACAACTCAGTACCTAAGTGTAGTTGAATGTTTAGATCCATTAGTGCCTATTGACGCCTTCCACCCGGCATTAATAATAATTATGGATTTTGCAGAAAGTACTGCGTTGGATTACGCGCCGCGGTTGAAGTATTTATTTAATAAGGGAGATTATGACTCCATCAATGAGAAGATCAGTATGATTGACTGGGAACATGAGTTTTCAGGGCGTTCGGATGATGAATCCGTTGACTTCTTTAATAGTAATATTTCGAATCTTCAAGCAACATATATTCCGCGTAAGATTGTTCACAAAAAATCATTTCCAGTTTGGTACAGTGCAGCTCTCGTTAGAGTAATTAAGGAAAAATATAGATATCTTAAAAAATTTAAAACCTACGGCAATAAGTCTTATGAATTAACTTTTAAGCTATTACGCAATAGAGTTAAAGTATTAGAATCACAATGTTACTCGCGTTACCTTGAACTTACAGAAGATTCAATCAAAGCTAATCCTAAAGTTTTTGGACATTTGTTAAATTGCGTCATAATTCTAACGTTGTGCCAAGTACTTTGACTTAAAATAATCAAACTTTGACTTCCGGTGAGTCTATTTGTGAAGCCTTTTCTTCATATTTTCAGTCAAATTTTCTCGATCACTCCTCAAATAACAATTATATGTGTTCATCTTTTCCGGAGTCTACTTACTCATTTGATATATCTAGCATATCAGTTAATGTAGATCACGTTAGTACATTGCTTAAAAAATTTGATACATCTAAAGCAGCGGGTCCAGACAATATTACACCAAAATTCCTTACAAGATGCGCCAAAACTATAGCTCTTCCAGTCTCAGTTCTATTCAGAAAATCATTATCTTCTTGTGTTCTACCTAAAATATGGAAGTCGGCCTTTATAACACCCATCCACAAAAAAGGTGACAAAACTGAAATAACCAATTACAGGCCGATTTCTAAACTGTGTATTATAGCTAAGATTTTTGAAAGGATCGTATACGACCAGGTGTATGCCGCTTTTAAAAACTCATTTAGCCCATTTCAGCACGGTTTTCTTAGAGGAAAGTCTACGGTCACGAATCTTGTTTTGCTAAATGATTTCATCACAGCCGCCATGGATAAAGGTGATCAAGTCGATGTCTTTTACACTGACTATAGCAAAGCATTTGACCGTATTGACCATAACATCCTTCTTCAGAGGCTTAACAGTATGGGTATTCGTGGTGACCTGCTGAGATGGTTCTCCTCTTACCTGGAGAACCGATCTCAAGCAGTAGCATTACATAATTATATCTCTAGTTGGATTTCTGTCCCTAGCGGTTGTCCTCAAGGATCGTTATTGGGTCCTTTATTATTCACAGTCTATGTAAACAATATCGACCCATGTCTACTGTCATCAAAATTACTATTTTTTGCCGATTATATGAAAATATATGCTGCTATAGCATCATTAGATGATGTTTCTGCACTTCAGGCGGATCTTCATCTACTGGAAGTATATTGTCAAACAAGTAGGTTAGATATTAATCCAGCAAAATGCTCGGTCGTAACGTATTCTCGAAAACGGTCGGTCTTAGTCACGTCGTATACTCTGAATGGTCAAGTTTTACCTCGGTGTAATTATATTCGGGATTTAGGGGTTTATCATGATTCTAAACGTATATTTGACGCTCACGTGGATGCTATAGTAGCTAAGGCGTCCAAATCTATGGGATTCATCATGAGACTGTCAAAATGTTTTACTAAAGCGAAAACCCTTAAAATCCTGTATTGCACTTTTGTGAGGAGTAACCTGGAATATGCTTCTGAAATCTGGAATCCAGATTACAATAAATACATAGACCGAATTGAGGGTATTCAAAGAAGGTTTATCAAATATTTATGCTTTCATCAGAAGATGCCGTATCATTCAGATAACTACCACAGTCTGTGTAGAAAATTTCATTTACTTCCATTAAGTACTCGCCGTGAGATATCTGACTGCATTCTACTGTTAAAAATCTTAAACAATAATGTTGATAGCCCCGATCTCTTAGCTCACCCTTTCAGCTCAACCAAGTATAGGCAAAATTCTAAATAATTAATATATGTAGTTACTGTGTTCAATTCAATTCAATTCAATTTCAATTCAATTTTTATTTCACACACTTAGGTACAAACATCAGTGTTGCCTTGGCTCTTGTACTAGGACAACCTGTATCACAAGAGCCAGACCTCTCAAGATACATAGTAAAGGTTAATGACAAACAAAACAATGAGCAGTAAACCATTAAATACATCAATAAATAAATAAATTTCTGCATGCCAATAGTTGAAATTAAAATCTGAACATAATTTAAAATAAAAATGGTAGGAAATAAAAATAAGAAAAAAAAACGTTAAACTAGAGTGTACCACTCCCCTAAGCGTGTGAGTGTGTGTACGGTGTGGATGTGAGGGGTGAGTGGGTGAGTATTTGTATAGTGTATCGTGTGATTCATGTTACTGATCCAAATAAGTTTTCCGTTCCTTCATAGTCATAGGTGTCCAACCACTGCATTATTGTTTTTTTGAACTGAAAGTTGGTCAGTCCCTTGAGATGTTTTATCCCCTTCTCATTATTATTTTTTTGACCAATTCTGTTGTAGAACCGTGGGGCAACGAAGTGGTGGTGTTTTCGAGCGAACACACTCTTAGCTCTTTCAACTGGGCAACTTTGAATGCGCTTGGAAGAGATTGGAAGACATGGAACGGAATAGCGATGGTACCTGCGCAGGGATTCAAATAAATAAATCTTGCGAACGCTAAGTACCTTAGCGTTTTCGTAGACATCTTTAGTAGGTGTCCGAAACTTTAGGGAAAGTGCAACCTTAAGGACCGCACGCTGCGCACGCTCTACCTCAATCATGTGGGTCTTCCCGGTTCCACCCCAAGCACATACAGCATAACTTAAGATACAGTGGCATAAAGCTTTATAGGTTTGCATCAGTAGCCTATAGTTGGCAATATTTCTCAAGGTTTTAAAAATATGGATTAATTTACGTACTCTTTTTGCCGTACCTGAGATATGTTGTGTCCATTTAAGATTTTAATCGATGATTACTCCAAGATATTTGATGCAATTCACCCTAGCTAACCTATCACATGTGCAGGAGTGCGAAGAAGTATCTCTGTTGCAGGGGAAGGAGTGGATGATAATTTTATTTTTTTTAGGGCTGTCTGCTTTCGTTTTGCTGAAACATATATACCTAGTTTTTGCAGAGTTCAGTGATAATAAACTATCTTCCAGCCAAGCCGTTACAACAGAAAGACCAGTCTCACAGGCGCTTTCCAGGCCACACCACGCCTTTTCATGGAATAAGAGGACTGTGTCATCAGCAAACATCATTACGTCGGCTTTGTTGATCTTGACGTCACAAAGTTCATTAATGTACACCAAGAAAAGAGTGGGGCAAGCGAACTTCCCTGGGGAACTCCATATGTACAAGAGGCGTCATCGCTAATTATATTATCAAGCCTAACACACTGACTTCTATCCGAAAGGTAGCTTAACAGCCATTCCTGGGGCACTCCTCTAATTCCGACGTTGTCCAACCTGCTAATTAAGATCGGAATTGAAACTGTGCCGAATGCCTTCTGAAGATCAAGAAAAATACCGGCACATTTCTCTCCCTTGTCTACATACTTGGTAATTTTTTCGGTGAGTTTCAGTATCGCGTCATTGGTGGACCGCTTGGCTCTAAAACCGAATTGATCGGATGACAGGATTTTATTGGATTCCAAATACGTTATTAATCTTTTGTTCGCAAGTTTTTCTAATAGTTTAGACAGGGTACTAATAAGGGAGATGGGCCTATAGTTACATACAAGATGTTTTTCACCGGCCTTATAAACAGGAATAATGACCGCTTTTTTAAATATGGCCGGAAAAGCACCGTTAGAGAAACTGATATTGCACAGATGCGTTAGTGGTGATGCTAATTTTAATTTGAACTTTTTTATGAAGTTAATGGGTATGTTATCTAAACCAGGTGCACTGTCGTTCTTAAGGCTAGAAATCAACTGAATTACTTCTGGTACGTCAGTGGGGGCGAAAGCCATCGAATTAACAAAACCTTTAGATTTCTGGGCTTGTCTAGCTAGAGTGCCTTCATTCTGTTTGAGTTTGCACAGGATTGTATTAGCCAGGTCTTTTCCTATAGATGTGAAGTATCTATTTACCTCATTTGTAGAGTCTAAGGGGTTAGATTGAGAATGAAGTAACTCGGTTGAGTGGTTTAGCCTTTTTTTGAAATTGCAAACGTCTTTAATTATGTTCCATGTCTTTTTTATGTTGTTCTTGTGTTTATTTAACTCGGTTTCATAGTAAGAGCGCTTTAACGTATCAGTCAAGTAATTGCAAGTATTCCTATATCTAATGTACTGATTATGGAGGTCCTCGTCATTTGGGGATTTCTTGAGCTTTTGGTGCATTTTGTCCCTTTTCCGCAAGCATTTTACTATGCCAACTGTGATCCACGGCTTTAGTGGTTTCTTTTTTTTGATATCTTAGTTTTATTAGTATTTTTAGCCAGTAATTCTCTTAGGGTATTGACCAGAAACTCAGCGACGGTATTTACATTATCCCAATTATAATAGCTATCCCAAACGATGTTATCTATATCCGTCTTTAGTTGGTTATAGTTGACAGTAATTTTATAGTGGTCAGTCGTATTTTTAGTTAAATGGATATCTTCTATGTACAGCAATATAGGGCTATGGTCTGTTAATGGGTCGAATACGAATGTTTTGACTTGCTTGTGAGTTTTAACCATGAAATGATCAAGGCAGTTACCTTGTCTAGTAGGCTTGTCAATCCCTTGTCTAAGGTCATGAGTAGCCAGCATAGTGATATACTCGGCAGCGTGGCCAGTGGTTTTTTCTGGAAGGATGTTGATGTTAATATCACCAGCAAGAATGATATTATCAGAGTGAATGCTAGACAGCAAGTCGTTTACAGAGTGAATGTAGTTCGACGGATTAAGGTAACATGGAGGCCTGTATGAGGCAATCAGCGTAAATTTGTCTATGTTTATGACTAGACAGTTGTCCTCCGACAGTTCTGGTTCTTGAGCTTGAACGTTCACAAAGCAATCCCTGACGTATACAATGACACCATCGTTTTGGTTGAGACTGCGTGCGGTTTGAAACGTATTGTAATGGTCAATGTGATTAATGGACGAATCACTATCGATCCAACATTCAGTCAATACTATGCAGTCAACCATTATATCGATGTTAGAGAGAAATAGCATTAGGGCATCAAAATTTTTTTTAACACTACGTATATTAACTGCGAGAATTGTCAGAACAGATTTCGAAGGCGTGGAGTTGAGAAACAATTTACAACAGGAGGGGTCATCTACCACCCTACATTCAATTTCGCCGCTATTTCGTTACCTACGCTTATACCATCAAAGTTGAATTTTAAAAATTATTACACGAGGTACAAAAACTTTAGTTGAGTAAGTTACTGGCTTACGAGGGACCAGATCTATATAAAAATACAGAAAGTGTTGAGTAACAGTAAACGATAGGTTTTCATGGCGATCGTTATTATTAGCCGAACTATAGCTTAGAGAAGTTGTATTAGAACAGGCGATGTGTATAGTATGTATTGAGTCATAAATTTGATTAAAAAGGCATCTGCAATGGTGAATTTTGTGAGGTAAAGTTACAATTTTATATAGTGTATAATGAACGAACAAACTACTTACAATCAAGTTAATAAATAGTGTACATTTAAACGATATTATTGTGGGTACATCGCTCAGCGTTGAACAAAATCGCAATATAGCCGTAGGTAGTCACGACCTCTTTAGTATATAAGTTAGACTTTCCTCGTCGTTTATGCGTATGGCAGGCTCACCCTCTTTTTTGCGTAGGTAGATACATCCGTGAGCAGTCCAGCAATACTTGAATTCATTAGACTTTGCAAAATCTCGAGCTAGAGAGTGCAGGCGTTTTCCCCTTGTTGTGAGATTTTCGGAGATATAGACTGGTTGTGGGGGACCGTCGACTTTCATATCTGTTGTCATAGGTGATCTCTTGTATTCCCTTTTAAAAGATTTTAACGACGTTATGATATTCTCCTTTTTAAGTACCGAGGATAGCTCTACAATGATAGTGTTGTTAGATGGGCCCTTTGAATGGATGCGAAAAATATCTCGGACGTCCGACGTAGTGATCGGTGATTTCAGGCAATTGCCTAAGGTTTCCACTACTTTTAAAAGGTCTTTTTTGGATTCAGCTGGTTTTTTTGGTATGTTCCGCACTTCCAAACTTCCAGAGCGAGCATTTTTTTCAAGTGTTTCTATTTTGATATGTAATTGATTTATAAAGTTATGATTTTCCTTACGTTCTGTTTCCAAAGATAGCAGTTTATCTTTAATTTCGTCGTATTTCTGGGATATAAATTGAACATTTCTATTTAATTCTTCATTTTGTTTTTTTTATTTCTGTAACTGTATCCTGCAGGAACACAAGCTTTTGGTTGTGTTCGGCTATAGATTTCACAAGTGACGCTTTCATTTCGTCCATTGCGTCCAGTAATTCTTGTTGGCCTACGTCGGTACGTTTTCGTTTATAACGGGACGACACATTTGAGGAACTATCGTCGAAATCAGTCAGATTAGGAACTGAGCTGGCCGGTCCTGGTGGTGTTCTATTGAGAGACATCATGAAGATCTTATCCGTTAATCTTCGGCTTCAAAAATTATTTCAATGAATGTTCGAGTTCGACCGGACACCGTGATGCGTGACAGTATAATAAGAAAAAGCCACTGCTCCAGTGATTATTCCCTCAAAAGAGATTTAATTCTTTCGTACCTGATAGTTAGTATGCTTTTGCCCTTTTGAAGGTATCTTGAAATTTTAAACACTTAACGAGGGTAGGCGATGGAAACTTTTTCACTTTATTTTTAACTAGCTTTTGCCCGCAACTTCGTCCGCGTGGAATAGTTACTTTGGGCTAACGTTAAATTTAACCCCGATATTGAAGCATTCTTCATTGGCGCTCCGCTCCTATTGGCCTTAGCGTAATGATATATAGCCTATAGCCTTTCTCTATAAATTGACTATTTAATTAAAAAATATTTTTCAATTCGAACCAGTAGTTCCTGAGATTATCGCGTTCAACCAAACAAACAAACTGTTCAGCCTTATATTATTAGTATAGATAGCTATTGCCCGCGACTTCGTCCGCGTTTCCGTCGTTTGTTCGTAAAAAAAGTAGCCTATGTCCTTCCTCACGGTTCAGTGATTTTGATGTAACAGACAAACTTTCGTAATTTAGTAGGGAAATATAATATGTCAATCTATAATACTGTTGAAAAATATCGCAATGCGGAACCGCACAATATTATTGTTAATAGCTGTGCCCGCGACTCCGTCAGCGTGTAACTCCTTGTGTGTTATTAAGTTAATTTATTGGTAATATTGTTTAGATCACGTTCACATGAGGATTAAGTACCTATAGAACGAAAATACTTCAGCGCAAAGCTTCCGGGTAAACTATGTTGAAAGTTGACCCGTCCGGCACGTGAACATAAAGATTTCTAGAACTGCTAACCCGGGAAAGAGCGACGTACAACTGACCATGAGAGAAACAACTGACACCGAGATCTACTCCAGCAACACGAAAAGTCTGCCCTTGAACCTTATTAATTGTCATTGCATAACACACCGATACTGGGAATTGCGTTCTTTTAAATTCGAATGGAAAATTGTTTGGTATTATGGGAATTCTGGGAATAAAGACGGTTTCTCCTGCACCGCAACCTGTTAAAATTCGAGCCTCGATTATATTTTGTTGCAACTGGGTGAAAATAAAACTAATATAAAAAAGTGAACGTAAATTAGCCAAAACTTACCAATCGATATACTAAAATAACTAATACCTATTTTATAAAAAAACAACAAAAGGAATCTAAAAATAAATTATCAACGACTAAAAGTCACGCTTATAAGCACGGTTTGTTAATATCAATTAAGTATTGTCTGTCAATAAGGTCGAACGCTCTGAACGTCTATTCGGATCAACAGGCAATAATTGTATGAAGCTCGCACTGTTTTTTTTTAGGTAGGGCCTCTCGTAGTTCAGCACACTAAGGCTGGTCACTACTCAACCGCGAAGCTCGCGCTTGGACGCCCCGCCTTTTTAGGGTTCCGTAGCCGAATGGCAAAACACGGAACCCTTATAGTTTCGATATGTCTGTCCGTCTGTCTGTCTGTCTGTCCGTCCGTCCGTATGTCACAGCCATTTTATTCCGAAACTACTACGACTATACATGTGAAACTTAGTAGGTAGATGTATTCTATGAACCGCGTTCCAATTTTAAGAAAAAAAATTAAAAATATTTAAAATAAAGGGGGATCCCCATACATGGAACTAAAACTGAAAATATTTTTTTTCATGAAACCTATGCGTGTGTGGTACTTATAGACAGGTCTTTAAAAATGATATAAGGGTTTCTAAAACCACTTTTTCATAAAGTCAATCGTTTAAAAGATATAAGCTTCCAAAGTGGTGAAATGTCCCCCCTCCCTCTAACTTCTATAATAATGGAGTGAAAAATAAAAAATAAAATATGTCTGTAGATCTTAATAAAATGTAAACTTTCAACCAAAATTGGTTTGAACGAAATCGGGTAAGCAGTTTTGAGATACAGCATATTTTCTAAAACCGCAAATATAACTTTGTAATTCATACAAACACTATGAAAAACAAAGTTATCTAGCGTAGTTGTAAAAATGTAAATAAGCTGGTTTCTAGAAATTTTTAAGGTTTTTAGGAACCCTTCATGGGCGAGTCTGGCTCGCACTTGGCCAATCGAGACGCGTCGAGCGAGGCGACCGATTCTCAAAAATAATCTTTATAGCATGATTCAGTATTCACGCGCGATGGCTTATTATTAGCGTATTTTCATGTATAACTTTGGTGTTTCTATACCGATTTATATGATTCTTTTTTATGGAATAGTTAATAATGTTAACTTTTTCAATTAGGGGTGACTGAGAGTGTTATAAACGTAAGAGTAGACAAATATTATAATCAGAAAGTTTCGAACTGCTAAGCTATCGGGAGTTACACGTGTTATTGTGAGTCAACCATAAAAGATAGACATATGCTGTCGTGGGATATTTTTTATATAATTTTAAGGAGAACATTTCCGTCATAAATTATTTCTGTGTAGCTTTAACCACTAAGGTAGCACACGCGACGGAAGCTTAAAAAATGGAGTAAGTTCTCCCGTTTTCCCAACATTTCCCTTCACTGCTCTGCTCCTATTGATTGTAGCGTGATGAAAAGTATACTATAACTAGCTCAGGAGTATGAGAAATAATTGTACCAAGTTTCGTTAAAATCCGTCGAGTAGTTTTTGTTTCTATAACGGTTATACAGACAGACAGACAGACAGACAAAAATTTTACTGATTGCATTTTTGGCATCAGTATCGATCCCTAATCACCCCCTGATAGTTATTTTGGAAATATATTTCATGTACAGAATTGACCTCTCTACAGATTTATTATAAGTATAGATAATTTAACAGTTATTTCGGTAAATCATTAGCACAGCGCGATTGTTAACACTTTTACATTTATTTTGGAGTAGATTAAAGCTGGATTGCATGACTTATGCTCATCAAAACAATATTTAAAGCTTAGTGACTGTGGAACGCGTCTGTCACTTGTCACGGCCGCGCGAGAGGTACGTACGTATATGTTGTATGTGTTATTTAAAACTGCTGTCTATTTAGTCATTTTGAATATGTACTTATGATGGTTATATTAAGACTACCTTTTAAGTGTTCAATTTAAGATTTTCCTGCCTCTAACCGTGAGGACTTTTAATTGGCTCACTGTCTACTATACTATTTATTTTCTGTATTTAATAGCTGTTAGTCCTCCATACTTCTTAAATAAATAAATAAATATGACATCCACGAAACCGTACTGGATCTCTGTGGTGGGTTACAGTACAGCCCAATACTTCTCATACAGTAGAGGTCGGCTCTCAGCAATGGGGTCGTTATGTGTATAATGACTTACTCTAACATAAAACAGCTTGGCATAACAAGATCATGATCGTATTAGCTAAGTTTTTTAGTATGATAGTCTATCTGGCTTCCAATATTGTGAAATACAGCTGATTACCAGTATCTTACATGTAAAACAATCTAGTAACAACCTACGTATCACGTCACCCCTTGCCAGATCCCTGATTACCCCATAAGTACCGAGTGCCAAGATAGACTTGACTTGATATATTGTAAAAACATAATTATTTACTATTTACTAAAATATAGCTAATACATTTAATATTTAACGGTGACAAGATTACTTGCAAAACAGATGAATCTTAAATATAAAATGCTTACTAACTCATTTATAGAAGATTTAGTTAACCATTAGTGTCGCCTCACTAATATGCACACAGCGTAAAAATAAACAGTAGCTCAAAATATATTATCTATACTATTATAAATGCAAAAGTTTGGATGGATGGATGTATGGATGGATGTTGGTTACTCAATCACTCCAAAACTACTGAACGGATCTGAATAAATGTAGATAGTTATTAGGCTATTTTTTATCCTTGAACGCCCACGGGATCGGGATTTACGCATGAATACCTAACGACGCGAATGAAGTCACGGGCAGAAGCTACTAATAATATATATCATAATTTTAGCCGAAATATTTCTTCTGCTGGGCACAGGCTTCCCCCATAGGCGACCCGGTGATTTTTTCCTACTTTTATTGATTGAGATCAATTATTTGGATGCAAATACTGTAGTAATCGGTCCAATAACTGAATTGACGGTCGCTTGAACAATTGACACAACCCTAGGACCTACGACTAACATGGTAGAGGTGTGGCCTGCTTGGGCAGAGCTTCGCCATGTCCTCGTTGAGGACTCTCACGCCCGGCCGTGGTTCAGACCATGGTGTTGTGGAGCGAGAGGGAATGGGATGCAGTCGCCTCCTTCTGAGAAGCATGCATGCTAGCGAAGGAGGAGGCCGAACGCGCGAGGGAGAGGCAACTCTCTTCCTCACGCCCCAGCCACCACGGAAGATGCCCCGGATCGCGAGCCGATATCCGGCCACCATAGGCGCGGGCTTGCGAACGGCGAGCATGGGCACCGTCCGGTAAGGACCATGGGGCTATTGCCTGCCAGGGTTACGGGAATTATATAACGAGATGCTGCAGTCCCGGAACTTAAGGGCAGCTTAAGGAACAGGGTGGGGTTTTTAGTCAGTAGAAGTCTGACACACCCTTCCGCTTCCCAGAGCGGGAGAAGTCATTAAATGATTTTCCCAAGCGGAAAAAAAAGCCTACGACTAAACAGGCCGTTTTAGCGGTCGTGACGGAAGTTATGCCAATTTGCGTTGCTATTGCTATATTCTAAGTTCAAGAGCTTTTTCATGTCAAATTTTTTTTTACAACGAGCACCAATTTGTTTGAAGAAAGACTACAATCAAAGTGAAGACAAAAGATCAGTCAAGAAATACATTATTTAAATTTTTACTATATTTATTTAATATATTTCTTCTACCAATAAGACATATTCATCCTCATAATCGTGCATCTCGTCCACACTCGCGCTCAAAACCGCTTTGTTCTACTGCAACTTCGTACGAGTACTCTGTGACTCCTATCGAAGAACATTCTGTCAAGGACCAACTTTCAAGGTGACGAATTCGCGCCTTAACTTTTATATAAAGTCATTGTAACCTTAAACAATGATCTTAAGTTGACCTTGAATTGAATTTCCCTTTCCTAATATCTTTTATGGCATCTTCGGAAAATTATTTTCTGCGATGAGTTTATTACAAAGTGCGTATTTTCGGCTGAAATTTGAGGAAAATTTATAAAAGGAATAATCACAATAGGAAATAGTGTTTAAATGAGGTTGGGTCGTTCTTTGTGTAAATAAAAGTTATTGGTGCGCGGAAAGGATTTGAGATGCTTAAGTGCCACTTTCGACGTACATAAGTTCTTCATATAAATAGTTCTGTGTTAAAGAAGAGCTTGTGATTAAATAATAACAGCCGCAAGGTCGATCTTCCACCGAAGGCGCAGGTCTGCGGTCGGCGAGCAGGGGTAGCTCACCGGCCGGTGAGGACCAGACACGGGTCGGCGGCGCGTCGTGTTCCGCGCGCACCTCAAAGAGCACTTAGCAGCATTGACGGAGCCCGATAGAGCCATTGCCTTGAATGCATTGAATGTTCTAACGAGATACCGCAGCCCCGGAATGCAAGGGTAACTGAAGGAGCAGGGTGGGTTTTTAGTCAGTAGAAGTCTGACACTCCCTTCCGCTCCACCCACAGCGGGAGGAGTCATTTGACGATTTTCCCACCCAGAAAAAAAAAGGGTCCATCTTCAAGGATAAGCAATCCTCACCGACGTCAGTCCGTTAATGTGTGACCATCCTAACGTATCGAGACTCTTCCGTGCCTCGGAAAGCACGCTCAAGCCGTAGGTCCCGGCTGTCATTCGAAAATCTTAGACAGTCGTTGTTGACAGTGGTTGTCAGAAGCCAGAAAATCTGACACTGAACTTACCAAGGTGTATCATGCTACCCAGCTACTGGGCTGTGGACGTCAGATAGGCTCCATATTAAACACGTGTACTCAGCTGCTTCCATGCAGACTGGAAGCCGACCACAACATAGACGGGAAAAAGGCAGATGATGACAAGTTGTTGTGTGAGAATAGGACATACAGAATGGTTTAGAAGTGCGTCATCACTCATCATACACTCATCGTGGTCGATAGAATTATACCATAAGGCATCATTTACATTAATAACTAAGTTATTTGATGAGTTGTTTTTACGGGTAGCCAATCATCAAATGACACCTCCCGCTTTGGATGGAGCAGAAGGGAGTGCAAACTTCTACTGACTAAAAACCCATGTTGTTACATCAGATGCCCCTGCGTTACGAAATGCTGTCTCGTTTGAACAATCCCGCAACCACGGCAGGCACAGGCCCTATCAAGTCTCGTACTAAGTGCTCACTGCTCTTTGATGGCCGTCTACTTGGGAAATATCTAACGACTTAAGAATGTTATTTTTGTGTAAAATATACGCTTGCCTTCGGGTTAGCGTCCAGGTTGCATTCGATGTCAATGACCTCTCCTCTCGCTGCCCTCACCACGATTGGGGCTGATGACTTGCAGGTTGGAACAACTGCACAGAAAAGAAAAAACGGGTAAAATAATAATTTCGTATGGAGAAGAAACGGCCAAAACTCTACGATTACTCATTTCGAAACCTGATGTTCAATGTGTCTATAGAACTGTATTAAATTATAGTGAAGAGTTAGACCATTAAACACAGTACAAAGTAATCAAACATAACACAAAACAGCCACAGCTATACATAATTTCCCATTCCTGGGAAACAGGTCTACTCTCTTAAAAAAAATTCTAATATTTCTGTGGTCTTCGCTCATTCTAAATTAATCATCTCAGTTTAATCTCTCACATTTGACGTCCAACACAAGGTTCTCCGAGGACCCTTCTCCCAGGGAGTTCCTCGCTGAGCAGACGTAGGCTCCAGCTGCCTTCCTCGACACCCGCTGCAGAACCAGGCTCTGGTTGGCTAACAGAACTCCTGCGCCTGGTTTTACTACAACACCCTAGTGGAAAAATAAACAAAGTTAGTAGACGCATCAATGATTTCAATTAGCATTGTGCAGCAGTTATTTATTAGATACATTATTACCATTCCCATTGCTGGGACACAGGCCTTCTCTCTCTGTAGGACTGTCAGTAGGTCAATGGAAGAAATTTATTAATATTTTGCTTGACAAATCTAATTCTATTATATATTGCAAATTGCCTAACGAATTTAGGTTTTTAATCACTTTTTCTTGACGCGCTTATCAAACCCAGGACTATTGAGCCGTCGCATTTGCAAACACTAGATCCAACACGTTCATAAATATCCCACTTGTAAATCGCAGAGATCATAGAAGACAGAAAAATATAATCGGTACTCACATTATGCGTAAAATATACATGGTTGTGCCACGGGTTTGCTCGTACTCTGCAGTCTAGGTACACGTCTGAGCCCTCCACCACTTTGCTGGCGTCCAGATTAGCACCTAACTCCAGTCTTGCTACTGGCAAATCTATTGGGGAAATAAAACATTAAAATAACAACAAACAATTCTTATACTATCGTAGTCGTTTAAGGCCCACCACGGAGGCCCAAGGCGGCTCGGTGAATGTCACATGTCTTCGATTTTTTGGTACGATGTTTTCCATTGCCGTTTTGAGAGCAGTGGTGATGATATAAATTACCCAAAGTAATGCATCCGACTGGGTTCGAACTCACGACATAAAACGCTCTGCTCGAACTACTGTAATACTTTAATAAATTGTATGTGATAACGGAAAAATATGTGACTTTTATTTAACGTTACATTTGTTATACGTAGCTTTGTCATGAATATCTCAATGGCTCTGGAATAACGTACGTTGTATCTCCATCTTCCAGCCATCCTCGTGTGTAGACTGCGGTAGACTCGGCTGCACAGCTCTGCAGGACAGCACTCGTCCAGCGTCTTCTACAGTTGGCACGAAGGTCAGGATGCTGCTGGTTATGTTGCCATCCTTTGACATCTGGTCACAAAGAGGTTCTGATTAAATTCTACAGGGACAGTAGAAATGTACAGATGCACACTTATTCACAACCCTAGGACTATCATCTTATGAGTTTACACGCGCGCGGTCTATATCTTGAGTCGGTCACCCATCCACTTTGATTAACCTTGAATAGAAACGTACGGCCGTTATTGTGTAGCCATGAGCTTCTCTGCAGTAGGTAGGAATTAATACCAAGTTAAAATTAAACCGTCTTACAAACAGCGTTTACAAGAGAAAACTCGTAGATAAGATTAAGCCCGTTCTTTTGATTCGGAATTTAAACCTATTCTTCTTGTTTAACCACTTTAATTAAGCTACACTCATTTTATTCATGATCCGTTACTTGTTTTAGTTTCAAAAGAAAGGAAGCAAGACAAAAGAAATCGGATGAGCATACTGTGAACGAAACATTTTTTTGGAGTCTGTTTTCATAATGCTGTACCAAATTGTAAAGTAATTTTGGCTTTCATCTTTAACGAGTATTCTGTTTAATTAGCAGCAAAGTTGCATACTATTATATAATTAATTGAAAAATAAACTGAAACTTCTGAAGCCTAATAAACTAAACTAAAGACGTGCCTGGTGCTAACAATATTTGGCCTCTATTTTTCTAAAAGGGTGGCACACAATAGTAAAATAACATAGAGAGTTTGCCACTTTAGTTTTGCGATAATTTTCCTTCTAGAAACTAGGCCTTAGCAACATGTGTTAGTCTCATGTCTTCGAGTCAAATTAGAGGAGAAGTATCAACACCCGCCATGAATTTCACTAGTTAAAGCGGAGTTTCGTCCGAGTCCAAGTTTCAGCTGAAACTACATAATTATAACCTATTTTGTGTTGCAGCACTAGTTCGTATTTACGGTCGACAGTAGCCATCTGGCGTGTAATGCGATGCAATGCAAATAGTCTCACTTGGTGAAGTTCGCTGGACTAATGTTGGGATAAGCTTATCATGCCGACCTGGGTATTCCTAATTGCTAAGCAGGATTGGGGTTTGGTAACGAAAGCCAGTAATACTGAACTAGAAATAATATGTGTGCGTTACTCCAGCGGAATGTTGTCGCTTTTCAGGGTTTCGGCTTGAAAGATAATTAGTACCCCATCTCGTGTAAATGTGCCCGAAATTTTGAATTTGTGCGTTCAGCCGATCCAAAGATATTCACGTGAAAACAGATTCCACTGGAGTAACGTTACCCCAGCGGCATGTTTTTTTAACCGGTGGTCGTAGCTGAGTACAAACTAGCTACTTAGATAGATCACATTTGTGCCTAAATATGCCCAAAAAAATTAATTTGTGCGTCTTGAGGTTTCAGAGTCATTCAAGATGCCGCTGGGGTAACGTTTAGCAAATTGTTGTACCTCTCAAACGGCATGACATACAACTACGATTTTTTTTACTACGGTGGGTCCTAATTTGTGCGTATGCTGTGCAATTTTATTTTTTCTATAATCGACACCGTTGGAAAATAAGAAATTGATTTTCAAAAACCCTAAAATCGATCCTTGCGCTTCAATAAGAAACCCTAGAAACTTACCAATTATGGTTTCTATTCCAACTCCTCAGAGAGCCATTCTATTTTAATTAAAATCTGGCTACGCTTAAATGTAACACTCCAAAACAAGAGTTATTATTAAGTGATGGTAATTATGATTCGACAAATAATACGTACCTTTATTCAATTGCTTATCCTTAAAGTTCCAGCTGAAAAATCCTTGTAACTACACAGATATAAGAAGAAAACCATAGGGAAAGAAATTTCACGATTAACCGAACAAATTCGAATGACTGTATAAAAGCGGCCGCGCAGTACATTGTGCCAACCTTCTTAAATTTGTAGTACATGATTTCGTTTTTTGAAACAGTCTCACACAAAAGTGTTACATAACATTATTTATTGGTTTGAAAAAGTATGTAAGCCATATTATATTGAGGATATGCATATCTTTAACTTTCAGTCAAATGTTAGAACATATGTAACTACGTACCTACAGCAATTTAATAAAGACTACACTATGTATATTGACTTGACTTATGTGTTGTGTTTATGTGACTGCCTTCAGTTGCCGCTAATTACTCGTGTGTGAAGGGTGTGTGTACATTGTTTTTTTCTCAGTAATTGAAGGCATTGTGTGTATAATCACGACGCATGTACTTTCTGATTTTAAGGTAAGTTTCTAATTATCTGTTTGTTTTTCGATTTAATTAGAGTTATGTCCACAGCTCCTGCACTTATTGCGTAACGCGTAACACAATGGGGGATATCGTGTGTGAGTTTGCCACTAGAGGCGCTAGAGTCGCGTGAGGTCAAAAAAATCAAATTTTCACTGGTTTTATTTGGCGTAGTTACTACGGAACCCTTCATGGGCGACTCTGACTCGCACTTGGCCAATTTTTTTTTTTACAGAATTCAAGAATATGATTGAAACAGTAACTTTGTTGGAAACGCAGAGGAAAACATAGAATTACAAAACAATTTAGAACGAACGAGCTCTTTCTGCACGTTTTCTTTTAATTTCCTTTCTCTCCTCATTGTCTTGGTTCCAAGAAAATAGACTAGGTACAATTTTTGGCTTTAATTTAGGAGTAGCTGAAAATTTGTGAACAGAAGATTACAAGAGATGAAAGTACCTAACGTAAAAGTTACTCAAATCTGGATAAATAAGGAATATAATAAAATTATTTACGATTTTCTGTATTTGGTTCTTTGGGTAACACATAATCCTCGGGGTTGAAATGTTTTTTACAAACACGAGAATGTTTTGTCGGAGTATCTATAGTTAGTCCTGCGAATCGCCACAACTCCACAAGCCACTGTTTTAGAACAGTTTTATCTTTTGGAAACATGTGCCCTCCTTTTCTTTCCAAACAAAACGGAACTGCACAGCGTTGCGGCATGGCTACTCGATATGATGATATTTATAATAAATAAATGATATATTATTTTTAATTAATGAATGAGATTCAAGATTCAAAACTTTGTTTCGGCACCGATCTTATAAAGTCGCCTTTGACAGATATACCTCTGGACCTTAGTCAACAGTGGCGCCAACTAGTGAGCAAAAAAACGATAGTCCCCATTAGCTCGCGGCTATCCTTTTGTCATTGCCTTGGCATGCGAGCAATTAATTAATTTATGGTCTCTTGCGAGATATTTCTCCAGCTTTCTTCTAATGCATTCCACATGGCCTGCTGTAAAGAAGGACATTGTTCCTGAACGTTTCGGTCAAGCTTTTCCCACAAAAGCTGTATAAGGCTAAGATCCGGGCTTTTTAGGGTGGCCATGTCATGTTTTTCAACACTTTTTCTAACTGTTCCTTGTCTAAATAGTCCCTACATAATTTTGAACTATGCTTTGTATCATTATCTTGTTGGAAAATAAATCCTTTGTCGATTAACTTTATCCCGGAGGGAATAGCATTTTTCTCCAAAATATCTTATGCTGCTCCTTTTTCATAATTCGGACCAGATTACCATTTCCATAGCATGAGAAACAACCCCAGACCATAAAAGATCCGCCACCACGCTTAACAGTCGGAACTACATACTATGGCATCATCTTTTCTTCGTTGGAACGTCGATACAGATGCCAGCACATTGAGCTACCCGAAACTGTCAAATTTTTCCAATCAACTTTGAACCGTTTAGCGATAAAGTTGAAAATCTAATAAAGACATTTGACAGGATGTAGAAGCTTGATGTGCTGACATCTGTACATAGACTTAAGTAAACGATCTGTAAATCTGTTATTTTGACGCCCACTTTAATCATAACAACACTAAAAACATACAAAAATACTTTGTACAATAACGTATGAGTAAGATCTGTTATTTTGATTCCTATTTTAATCAAAACGCAGAAAACTAATGATTCAGGTAATGTTTGCATGGTTCGAGTTGGCGAAGAACTCTCTACTAGCCTCTTAAATAAAACTGTGCATAGCTTTAAGTGAAAGATCTGTGATTTTGATACCCACTTTTATCAATAACTAGTACTCACGCGGGGCTTCGCTCCTGTGGATTCTATCATGGTAAAAACATAACTCTCCTTTTTTGCAGTCGCGTAAAAAGTAGCCTATAACCTTCCCCAAGCTTCAAGCTACTTCCATACCAAATTGCATCCAAATCCACCCAGTACTTTCGAAGATTAGCACGTTCAAGCAAACAAACAAACAAACAAACTTTTCCGCTTTATAATTTTAGTATAGATAAGTTTAATAACACTTAAACATACGAAAATACTTTTTCAATTAAAATTGTTAAAGATAAATACTTTCTTGTTTTTTATTTCCCATAAATAAAGCTGCTTACGGTAAGTATACATACCTCTTATATGCTTTGCATAATTTGATAAACTAGAGAAAAGAGCCACCGCCGCGCGCCGGCGCCGTAGCGATGTCATATCGCCGTTCTAAATAATAATTTTGCTTCCAAATCACCCAAATTCCAAACCCAAACTAATGACTTAGACCTATGAAATTACGCCTACGTTGTAATTAAAAACAACGGTAAGTGATAAAAGTGCTGTCATACTTATCATATATAATAATATATTATGTAACCTTATAAGGCAATGAGAACATATCGGTAAGTATGGAGTTATGTTCAAAATCAAACTTTATTAACATAATGTTTGTAATAAACTCGTCAATAAAGTCACTGCTCTCTGATAACTCTCTACGTTACATATTTATATAAAAGTAAGTAAACAGTTACTTAAACCATTTGTACGCACCTGTACCATTCAAAATTTAATTACAATACTACAAATTTAAGAAGGTTGGCACAATGTACTGCGTGGCCGCTTTTATACAGTCATTCGAATTTGTTCGGTTAATCGTGAAATTTCTTTCCCTATGGTTTTCTTCTTATGTCTGTGTAGTTACAAGGATTTTTCAGCTCAAACTTTAAGGATAAGCAATTGAATAAAGGTACGTATTATTTGTCGAATCATAATTACCGTCACTTAATAATAACTCATGTTTTGGAGTGTTACATTTAAGCGTAGCCAGATTTTAATTAAAATAGAATGGCTCTCTGAGGAGTTGGAATAGAAACATCTAATTTCGCATGATGCTTTGTGTTCATAAAAGGTACAAACCACCATAATTGGTAAGTTTCTAGGGTTTCTTATTGAAGCGCAAGGATCGATTTTAGGGTTTTTGAAAATCAATTTCTTATTTTCCAACGGTGTCGATTATAGAAAAAATAAAATTGCACAGCATACGCACAAATTAGGACCCACCGTAGTAAAAAAAATCGTAGTTGTATGTCATGCCGTTTGAGAGGTACAACAATTTGCTAAACGTTACCCCAGCGGCATCTTGAATAACTCTGTAACCTCAAGACGCACAAATTTAATTTTTTGGGCACATTTAGGCACAAATGTGATCTATCTAAGTAGCTAGTTTGTACTCAGCTACGACCACCGGTTAAAAAACATGCCGCTGGGGTAACGTTACTCCAACGGAATCTGTTTTTCGTGAATATCTTTGGATCGGCTGGACGCGCAAATTCAAAATTTCGGGCACATTTACACGAGATGGGGTACTAATTATCTTTCAAGCCGAAACCCTGAAAAGCGACAACATTCCGCTGGAGTAACGCACACAAATAATATTTATGTTTGTACATGGCAGACCTGAATACGTCAGGTTGACTTTTTAATATATTAAAGATAAGTTTAATTGCTCTAGATTTTTTAAATACACCTGACCTATTTTTAACCGAATTCTAAAAAGGAGGAGGTTCTCTATTCGTCGCGTATATTTTTTTTGTGGTCATGTATATATGTTCTGCGATTACTCGGAGACAGCTAAACCGATTTGGAAAATTCTTTTTTTGTTACTATATACATATATACTTCAGAGGTAGTCACATTGTCATGAAGTCAGGATCTAATGATGGGATCCTATAGGCGGTCTTATAGTGATTTGAGTATTTTTATAGTAATAACTTGTGCAGTTGCTTTCGAAAAGCACCATTTGGTGAAGTGGAACTGATGATGAAGACCACAGATGGAACTACTCAATAAAAAATATTTCATGGGTTCCGATTCGATTACTTGAATTTGGTTACTAAGCATAATATACTCGTCACAGTGCATATGGTGAAGCGAAGTTGATGGTCAAGTACTTGGAGAACTCCTCAACAATTAACGACCCCGCATCGGGAAAAGCAATATTTTGTAAAAGGTTATGAGTAGTTGGCATTTAGGGTTTTGTGACTGGGTAAATTACAAACCGGCCTACTAAAAAGAGATAAATAAATACATTTTGACAAAAAATAAAACCGACTTCCCAAAAAACACTGCATTAAGTAATAATATACGGACAAAAAGTTTTTTGTCGGTATATTATTACTTAATGCACGCTACAAAATTTTAAATATCCTGTTAATGGAATGAATGATTGAAAAAAAATTAATCAGTTTAATGTGATACTTACCGGCAAATGAATACCTTAATTAAGCAATGGACTTATTAAAGTGATACATTTTGGTTTCTGTTTAATTTTTTGTTAAAAAGTTTTTGTTATTATGAAGATACTGGCATATGTCAATATCAAACCCGTCAAAGTTGATCTTTTATTCCATGGAAACAGCATATAAAACCTTATCATAGATGTGTGGTCAACTGTAATTCACAAGTCTTTGATGATTGCCAGGCACAACATTTTGTTTATAAACATTGCCTCTCACTAGGAAAATCGCCTGTCTCGTGAGTGCATTTTTACAAACACTCATCCCCGGAACAACTTTTTGTCGGTCATACAAACATTTGTTGCGATGTGGGAATAGAATCCGCGACACGCAGTGCAGTTGTCAATTGGTAAACCATAGCGCCAACTTAGTATCTACTAATTTACATCGACGAATACAGATCACTAAAACCAGATCGGTGTAGGTATATTACCCGTATAAGAAAGAAGTAAATTGTTTTTTTTTTCTTTTTTAAGTACATGTGTGTAATTATATAAATAAATAAATAAAAAATATATTTCACTCACAGTTTCTCGAACAGTTTTCAACCTGGTACCTCCTTTCCACCAGGATACGGTCGGCTTAGGCCTGGCCCCAACAGCTTGGCAGACCAGCTCGGTGCTCTGTCCTGCCACTAGAGGTCGCTTGCCGCCTTGGAGACGCACCCAGAGTGGTCGTACTGTGAACAAACGTAACGGATTTAACGTTTTTATTAATGCAAATGGAGTTTATCTACTAGTTTATGTAACTTTTTTGTTTCGGGAGAACATTAATGAATAAATTCTAGGTTTATGTGTTGATTCTCCACAAAAGACACAAGAATTCATTCCAAGATGAATGAATGAGCTCTTCATTGGCTGTGTGTGATATAACAGTTTAACAACGATACAATTTATAACGTTTGCTCAATAATTTAATTTAATTTATTTATTCCCATTCGGACAACATAAATCCATGATGTTAGTAAATATACACGCTTAAAACTAATGTTAGTATGAAAAATCAATTACAAGTACAAATAATAATAATAATATAAAGAGTACCGTGAAAGCTGAGAAAGAGAAACACATTAAGTATCTCGACTTAGCTCATGAGGTTGTTGACATGTGGGATGTGGACTCGGCTGTCATTGTGCCGATTGTCATATCAGTCAATGGGCTGATAGCTAAAAGCTTCGACGACCATCTGTCGAAGCTGGCTTTGCACAGCTGGATAAAGGGCCTGATACAGAAGGCAGTTCTCCTCGATACAGCTCGTATTGTGAGGAGGTTCCTTTCTCTGGAGACCTAACCACCGGTAGCTTGGACCCCGTTCCCGATACCAGTGGACTGCCATTTTTTATATTTTTAAATGTTTTTTTATTGTCACTTTTTTATAGAAAAATATTTAAAAATGTAATTTTTGAGAGGTATATAAAATAAAGGAGATATAAAGAGTACATCTTGCATGAGGGATGAACAGGCAAGTATTTAATTGTTCATCACCCATACAAAATGTCTCAAAACAGGGGAGTAAAAATTCTCCGCAACAGTTTTCAGAATGCTGTTATTACTGACCTGCAACCTGGTCACGAGAGATGCCGTTTTTTTGCGTAAGAGGGCTTGAAACCCATCGGTTTGGTACTGCGCAAACATCTCAGACGCACTACAGTAGCGGGGCAGTCCTAACAGCATTCTAAAAATATTGTTGTACTGCAAAGATAATGCAAAGATCCAAAAAGTTTCCGCACGGCTTTTCTTTTCAAGGATTCGTTTGAATGCTTGATTTTATCATCATATTTTTCAAAATGGTAAAATCAAACTAAACTGAAGGATATTATTGTAAGAGATTTTCAGATAGCACGTTAATCCGTTCGTCCCAGTTGTCATTTGTACATCTGTTACCGTTATTAGGGGTAGTCAGAAACAGGTATGTCTGACAGTAGTCTTGCGAAGGGGTGCTGTGTTATCCAGTTGCTGGGTTAGGGAAGCCCATCAGGCAGTAGCTGCTAGTAAAATGCCACCGTATTTGAAGTTGTTCATAAAACACCACCTTTGGAGTGGACAATCAATTCAGAGGCATTTTCATAACGTATGTACTTACTGATTAATATACCTGAATACACAATATCAAAATCACAGGATCTAGGAAATATAAAGGCATAAATTAAGCAACGCCTGTTAAGTATTAACCAATTTGGCACGCAGTAAATATAATCGTTAACTTTTAAAGCTACGGATCCCACGGTACAATACATTAAATCAATTATAACTGTAACTCATTTTAAAAGAAAAATAACTTTATTCAACAAAACTTAAAGTAGAATTTTGCATGTGATTAAATCTGATATGCTTTTACAAAAATAACACTTCGTTGCCGATATAATATAATACGATATAAGCCTTTATTTCTGTAAAATTACAATTAACTAACTTATAAGTTTTACTTAAAAATTATGCATAATATGTTTTTTTTTTCTATTTATATCGGTAACCGGTTTTTTCTTTCTTTCACAGCTTGTCCCTCGACAAAGGCCTCCTCTAAAGCTTTCCATTTTGTTCGGTCTCTTGCAGTACGTGTCCATTCTGGACCAGCTATCTTTTTTATGTCGTCTTCCCATCGTTTAAGTTGTCTACCTTTGCTCCTCTTACTGTCTCTCGGGTACCATTCCGTCACTAGTCTCGTCCATTTCTCTTTTTCCTCCCTTAACATGTGTCCTGTCCATCTCCATTTCAGGCGTTTGTAGACGGTATGTATATTTTTGAATTTTGTTTTATTCTGTACATTTAGTAATCTCACCTTGTCCCTTCTTTTAACTCCAATTACGCTCCTTTCCATCCCATTTTGGCACACTTGAACTTATTTGTGTTGTTTCTCGGTTAGAGACCATGCTTGACATCCATATGATAAGCAAGGGAGAATGCATGTGTTGAATACTTTTCGCTTGTCTTTGATAGGCATCTCTTTATCTTTCATGACCTCACTTAGGGACCAAAACCGTTTCCAGCTGTTTGCTATCCTCCTATCTATTTCCTTTTGCATTGTGTCTTTTGTAGATATTAGTTGTCCCAAATATGTGTATTCATCCACATACTCAATTTGTCCGCTGTCTATTTTAATGAGTTTGTCATTACCTTCGTTTTTGTTGTGTTGTTGTGTGTTAATTGTTGTAGCATGTCTTCCAAGTTATCTGGGTGTTCAGAAAATAGGACAATATCGTCTGCGAAGCGTAGGTGGTTAAGTTTGTTCCCGTTAATGCTGAGTCCATATTTTTCCATTTAAGGTTTCTGAATATCATTTCTAAAACCGCGGTGAATAACTTGGGTAAATGGGATCCCCTTGTCTGACACCTCTTTCAATATGAAATTCTTCTCCTGTTCTTTCTAGCATAACTTGGGCCGTACTCTTCGAATAGATACTCCTGAGTATACTTATGTACTTGTGCTCAACTCCCTGACTTTCTAGTGCCTTCCATATGCTATCATGGTCTAAGGAATCGAATGCTTTGTTAAAATCCACGAACCCTAAGTAGTAAACTTTGTTGTATTCGTTATATTTTTGGAGTATCTGTCTTACGACGTGAATGTGGTCTATCGTTGAGAATTTACTTCGAAAGCCAGCTTGTTCCTTTGGTTGGTTTTCATCGAGCGTGACAGCAATTCGTGATAGTATTATCTTAGAAAATATCTTGTATATGTTTGACAATAAGCTGATTGGTCTGTAGTTGTTCATGTCTCCTTTATCTCCTTTTTTGTGTATCAACACTATAGTTGACTTTGTCCACTCTTCAGGGATGTTTTCAGTTACAAGGATGTCATTGAATAGTTCTGTAAGTCTAGGAGCAATTACCAGTGATGTACATTTTAACATCTCATTAGATATTTGCTCTTGACCTGCTGCTTTGTCTAGTTTCTGTGTGTTGATTGCTCTTATAGTTTCTTCGGTACTGGTTCTAATTCTGTCGTTATTTGTTTATCGTTTTCAGCTCGTGATATTGCTTGTTTTTTATATAATCTTCTATAGTAATCTGTGGCGGTTTCGAGTATCACTTTTCTTTTACTTGTAAAACTTCCGTGTTTAGTTTTGATGTTTGGCATCCAGACTTTTGTTTTGTTTAATATCTTTAGAGCTTTTTGATCCCCCCAGTTTTTGTAATGAAAGTTTTTATAGTTTTCTGCCTTCTTATTTTTCTGTCTTTCCTTATGTGTTCATTTATCTTTTTGCTTAATTCAGATATTTTTTTACGTAATTGTTTTTTTTTCTTGGTGTATAAGTTCTTTCCTATCATTAATCAATTGTGTAGTTTCTAAGGATATTATATTTTCAGTTTGTTTATTTGTTATTCTGACTTCCGTTTTTAGTACATTTAATAAGTGGTCGTAACGTTCCTGAATTGGTTTATTATTTATTTTTGGAATTCTGTTTATTGCAACATCTGTATTATTAAGGAGTGCATCATTGTTTTCGGTGATTGCATGGGTGGTTTTGTATTTATTATTTTGAAAATATGTTCTACTTCGTACATGCTTTCCTGATAGTGTTGTTCTTATCATTCTGTGGTCTGTATTGAAATTAAGCTGGTTTACAGTACACACGTCATTAAACACTTTCCGGTTGTTGGTGAGGATGAAATCGATTTCATTCCTATGCTTTCCATTGGGAGAGGTCCATGTCCATTTTCGTTGCCGATGTGGACTTAAAAATGTTACATATATAGGTATAGGGTTTAAAATCCTACATAAGTTTATAGTTAAATGCAGATGCAAAAAAATCCAAAATTATAGTGAGAGAATATTTTGAAGTGAGTGTGAAATTTTTAGCTTATTGTTTTAAGTACCGGGGGGGGGGAGGGAATTAAATTTTCTAAGGTGTTTTATTAAGTAAAAAAATCCTTGTTTCTTTTGTATGGAGTTGTGAATAAGTGTTCGAGAATTCTGATTAAAATCTCGTGTAGTTTGTTTGAGCTGTGAGTATTTAATAAGAGGTTGGTTTGTAATTCATAGTGGGTAGATTATATAGGGTAGAGAAAACTTATATTTAGTTGAGAACATTGATCCCGTAATCCCTCTAGGAAGGCTTTTAATCGTCGTATAGACGATTCCAGAAGAAAATGAAAGAATTATAGGCTTAAGCTGCAAAGACAGCAAGAAAGAAACACGCTCATAGCGAGTTACTCGAGTGGTTGGGGGCCGCCTTTAAGAATACTTATGTGCTCCTGCAGCCCCCGGCGCATATGTGCGAGAGAACACGGGGTAGTTTTAGTCGCAATGAGTCTGACAGACCCCTTCGCCCGCCCCAGCGCGGAGGACATCCATGAGGATTTCCACCTCAAAAAAGAATTGGTTGAGCGATCGATGCCGCGCTGTGTGTCACGGATTCGATTCCCGCACCGGTACAACTGTTTGTATGGCCTACAAATAAATCAATCCGGATCTGAGTGTTTATTAAAAATGCAATCACAATGCAGGAGAGGATTCCTAGTGTGTGGCAATGATATTTTTATTGAATTTGTTTGTGTTATTATAAATTTTATAAAAGTACGTACGATGGTTTTCTGGCATGGTTGTCGATTTTATGACCGACATCAAGACGTCACATGATAAATGTATAATGTTACACTAATATATTTTTAAATCGCATCAAATTACAAAAGGAATAGATTTATTTTTAATTATGAGGTAACATTCAGACTTTATTCTTAATTTAAAAAGTCTTTTATGCGATCCTTAAGCAAAATAGATTGTACTTATTAGCGTATGGCGAGCACGCGGCAGCTTGGCAAGAGTTGCTCACAGACCTCGGTCGAGTACGGACGCGTGTTCAGTGTTTCGTATCCACGTGAGAGTGCAAAATGTGTTTTATTGGACCCCGAGACATTACAGTTTTGATGCTGTCAATGTTCCATTCGTGGCACACTATCCAGTGCTAACACTGACACTGCATTATGCGAAGCTAGAAAAGAATGAGAGGTCATCTTACACTGGTTTAGTTATCTCTCATGCACGGCCTACTTAACTGTTCACCCTGTAGATGTACAAGTATCTACATAATAATATATAACAGAGTAAAATTGATTTTTATTCGCATACGATACTAAGACGCAAAGAGAATATATTACGTAAATAATCGTGCAATAAACTCTAAGCAAATATTAAGAGATATATTTAAAATGCAATAAGGCTACATAAAATAAATTTTAAATTTGTAGAGGAGGAGTCGAACCTTTTTGGAATCTATAACATTGTTTATATTTATCTAGAATTTGAGCTTAAAACGATATAATATGTAGGTATTCATTGTTTCGGGTTTCCGATATTTCGGCACTGTTGCAAGCGCCATGATGACGGATGAACTGAAGTCATTGCGGACGTTTATGAGCAAACGAATCGGTCTACCTTCTTTCTCGTTCGTTTTTGTGATCGACACCGCTACCACTGTCACATGTAGGTATCACTCAAAACTCGATTCTGTTCCCAACCCGCAAAAATCGCTGTGTTCGCTCGCGAACTTTTTTGGACACTCACAGTTTTTACACAATTGAACTACTGGGTTCCAGGCCCTCGACAATTGAAACTTGAATACCATCCTCCCGGTTGAAGTTCTCGTATTTGGTAATCTGAATCGTTTCCTTACCAGTCTAGGTATTTAGTGGCGTTCTGTTCAGATGACCGCTTTAAGTTCTCATGATACTGTTAGTGACCATGTTTATCTTAAAACTTAAATCTTGAGTTTGGTCGAAATATTGAAAAAAAAAGAGAAATTTCAATACACACTATGTGGGAACAAAACTTGGGAATTCTAATGATAACATTGTGCGCCTTGCGGGTGCACACAAAAGGTCCAGTTCGGAAAAATTACACACACACAGCTATAAATTGCCTGACGCTCAATTGAATCTTACATTAAGTGTACCAATGTAAATCATATTTTTTTTAATTTAATTGGATAAATATGTTATTTTGAATTAAGAACAAAGACAATTTATAACAAAAGACAAACCAAAACAAACAATTCTATAGCCCTCTATAGTTACAAAAGAAAAAAACTTTTTAGCAAAAAAAAAAAACCGACTTCAATATAAAAACACTACAAAGGCAAAAATAACTTTAATTTCGGTGGTCGATGTCATTTGTTTTGTATATTCTATTTTTTGACACCGCCTTCTGAAATTAAAGTTATTTTTGCCTTTGTAGTGTTTTTATATGGAAGTCGGTTTTATTTTTTGCTAAAAAGTCTTTTTCACGCTTTTTAGTGTGTCGGTTTGTAATTTATATAGTTACAAAATTCAAAATGTCAACTACTTATCACCGTTTACAAAATATTGCTTTTCCCGGTGCAGAGCCGTTAATTTTTGAGGAGTTCTCCTGGTACTTCACCGTCAGCTCTACTTCACCATATGCATTGTGACGAGCATAAAATTCAAGTAATCCAATCGTAATCGATGAAATACTTATTATTGAGTAGTTTCGGGGGCCATCTGGGGTCTTCATCATCAGTTCAACTTCCCCAAATGGTGCTTTTCAAGAGCAACTGCACAAGGTACTATAAGAAATACCCAAAACGCTATAGGTGTGCCTATAATATTTGAAGAGTTCCCTCGATTTCTCCATGATTCCATCATCAGATCCAAACATCATGACAATGGGACCAACTAGAAAATACACCCTTTCAAACAAGAAAAGAATTTTTCAAATCAGTCCCGCCATCTGCGAGTTATGAGGTAACATACATAACAAAAAAAAAGTTCAAGACGAATTGAGAACCTCCTCCTTTTTTTGAAGTCGGTTTAAAATACAACCAAAATTGCCCTTAAAATTGAGACGGAAAATAAAAAAAATAATATGCTTTGATCAACCGAAACTTTTATAAGAACCTCAGCCATTTTCTCCTTTGATCAATCATTACTTAATGTAACGCATCTCTCATACTTTGTAGGTACCCATGACTTAAACTTATCACAACTAATTTGAAACAGTCGTTAATTGACTACAAAATGCTGTCAAACATCAAAGGCGGAGTGTTTAGCATATCCAAGTTGACCTGTAAAATTAATTAAAGATGGCGCCTTCCATGGTGAAATAAATGAAGTTAGAAATTATATTAAAGTTGCATCATTTTCATTGGTATTTTCCTTGCGGATCTAATTACTTTTTTAGGGTTCCGTACCCAAAGGGTAAAACGGGACCCTATTACTAAGACTCCGCTGTCCATCCGTCTGTCTGTCTGTCCGTTTGTCACCAGGCTATATCTCATGAACAGAGATAGTTAGTTGAATTTTTCACAGATGATGTATTTCTGTTGCCGCTATAACAACAAATACTAAAAGACACAATAAAATAAATATTTAACGAGCAAAAAATCACGTTTTTTGTATGGGAGCCCCATAAAAAAACGTGATTATTTGCTCGTTCTTGATCGATATTGATAACGGCAACAGGTAGACGCTTGAAATATTCACAGAATATTTAGTTATATACTCACTTTAGAAATAAATTAAAATAAAACAAATATTTAAAGGGGGCTCCCATACGACAGACATCATTTTTTGCCGTTTTTATAGATATTGGTACGGAACCCTTGACCACCATCTCACCCGATGGTAAATGATGATGTGGTAGAAGATGGAGCACTTACGCTGTTTTGTTTATTTGTAAAAATCTGGGCAGTAGTTCTTTGCTCAAAAGGTCACCTCAGACATTAAGCTTCATACAATTTTCTCATATGATTTCACCAATACGGATTATATGGAGTCACAAAGGAACTATGAACTCTGAGTTTGTTTCGGTGTTTCTTTCCAATATAAACGGTTAGGAAAACCCGGGCTCACCTAGTTTAAATTTGCAAAAAAACTTGCGTGTGAAGTGTTATTTAATAATCAGTTTAAGGGCACCCACGATGTAGGATAGGTCAGAAGATAATGTAAAAATACCGGTCAAGTGCGTGTCGGGCTACGCGCAGTGTAGGGTTCCGTAGTTTTTATAACAGCCAAGTGCGTGTCGTATTCGCTAACTGATCGTTTCGTACCATGCTCTAACTAAAAGCCAAACATGACTACCTAACTAATTTGACTTCCTATACAAATCCTCACCTGATCCGACAATTTTGCACGGAAAGTTTTAATTTTTTTTAGAGATTTGTATAAAACTTGTCATAGCCGGTGTTTTGAATTTAAATACGGACACAGAGCTACACTACTCAATCGTGACAAGAAGCTAGCACGATACAACTAGCGCTTGGCGCCATCTATCGACATTTCTATAGAGTTGTTCGAAATTTTCGAGTCAATTACAATTGGTCGACTATTACTCGTAAACTTGTAAAGCCCACTTATGTGTGATAGTTTTCCTTTAAATTTCATTATTTATAGGTACTACTGCCGTGACATTTGAATTTCTAACTATAACCGTTTAGTTGATAGATGGGGAGGACACTTGACTCTAACGAAAATTGGTACTTTAAAGCTTGATAAGTCACGAACGGTTTACTTAATCAAAAAACGGTCTTAACAAACTTCTAATATTTTGAAAGACCTATCCAACGATATCCCACACTATGGGAAGACCGAAAAAAAAAAATTATCGTCCCATTTTACATGTATGGGGTACCCTAAATAATTGCTTTTTTTTTTCAAAATTTTATTTTACCACTTTTTTGGCGTCATTAACGTACATGCATACGTTAATGACGGTATACATACTCATGCCAAAGTACAACTTTCTAGTACCACTAGTTTTTGAGCTAAACCGCGGACAGACGGACAGACAGACGGACATGGCGAAACTATAAGGGTTTCTTGTTGACTACGGAACCCTAAAATTGGTTTATTTAAAGATTCTGGGACTGTTAGTGAGTAAATTCAGATGGAAAACCCAATAACACTATACCCGACCTCGGAATAAAATCCAGTTCTTCATTGCTAAGCAGTAGCGAGGCTATACTCGTAGCAGTAGAGATATATACTTTCTTTTTACGATGAAAGACATTTTTTAGTCTGCTCTTGAACTCGACTATGTCAGATGGTAAGCGCAAGATAAGGTCTACGATGGAACGAGCGTGACCAGAAGATGCCTGTTCACTGTTCTTTTAAACGCTGACGGGGTCAAATGTAGTAGAGTTCACAGAAGCTGGCAGAGAGTTCCACATCTTGGCTGTGCGCACAATAAATGTAGCGGAGAAGCGTTTAGTGCGACAAACGCCAAAAAAAATATACCGAGTGCCGCATCCATTTAACTCTCATTCACGTCGGTATAATCGCTAACAAAAGTATACCATGCTGTCACTTAGACTCCTTTAGATTATAATCTGCGTGTTATATATGGCAGAATTATTTCGTTCAGTTTTTTTTTTTTGGGGTTTTCCGTGATTTACGACAGGTAACGATTTTGGCGGCAATATTAAAAGGATTCCAGAAGGGATTCTCATTAAATTTTTTTTTGAGTGATTTGGTGTTGAAATATGTGAGTTTTGTGCGGAATGGTACCTTACTTTCGTTGTGAAAGAGAATTGGAATTTCGAATATATATTTTAGAAGCCATGTCCGCGTTATTCGGTTGTGATATCTGCTTTACTGTGACGAAAAAAAATCACGTTTCGTGTTTACGATATTCAATATTTCGTTGTGAGATACAATAGTATTGTTCAATTATGATGACTAACTGTACACTAGACAGCGTTTAAATGCGAGAAATCCAGTATAAAAAGTAGTCTATGTTATACCACTATATCAGCTATCATCTATCATACAAAATTTAATTCAGATTAAACTTATTTGGGAAAACGCTACGTAGCTGATGATTGTCGTAATCTTACAAATGACTTCAAACAAACAAACAAATCGTCGATTCTAACTCAGGATCATTCTAAACACCGCCTCAACTTGTGTCTATCCGTAACAAAACATAAATATCAATCTAAACTAAAACTAATCGATTAAAACACTTTTGTGTTCATACATTCCTTCAGTTCTTAATATAATAATGTGCGTATAAATATCGAAGAGATAATCCCATCTCGTTAGAGAGAGATGAAAAACTTTGATGTAAGGGTATGAAAGAGATAGCGACAGATACAGTACGTAACGTACGTAAGTCATGGACAAATATGTATAATCTGTATCGGTAATGATACGTCAATCAGGGGTATGCGCAGTAATATTATGTTACATCGTGATATGGGAATCGAATATAAGAGAAAAATACAACAAAAATGCACTAGAACCAAGAATGCTGTATTAAGAGGCTTATGGAGAAAGTTTATAGGTTAAAGCAGTAAGCTTTCGTCAAGTTATCGTCAAGAATAGGCTTGCTTGTTAGTGGACACCGCCGCCCTTTGTAATCGGCAATACGATACGGTATCTCAGGGCAAAAATCAAAGACAAAAACACTAAAATGAATGAAAACAGTGACTTAGTTTATATCAGCAAAAGGAAAAAAAAAAACTAGTGTGTGGCGGTATTAAATTTGGTTTGAACATGAACACATGTATTTATAGCTCGTTAGTTCTTCAGCGGATGCCTCCCTTGGGGGTCTTCGCCTTCCAAGCGCAGTGCGCACGTGGAGAGGTTGCTCGTGGTGAAACTAGCCCCCCTCATGCACCACCGCGGTCTTGTTAGCCCTCGTTTAGCCACTCAAATGTCACCGTTTAGCAGGTGATCGTGAAGCGCCTTGGACGTTAACTATACCCAGCAGTGGCGAAGGCTCCATACAACTCGATTCCTACCGGCTTCCCTTGTGAAATATGGCAAATATTAGTCTATTATTTTATATATAAATATATAAATAATAATTTATTATTTTCAATTAAATAAATAATTATTTACGAAGTTACAAGATTTCGAAGTCAGCCACAGAGCCACAGTTGGTCCGGCTTCCCTTTTATGAAAATTCACCCGTCGCCACTGATACCCAGGGCGATATTACAAATAAATTTGTATATTTATGATTTATTTTTATTTAACATGCCACTACATCTAAATATAGTAAGTAATCTTCAGGAAGCATTTAACAGAGACTTTATCAATGTAAAAGCAGATATTAGAAAATTAAAAGAAAAACAAACAAATGTGACAATGGCGTTCAAAAGGGACTTGTGTCTTTTATTTTTGTACGTAACTGTACGTTGGAGATATCAAAGTGACACGCTGTCGAAACAAAAATATGGCGAAACGAAAATCTGTCGAAATGGAAACAACTCAGTTTAATGTGCTGTCCGAGGCACGGAATCTCGATAAATGTTCAAATAGTCATCCATCCATGGAGCGATCTTGGCTATCGTTGTAAACTTTGAAGATTGAGCCGTGCGGCTAGTATTGTTCAGCAACGAGCTCCTCCATCATCATTGGAACATCGGGTACATAATCATTTGAAACGGAAATTTTAAGGTTTAAACGTTTTAAGCAGTAGAATCACAGAGATTATGTCGGTACACTCATAATGAGATTATATAAGGAAATGTCCAGTGCTAAAACAAGTTTGAATGTGTTGATATAATCTACACATTATAATACCTACAATTTAAAACTAAATAAAACTCAAACTACACTCCAAATGAGTACTCAACTACAAGTAAAGTTTAATTAATGTCTAGTAATAATTGCCCGTCTACTTAAATTACGATTAAGTTACCTTACGTCGGATTAACATTTTTTTTTTTTGCTTTTCCCGTGCATGAGACCACCAGGACCTTATATATCTAATTGTCTATTTCATTCCAGTTCTATCATTTATTCCTCTCGTACTTTCATTCCTCATACTTTATCTTTCTTTCATACAACCTTTCATTCTTAGCCGGGTGGGACTCCCGCTATGCTAATCTAGTTTTTTCAGTTTTCTTTATTAGGGTATATTTAATGGACAAATTTGTTTTATTTACATAGTTCCTTATGTCTATTTCTTACTAACATGTTTTATATACTAACTAGCTTTTGCCCGCGACTTCGTCCGCGTGCAATAGTTACTTTGGGCTAACGTTAAATTTAACCCCGATTTTGAAGCATTCTTCATTGGCGCTCCGCTCCTATTGGCCTTAGCGTAATGATATATAGCCTATAGCCTTTCTCTATAAATTGACTATTTAATTAAAAAATAATTTTTCATTTCGAACCAGTAGTTCCTGAGATTATCGCGTTCAAACAAACAAACTCTTCAGCCTTATATTATTAGTATAGATAGCTGTTGCCCGCGACTTCGTCCGAGTTTCCGTCGTTTTTCGTAAAAAAAAATGTAGCCTATGTCCATCCTCACGGTTCAGTGATTTTGATGTAACAGACAGATTAACTTTCGTAATTTAGTAGGGAAATATAATATGTCAACGACGCCCCGCCTTTTTTGGGTTCCGTAGCCGAATGGCAAAAACGGAACCCTTATAGTGTCGACATATCTGTCCGTCTGTCTGTCTGTCTGTCTGTCCGTCCGTCCGTATGTCACAGCCATTTTATTCTTTTATTCCGAAACTATTAAGACTATACATGTAAAACTTGGTAGATAGATGTATTCTGTAAACCGCTTTCCGATTTTAAGAAAAAATTAAAAAATATTTAAAATAAAGGGGGGCTCCCCATACATGGAACTGAAACTGAAAATATTTTTTTTTAATAAAACCTATGCGTGTGTGATATTTATAGACAGGTCTTTAAAAATGACATTGAGGTTTCTAAAGCCACTTTTTCATAAGGTTAATCGTTTAAAAGATATACGCTTCCAAAGTGGTAAAATGTGTCCCACCCCCCTCTAACTTCTATAATAATGGAGTGAAAAATCTAAAAAAATATATGTCTGTAGATCTTAATGTAAACTTTCAATCAAAATTGGTTTGAACAAAATCAGTTCACCAGTTTTTGAGATGCAGCATATTTTCTAAAACCGCAAATATAACTTTGTAATTCATACAAACACTATGAAAAACAAAGTTATTTGGCGTAGTTGTAAAAAATGTAAATAAGCTAGTTGTAAGAAATTTATAAGGTTTTTTTTTCGTCAAGTAAATATACATATTATATTATATTATTATAGTTACTACTTAACCCTTCATGGGCGAGTCTGACTCGCACTTTGCCAATTTTTATACCATCAGGCCGCGAGACACGTCGAGCGCGGCGACCAATTCTGAAAAATAATCCTTATAGCATGATTCAGTATTCACGCGCGATGGCTTATTATTAGCGTATTTCATGTATAACTTTGGTGCTTCTATACCGATTTATATGATTCTTTTTTATGGAATAGTTAATAATGTTAACTTTTTCAATTAGGGGTGACTGAGAGTGTTATAAACGTAAGAATAGACAAATATTATAATCAGAAAGCTTCGAACTGCTAAGCTATCGGGAGTTACACGTGTTATTGTGTGTCAACCATAAAAGATAGACATATGCTGTCGTGGGATAATTTTTATATAATTTTAAGGAGAACATTTCCGTCATACATGATTTCTGTGTAGCTTTAACCATTAAGGTTGCACACTGCGACAGAAGCTTAAAAAATGGAGTAACTTCTCCCGTTTTCCTAACATTTCCCTTCACTGCTCTGCTCCTATTGATTGTAGCGTGATGAAAAGTATACTATAACCAGCTCAGGAGTATGAAAAATACACACACACAGACAGACAGACAGACAAAAATTTTATTGATTGCATTTTTGGCGTCAGTATCGATCCCTAATCACCCCCTGATAGTTATTTTGGAAATATATTTCATGTACAGAATTGACCTCTCTACAGATTTATTATAAGTATAGAAGATATTATACATCTAAACTTCTCATTTCTAAGATTAACGTTTATTAAGACTTTGTCTTTGAAATAAGGATATTAATTTTCTTAGCGCTGATGTTGCCAGCTTTCAGTTTTGTGTATATATTTTCAACCGACGTCAAAAAGAGGAGGTTATCAATTCGACGCGTATATATATTTTTTTTATGTATGATCATCGATTACTCGAAAACGGCTGAACCGATTTGGAAAATTCTTTTTTTGATTGAAAGGGTATACTTCGATATTGGTCCCATTTTCATAAACGTCAGGATCTGATGATGGGATCCTGGAGAAATCGAGGGAACTCTTCAAATATTATAGGCACACCTATGTCGTTTTGGGTATTTATTATAGTAACTTATGCAGTTGCTCTCAAAAAGTACCATTTGAGGAAGTGGAACTGATGATGAAGACCACAGATGGCCGCCGAAACTACTCAATAATAAGTATTGAGTGGATTGCGATTCGATTACTTGAATATGGATGTTACGCACTTTATGCTCGTCACAATGCATATGGTGATGTAGAGCTGATGGTGAAGTACCAGGAGAACTCCTCAACAATTAACGGCCCAGCATTGGGAAAAGCAATATTTTGTAAAAGGTTATAAGTAGTTGATAATTAGGCTCTTGTAACTAGGTAAATTAAAAATAGACCAACTAAAAAGAGTGAAATAAAAACTTTTTACCAAAAAATTAAACCGACTCCCAAAAAACACTGCAAAGTGAAAAATAACTTTAATTTCGGAAGTCGGTGCCAAAAACGAAAATACAAAACTAAAGACACCGACTACCGAAATTAAAGTTATTTTTCACTTTGCAGTGTTTTTTGGGAGTCGGTTTAATTTTTGTACTATATGTTGTGTTTATGATTAGGGTTTATTTGCTGATAAGTTGCTGTGGATGAGCGTGGTCATGACTAAGCAATAACAGCCGCACGGGAAGGTCTTTAAGGTGAACCAACGCTTGCCTAGATCAGACCGTGGATCATCTTATCATATCGAGTTGAGCCATTGATCCTGGCTCTTATTTTTACATCTTTGTTAGTGGTTTCCGGTACTACGAAGTCAGAAAATCTGCCAGTCTTGACTTGTTACCCAGCTAATCGAGGTCAGAATGGCAGTCTTCTATGTAAAAAACATGTACGTAGTAGTGCAGTTAGACTGAAAGCCGACATAATATTATGGTATGAAGTTAAAAAAATACTAAGCAGTTGGAAATTAAGTTGTGGATGAAAGCTTGTGCATACATCGTTAGTAACATTTAAAATCATGTCTGACTGACCTGACAGTGATTGATAATAATAAAATATATGATATAGAATTCAGCATAAAAAATACGTCTTGAATTATACAACGTGAAACGGAAACCCCATATCTATCCAAAAGGGCTGAAGACAACATCTGGTATGGAGTCTCTATGCACAGTTTCAGCACAAAATAACTGACTCAAAGAATTGATATCAAATCGTTGGTTTCATATATTTCTTGAATACCAATCATAACAAACGTGTCACAGCACTACGAGGGTCAATAACTTTCCACGTCACTTGCCAATAACACGATAATTCTTTTCGTTCTTCTTAATTTGAAAAATTCGGTCTCTGGTATCAGTGTATTAGAATTTGTAATAAGTTCTACACACGTAGACTTAGGATTACAAAACCCTTGCCATATCGTTTGTTATCATCCAAAGAAGCCATGCACTTGGTATGTATAATATACCCTTTAAATTACACGTTGTATAGTATTATTTTCTTTCATAGTCGTCCTGAGTAGAGCTACATATCTACATATACGAGTATGTAATATTTATATGCTACACAAAAAGAAATATTTACTTTCAGACTACGAAGGAGATAGCGGGCGCACGTCCTCTCTCCAGCTTCGAAGAGAACCGATGTTCTCTTCGAAACTGGAGAGAGGACGCGAGGGAACGCGAGAAGTGAAGGGAGGGTCCCACTCCTGGGCAAAGGCCCAGGATTGTGACAGACCAGACTAATAAAAAAATTGGCCAAGTGCGAGTCGCACTCGCCCATGAAGGGTTTCGTAGTAACTATAATAAATATAACATACTTAATATATTTATTTAACAAAAAAAACCTTGCAAATTTCTTAAAACTAGCTTATTTACAATTTTTGTAACTACGCCAAATAACTTTGTTTTTCATAGTATTTGTATAAATTACCAAGTTATATTTGCGGTTTTTGAAAATATACTGTATCTCAAAAATTGCTAACTCGATCTCGTTCAAACCAAATTTGTTTGAAACTTTGCATTAATATCTACAACATATGGTTTTTTTAGATTTTTCACTTCATTATTGTAGAAGTTAGAGGGGGGGGGGACACACATTTTACCACTTTGGAAGCGTATATCTTTTAAACGATTTACTTTATGAAAAAGTCATTTTAGAAACCATAATGTCATTTTTAAAGACCTGTCTATAAATACCACACACGTATAGGTTTCATAAAAAAAAATATTTTTAGTTTCAGTTCCATGTATGGGGAGCCCCCTTTATTTTAAATATTTTTTAAATTTTCTCTTAAAATCGGAAAGCGGTTCATAGAATACATCTACCTACGAAGTTTTACATGTATAGTCCTAATAGTTTCGGAATAAAATGGCTGTGACATACGGACGGAGGGACAGACAGACGGTTTTTTTTTTTTTTTGTGTGTGGCATCTCGCAGGTCAACCTCTGAGGTTGTCGGCTGCTTAACCGGGCTTGCCTGTGGTTGCCTTAATTAATAAATTAATTAAAGCCTCCAGCCAGGGCTTATTAAAAAACTTACAAACTAGGCGACTACACGCTAAGGGCACCCCCTGTGGGGTACGGACCTCGGCTTAGGGCGTCGCAGGGGAGGGCAGCTAGGGACAGGCTGGATCATATCATTATTATTATTAATAAGGGAATTTAAAGCTACTGGCTCAGCGTCGCGGGCTGGCTCTGGCAAGGGTCGGGGTGGACTATTACGAGGACGTCGCGGCGGGCCTCGGCGGCGAGGACGGAAGGACGGTCGGTTTTTGTGTTTGTGTGCCACTGTACTTGTTTCCCTACGGCTCTCTTGGAGCAGGGTGATTGTGTCATCGGGAGTGACTAGGGTATGCCTTGGTCGGCGAATCTTAGAGATACGCGAGGGTTCATATTGGGCGGCCGATACGATAAGGGGATTCCTATGTTGGATTGAAGTTTCAAAGAAACGCTTGGAGACGCGTTTCATGAACTGCTGGATGGTGAGCATCTTGAGGTCTACGTGAAGAAGCTCATTTCGAACATAAAAGGGGGCTCCCGTGACTCTACGGAGGAATTGGTTTTGGAGGGTCTGCATCTTGTGGAGGAGGTAGGGCTTTGCGTGTGCGAAAACAACGCAGGCGTAGGTCATGATGGGACGGATGACCGCGGTGAAAATACGCAGCTTGCACCTGAGTGATAACTTGCTGCGAGAGCTAAGAATGAAGTGGAGCCTACCTAGAGCGAAAGCGGCGCGCGAACGTGCCTGCTTTATGTGCTCAGCGAAGGAGAGGTGTCTATCGAGGACCACGCCTAAGTATTTGGCTTGCTTTTCCCAAGGGATCGGCTTGCCGTACATGGTAATCGGACGGGGGGAGGGTGGGTTTATCCGCGGTTTAGAAAAGAGGACTGCCTGGCTTTTGTCTGGGTTGACTTCGATTCTCCATTTCCGGAACCACTTGGGCAGAGTGTTTGCGGAAGTTTGGAGAGTGCGAGCGATGGCATCGGGTTTAAGACCGGTATAATAGATAGCCGTATCGTCGGCGAATAGGGCTAGCTGGGTATTTTTATGCATGGGAATATCACTAGTGAATAGCGTGAAAACGAGGGGGGATAGTACGGAGCCTTGAGGAACTCCTGCGCGAATGGGATGGGGGGAGGAGAGCTCCTCCTCAATTCGATAACGAAAGGTGCGATTCGATAAAAAGTCCCGTAGGATGAGCACGAGACGGTCAGGCACGCCGAGTTGGTATAGCTTATAGATTAAGCCATTGTGCCAGACTTTGTCGAACGCTTTCGCTATGTCGAAGAATAAGGCTCCCGTTATTGCGCCCCGTTGGAAGCCGGCGCTGACGTGTTCTACGATGCGGTGGACTTGTTGGATACATGAGTGTTCGGTTCTAAATCCGAACTGCTCACTGGGTATTAGACTCTTTGCTTCGGCAAAACCTTTGAGCCGCTTATATATAAGCCTTTCATAGATTTTACCGAGGACGTTGAGTAAGCTAATGGGACGGTAGCTAGACGGGTCAGACTTGGGCTTGCCTGGTTTGGGAATACCTATGACGGTGGCCTGTTTCCAGGTTGCGGGGAACATATTATTGCTCAATGCGCCATTGAAGATGGCAGTCATTAGCACTATAAGCTGGGCGGGGAAAAGTTTGAAAACCCTATTGGTGATGCCGTCGGAGCCAGGGGCTTTTCGCGGTTGGAGACTTTTAATGATATCCTGGACCTCATCAGGAGTGATGGGGCCAGTGGATTATCGGGATCTTCGATGGGCGGAAGGGAAGTTCTACGTTCGACTTCGGCGTTCACCATATCGAGGTGGGCTTGGTCCACTGGTTGAGAGCTGGGAGAACACTGGGACTCTAGGCTGTCGGCGAGGCATTCTGCTTTTTCAGAGTTATCGAAGGCGATACTCTTATCGGGACGAATGAAAGGAGGCATTGTGGCCTCTTCAGTGGATCGTAACTTCCTCTGAAGCTGCCAGAAGGCAAGATGGGTGGGCTCAAGTTCGCTCAGCATCTTGTCCCAGCTCGCATTACGCTGCTCGGTAATGCGTTTCCTTACAGCACGCTGTAAGTTGCGCATGTGAGCTTTGTTTGCGGCGCAGGGAAAAGCGCTGTACGCGCGGATGGCTGCGTTCTTCTCGGTTATCAGATTCCGTACATCATCCGGGAGTTTCCAGCGGTGGTCTTCCACTACAGGAACTTCCCTTGAACAATCGTTCAGGACGGATTGTATGTGATCTGTAAGCGAGTCGATCGCCGCCGTCGTGTCAGCGACTGAGACTATGTGGTCAGGAATGGTGTCCAATTGTGGCGACGTGGTGGATTTCAGTTTTTCACTTACTTTCCTCCAGTCGGTGATCAATTGGGTCGGAGGAGGTTGGGTAGGATCATGGTTACCCGAACAGGAACCTAGGTGTAGGATAACGGGACGGTGATCCGAGTTAAGCTCGTGAAGCGCTTCTATGGAGTGTAAACGGAGGTTTACATTCTTTAGGAGCACCACATCGAGGACATCGGGCCTATGGTTGGTGTCGTGTGGGTAGTGGGTGGGACTCATCGGAGCTATGACGTCATAGTTTAGGGTCGCGCCTAGGTTATACACGATTCTGCCTCTAGCATTTGTCGTGTTGCTGTTCCAAGCGGGGTGTTTGGCGTTGAGATCGCCCGCTAGTAAGACGGAGTCACTTAGGCTGAAGAGAGTCGTGAGATCGCTGGTGAGCGCGATAGGATCGTCTGAAGCAAGAGACGCGACCGATGGTGGGGGATGGTAGGCAGAGATGATGGTTATTGGAGGATGACCAGTCATGCCTAGTCGACAGGCAGAGTACTCTAGGTGAGAGAGAGGCGCGGGTGGGGTCAGAGGGATGCAGTATAACTCCTTCCTATAATAAATAAGGGTACCGCCGCCGTGGCAGCGTATTCTGTCATTGCGAACTAGACGGTAATTCGCAATTTTGGGGTCAGCGCGGTGGGGTTTCAAAAGGGTCTCCTGTATAAGGAGGATGTCTAATTGGTGGTCGCGGAGGAATTTAGTTATTTCGGCGCGTTGGTTGAAAATGCCATTGGCGTTGAAAAAACCTAATTTGAGGGATCGAGGCCTAGTGTGGTTTGTGCGTTGGGAATCCATTGGATCAGTCCATCGCATCCATCTGGTCGAGGCCTAGCACGACATCACTGTGTGTGCTGAATATTTGGCTGTACATTTCCGTTGTAATTTTGCCGTTATTCTGCTGCTCGGCAGCCAGAAGGGCATCGCGGAGAGACCTGGCTTGGCGGGTCATAAATATTTTATAGTGGCGCAGTAGAGTCTGGGCGCAAGACTCGCCGTTCCCGACGGGTGAGGGTTTGGGCGGTTGTTTGGCTGCAGGAGCAGCAGTGGTTTGAGGCGCGGGTTTGGGACTGGTTGTGGCCTCTGGAGCCACGTCTATAGGCAGGATCTGCGCTGCGATGGGTATATCCATCAGTGCCTGCAAAGGTTTGGCAGGGGCCAAGGAGGGAAAGGCTTTTTCGTGGTTTAGCCTGTTCCACGGGGATGGTCTCTGAGGAGCGAGACGTTGGGGAATTTGAGAGGAAGGTGCCTCTCTTTGTTGGCGGGTGTTGGCGCGCTTCGCTAATTTAGGAGCGAGTTTGGGGGCTTTGGGACAGCCGCGGTAGTTTGCCGGGTGACCGGTCTGGCCGCAGAGAACGCAGCTGGGTGGTTCCGAACAGAGGGTTCGGTCTTTGGGCCGAGGGCAGTCCGCAGTGCTGTGCTCGCCCAGACACTTGACGCATCTGGGAGTCGCATAGCAGTTGCTCTGCGCATGGCCATACAGTTGGCAACGGTGGCATTGTCCCACTGTTGCGGTTTTGTAGGGCTGTTCAATTGAGATACCGGATAGGGAGCAAATGGACTTAATCTTGAAAATCGAGTGATGACCTTCGGTTGGTTCACAAATGACAAGAACCATGTCGTACAATTCACCGCCTCTCGCTTTATGTAAGCGATGGACGGCGATTACTGGTTTACCTTGATCGGCAAGGTCGTCTTTAATATCCTGTACTAGGATTTCTTTAGGGACACGTTTAATAATAACACGAGTGGGCGTGTCCTCGGGGAAGGAGAAAGTGTGAAAGGAAATATTCCTTTCACGGAGGGCGCGATATAGTTCTCTATAGTCGTTCGACGTAGAGACGGTGACTTTAATGCCATTTTGGCAGGCACGGGCGTTTGTGTAGTTGATCTTTCGAACAACACACATCTTGAACACATTAGTCCATTTCCCCTTGTCTTGGATGTAAAAGGGGGGCGAAGGGCGTTGCTTCCTTTGGGCTGAGGAAGTTTGGGCTATCGGGCTGGGGGGACGACTATTCTGCGCGTGAGTAGAGATAGTTGGGACGGGGCTAGCGGGTCGTACGGGCGTTTGAGTTGGGGACGGGGGCAACGCGGTGGTCTTTTTGGCCTTGCTGGCCTGGGAGGTTTTCCCTTTCTTCCTTTTGCCGCCGGTGACGACTTGAAAGTCGTCTTCCGAGGACGAGGGGCATGATGACAAATCATTGTCGGAGTTGTTATTGGACACAGGTTCGGTGGTGTCCATTTCAAGGAATTCAGGTGCAGCGCACACCTGCGCGGCGTCCATTGTTCTATGAACAATGGGATTAGTAGGTGGGCCGGAAACAATGGGTGATTTCGGGAATCGGGCGACCGGCACGACTTTGTCAGCGGGCGGGGGCAATAAAGGGCTATCTACCCGGAAGTCGTTCGTTGTTTGACGAACAATGGGATCGGAGTTAATAAATACTTCCGTGAATTGACCAACCGGAATGCCTTGATCAGCAAGCGGGGGAGATAATGGGCTGTCAAGCGCGTCACTAAAATCAGCGACGTTGGCTTCGGTAGCCGGGGGACAATTAGCGATTTCACGCTGGATTTTCCGCCATATTTGGCGGAAATAGCAGGGTTTTCCCTAAGGATTTCTAACAGTATCTCCAAAATATTGGAGTTTGCCATGATTGGTGAATGGATTAAAAATTTGATTGGGAAATTTTGGAGATTTCTCTCCCGCGGGGGGCCTATTTAAAGCCTAACTGGCCTAACTCCCCGGATGGATGGGTCCGGGGATGTGTAACCCTCCCAGTCGGGTAGAGACTGGGAGGTGAGTACCTAATGGTGAGCCCTAAGCTTGTAACCGGTCGCCAGTCTTATTGTGCGAACCGGGCCCTATTGGGTCTAGTGCGAAGGGGTAGACACACCCAACCAACACTAGGTGTGTAGCTGAAAAAGAAACTCAGTAACTAGGTTTGACTAGGAGATCCCCCAAGGCCAAAACCTAGCACTCGACTCCAATTGACTGCTTCACTCTGAAGGGGATCAGCGGGTGCGTCGGGTCAGCACCCCCTTGGTATTGTTGACACCGTGAGGTTTCCAACCAAGGACCACGAAACTGTGGTTTTACCCTGAAGGGGCCAAACCAAATTGTTTTTGACGATACTCTGTTATAGAAACAGGATATCCTTCACCGCCTCGAAAAAGGCGGATCCGGACCAGGCGTCGTAGTCGGCGACTACGAGTGACGTCACGGCGGGCGTGACGAAGCGTAGCGATGACTCAGGCACGGAACGATCTAGAGCGCGGAGCGGTACGACCGTCGCGGGCGAGCGTCGGAAGCGGAATCGACAGACAGACGGACAGACATGTCGAAACTATAAGGGTTCCGTTTTTTGCCGTTCGGCTACGGAACCCTAAAAACACGTTTTATTCAAACACATAATAATGTTATAACATCTATCTATAACTTTCGGTTTCCAGAAATTTGCACGAAGTCATAGATATATTTATTCGGTATTTTAACAGTTTTCTTATGAGAAGTGACATGAAGGTTTTAAGAATAAAAAATCTAACTAGAGTACTTACGATTGACATCAATGGATATGTTTTCAGAGACGGGAGCTATGAGCGGATCTGTGACTGCCTGTGAACAAATAAAACTGTTTAAATCGTATATTAAACAGTTTTTCGTAGCATAATATAATAATAATAAACGGTTATTTTGGAACAAAGTACAAATACAGGCAGTAAACTATGCCAAACGAAGATAGCTGTAAAAGTTAAATGCGTGACGTAGCTACCAACGCTCGTCTCGTGAGACGGATGAGAGTTCTAAACATGTGACAAGATGCAAGACAACGAGTTAATAATTGTAAAAATAAGTAAAACTAAAAATTAAAGAAATCGTGCGAGTGAGTGGGTATCTATCTAATGCCTAATGAGTGATATTATGTGTATAAGTGTGAGAGACAGTTCAAAGTCCCTACCGTGACTTTATACCCACGTGAGAATATATGTACTTGTACTGTCTTGCTACCGATTAGTATCAACAGTGCTTGCGCTGTTTTGTAGAGCCGTAATGTTGGTGCGTGTCGAGTATATCCTATGCAAATATTATAAAGCGGCAATGGTTAGCGTTGAACTACTCATCCGATTTTAAAAATTTCTTTTCCAGTCAAATGCTATATTATCCCAGAGTGACTGACATAGGTATACAAACATTTGAAAATTAATCTTTTCCCCCCGAGCAAAGCCACGACTAGAAACTAGTACATAATAAACTGTTAGTATGAACAAAATTACAACAACATTTAATTAATTCTGATAGAAACAAGATGAAGAAACTAATTAAATAGTGTGTCTAAGATTACATTAGCAGAAACCTGATGGATAGACAGGTTTATTAACTGAAATGATAGATCTTCCGCTATCTATTTTCAAATTATATAATATCTTATATTAACAAATATTTACACAGCAGCGAAAATGATTTTTTTGTTTTTTATGATAATAGGTTCGCGTTTGACCACCATCTCACCTGATACATGGTACAGAAGAGAATGCTCTTGATAATATTCACCATAGGTCTACGACTAAGCCAGTAAGTGACACAATGGTTTTATCGCTAAAATAATATTTCAAAGACTATTTTTAAATGGATTTAGGTATGTAGTACATACATGACATGCACAATCAGCTCATAATGTTCCCACTGCTGGGACACAGGCCAGTTCTCCATCAGATGTACTATAACATTCTATAATCCACCACGCGGGCCCAGTGCGAGTTAGTGGACATCACATATCTTCGGATTTTTTGTCTTAGGATACCCCGACTCCTGGTGATGTGATGTAAGTTCTAAAATGCCCGAATGTCTGGTGCTTCTTACCTGACAAGTGACGTCAGTGCCATAGTCAGACCTCTGGAGCCTGAAGGAGACGGTGGCCCTCGCTTCGGAGTTGGCGAGGAGTGCGTGTGACTTCCACCAGGATACCCGGGCGGTTGGACGGCCTGGACAGAGAAAGAAAAGCATTTAATATTAAATTTGTATCAAGTTAATTGCTTTATTTAAATTAGTCGGTTCAATGTGGTTTTGGTGTACAAAGAATTGAAGGACTGGATATAAGCTACTATTATTTCGTTAAACACTAAATCACGCGAGTGAAGCCGCGGGCAGAAGATAGTGTAATCTGCCATATTTAACACGACCAAATAAAACACCTTCACACAATACTCAATTGCTTTTCCAGCAGAATTTTCAAGATTAGAATTCAGTAGGCAATTCAGACTATGTCCTATGCCTTCAAGGTTTCTTCAGACACAAAGAAATTATTATAATTCTGACATTGTCTTGAAAATTCCCAGACACACCTTTATTTAAAGAAAAGTTAAAACGTAAAGAAATTTAATGAACTCACTTCATAACTAAAAACTTTTAACTAAAAATCATTAATTATTATTCTTGATTAGATATAAAAAAATGTTACAAAAAAAAAGAATGCCCGAAAGTGCACCGTTTCCTATTACCCTCTAAGCTTTAACCTATTCACGCCGAAAAGTTTTCCAAAAAAATCCGGCCATTTTTGCCCACATAATTACTGGTGCGCACAAAAGCCAAACATATAATTGTGAGTTGTGAAAGACTTGACTGTATAAAAAATCGTGTAAAACAATGGACTTTCCATTGTTTTTCCGATGTACCGCCGGTACCAATGTCAAGCAAGGATGCGAGGTGTGGTACAAGTTGGGAGTGAAAGCGGGTATATATTTTTATTAGTACTTACATCTTTTTCTTACATATCATGCCATAAATGCCATAAAAAGAATGCTAGTTGAACACGCCCGAGATCCAGGAGCGGGAGATAAATGAAACACTCGGATACTTCACACGAACACGAGTATATTTCACCATCAGAGGGCGCTTAAAACGATTTACAATATCTCGGGATATGTCTCTAATTATATAAAAAAAATCCTGACCTATATGTTTTGTTGGAACCAAATGATATCGACTTCTAAATTGACACCAACGCCATCTATCGAGACTCTGGTCAACTAAAAATAGTTAAATTAATGTTTTACACTCGAACATACCGCCCACCAAGGACATCATGAATAATGTCCTTTACTACCGCCCACCATGCAACGGTCGTATAAATACAATTTAACTACTTAACATGTAGTATTTAAGAACCACACAGAGAAACTCTCATTATCTAGCTTAAAACTTATCTCTAATATACAACCATACTTAAAATTAACTCTACAATTTAAAATTAACAATATTTTATTTAGTGACCGGTAACATACATAATTTAGAGATCGGTCTTTTAATTGTTGAATTTTGGGTAGGCAGTGTAACGACCCGTGTAATTTCGTCTGGACTTGGATGCTTTTTCTCAATCCTACCCAACAACCACCTCCCAGGCGGCAAGTCATCCTCTTTAACTAAGACTATACCACCAATGGATGGTTCCGGGATTGGATGAGCCCATTTATACCGCTGAAGAAATTGAGTTAGGTAGTCTTGAGACCACCTCCTCCAAAAGTCCTGCATCATCCGTTGTAGTAATTTCCATCTTGTTTTATATCTAGCTGACCGTTCCTTTAAAAGTAATAAAAACCGACGCCAATATGCTACCACTCGTACCAACCTAGACAAGGTTGAATATTTATTCCAAACCCCAACCTCAACTGTAGATGTATGTACCTTGACTTCTTCCAAGTGAGTAGTATTGTTCTTTGACTTTTTGTATTCCACCACTGGCTGTCTTAAAAACCTTGGACCATCCCACCATATAGACGTGGCTTCCAGTTCTGCAGGAGAAACACCACGAGATGCACAATCCGCTGGATTTTGCTTCGATGGTACGTGACACCAGTGATGTGATTCAGTGAGTGTCAAAATGTGGGACACTCTATTTGCGATAAATGTCTTCCAACGGCTGGGATGACTGTTGAGCCAAGCCAGAACCACTTCACTATCTGTCCACATGTGCCAATCATTATTTAGTATGTCCAGAACCTTACCTACTTCTACCATCAAGCTACTCAAAAGCACTGCACCACATAGCTCTAATCGTGGAATGCTCACCTGCTTAATGGGAGCCACCTTCGTTTTCGCCGTTAATAGTGATAGGTGAATATTACCGATATTATCTATGACTCTTACATAAATAACCGCTGCATATGCCACAATTGAGGCATCCGAAAATCCGTGCAGCTCTGTCTTCACATTATTGGAACGGGTGTGCAGCCATCGTGGGATCTTCAAGTTTGTTAAAGAAATTAAATTATTACGGTAAGTAAACCATTCATTTAATAAATTAGGCGGAATTTCTTGATCCCAAGCTAAACCAGCTAACCATAATTTTTGAATAAAATGCTTTGCTATTATAATACTTGGTGCTAACCACCCTAGCGGATCAAATAATCTAGCAATTTCAGAAATAATCTTTCTTTTTGTTTCAGGTTCAGCTGTCGGCGTCAACTTAACAGAATACTGAAAGAAGTCACCGCTGGAATTCCAGGTAAGTCCCAGAATCTTTGTTATATTATCCACTTCTAACTTTATCTCTTCTTTCGTATATATTTCTCCCTTCTTGATTTGATTAAGCAATTCTTTACTATTGCTAACCCATTTTTGTAATTTAAAACCACACTTCGATAGGACTGTATTAAGTTTTGTATAAATATCAAACCCCTGTTCTATATTTTCAGTTCCTGACATTAAATCATCCATGAAAAAATGATTTAAAATGATTTTAGCAATCTCGGGATACTCCTGACATTCATCGTATGCAACCTGATGAAGAGCTCGCACTGCTAAATATGGTGCCGAGGCAGTACCGAATGTTACTGTGACTAATTCGTACTCTTCAATTTCCTTATCAGGGTCATCCCTCCAAAGAACCCGTTGAACCCTTGTATCTTTTCGGTCTACCAGAATCTGGCGGTACATTTTTTCTATGTCCGCTACCAGACATATAGGATGTGTCCTCCAACGCATAACAATATGGCGAAGATCAGCCTGTAACGTTGGTCCTACCAATAAACAATCATTTAGTGACATCCCATTAGTCCCTTTACAGGACGCATCAAATACGACCCGTACCTTAGTTGTAATTTTATCCTCCCGTATGACGGCGTGATGAGGTAAGTATATAGCTGTTTTCATGTTTTTCTCCTGAACTGGAACTTTTTCCATATGATTTAAATCTAAGTACTCCTCTAAAACTTTAGTATAATCTTCTTTTAGTTTAGAATTTTTATTCAATTTTAATTCTAACCCTTTTAATCTTTTTTCAGCTATGGACTCAGACTCCCCATACCGCTCAACCAGGTCACCATCACGAAATGGTAGACGTACCATGTACCTGCCATTAACATGGCGTCGGGTAGTTGCTGTGAACAATTCTTCACATCGTTGTTCCTCCTCTGTGAGCACTTTCTTTGATTCAGACGGTTCCTTTTCCAATTCCCAAAACCTTTTTAATAGGTCGTCTGCCTGGAGAGAACAGTGCATAACTGTGATGTGAGAATACATTTTGGTTGTGTTATCCACCTCGGATATGCCCGACAATATCCAGCCTAGAGAGGTATCCTGTGCCAATAGTGTACCATTTAAGTTCTTCTTTACACCCATTTGAATGACTTGGCTATACACCTCAGCACCTAATAAGAGATTAATTTTATCAGGCCTGAAGTACTCCGGATCCGCTAAGTCATCTTCAGCCAGGTCTACGCATTCTACCCTGGTTACCTTAGAAACTGGGAGTAGGGTTGTAACTGACCTTAGCACATACGCGCTAACCCTTATTTGCACATTAGGATCCTTTCTCGATCTAAGCTTTAAAATAACAGTGTATTTTGAAGTAACACTTTTGTTCCCACCTACACCTAACACGGTGTTTTTTGTCGCAACCCTATTAAGACCCAAGTATTGAACCGTTGATTCGGTGATAAATGAGCCTTGCGACCCTTGATCTAACAACGCTCTTACCAACCTATATGTCCCATCTTTCGATTCAGCTCTTACTACTGCTGTGGGTAGTAAGACTGTTTTCCGACCATTCCCTGTCGAAAGACATGACACTAATGTGTTGTTAGATCCCTCCGCTTGCGCGGCCCCTTCCGCTTTATTATCCTGCTTCATACTTGATGACGAAGCTTCTTGTGTAGTGCTAGTGCCGTCAACAACTGACCCGGAAACACCCGAAGGATGTAATAATGTGTGATGACGACGTTTACACACCTGACAACGATTGGAAGACTTGCAAAACCTGGCAGGATGGTTATTGTATAAACATATAAAACATAAATGGTTTTCCTGAACGAAATCACGTCTCTTGTCGTTTGACTGCTTACTAAATTGTTTACAATTGGCTATTTTATGATCAGCAGAACAATATAAACATTTTGCATTAGTTTTATCTTTTAATACATGAAAAGATTGGGTTCCCTTGGGATTCCTTTCCTTCCTACGCCCTTCGAGGTTACCTTCCAAACTTTCAAGCCCTCGGAATCTACTAGTAAGGAATTCTGAAAACTGTACAAAAGTAGGCAATTCATCACTACATTCTGCAGATATTTTTAACTCCCATGCTTTCCTAGTTTCCTTATCTAGTTTTTCGCTAATTATATGAATAATAAGGATATCCCATGACGCAATATCTATACCTAAGTTTTTTATCGACTCTATACATTCAGAAGTGGTGTTTAAAATAGACTTAATTTCAAAAGCAGATTCACTCGATATAGGTTTTTGATTTAACAATCTGTTTATTATATTATTTGCCAAAAATCTTTTGTTATTATATGTACTGTCTAATTTATTCCAAGCAATTTTGTAATTATCCGATGTAACATTTATGTTTCTTAACAACTGTTCTGCCTCTCCGGTCAAGTGTCCTTTTAAATAATAAAACTTTTGTGAGTTCTCTAAATTTTTGTTATTATGTACTAAGCCAATAAACAAATCTCTAAAAGTATTCCATTCTGAATATTTCCCTGAAAATGAGGGTATCTTTATTTCTGGTAACTTAACTCTGCTTTCTACTTCACCCTCGTGACAGCATGAAGCACCTTCCCCCGCTGACTTAGAGGACTCACCCTTAATACAACGTAACTTTTCTTTTAATTCACTTTTATATTCAATATACAGTTCTTCGACCTCATCATAAACCGAGTTTTTATAGTAATCTGAACTATGTAGATCAGACTTTTTAACCTTTCCTATAATATTATTATGGTTGTTACAAAATAGAAACCACTGTTTATCTAGATTTTCTAATCTAGTTTCTATGTGAGAAATAGTTAAACGTTCCTTTGGGGACTTCTTAAAATTAGATCTAGCCCTTACAATGTTCTCCTGGATATCTTCTTGCAAACTATTATAAGACTCCATCCTTCACAATTATAAACAATGTAAGATACTAAAAATATTTAAATTAAAACCAAATTAACAAAGTCCTTAAAAGTTACAAATGCCCAAATTTTTACAAGTCGTCAGATCTATTAAATTATTCTAACTCCAAAATAAAGTAAACTTTTCTAAGTCCCAAGAACCATAAAACTTTTCTAAGTCCAACATAACACCAAATTTTATAAGTCCCAAACAACATCAATATTTTTCTAAGTGTTTTAAAACTATTCAACTGGGAATGAAATCGGGCATAGGTTCGCCGTCTCAACCAATATTTGCTTAAAACTAACACAAGTCCTAAATTCTACTAAATTTAACTAAGTTAATAGAGTCTTTGAAATAAAGTTGAATCTTCCCAAGTTTTAAATTTCTGAATTGAATTGCACTAAGTTAAATTCTTCTTGATAATAAGGTCGAAAATGTACTCACAGTTTTTCCAGACACTTGCTCACCACACAAACCGATCACAATCACTTCCAACGTTGATACCCGTGGCGCCCTCTATCGCCTGGCACCGCTGAGCGCCTCCCTTGCGTAGGCGTTCCTCCAGTTGACCGCGGCCTCCCTTGGCCGCCTCGATCTTCTGGTTCCTCCTCCAGCTCCAGCACCAGTCTTGATGCCCAGCTGTGGGATATGCTCTGGTCAACAATCCGCTGACCAGTCCTAGCGCAGGGTGATAGCTATCACCACCGATGACTACCAAAAATCGCTCATTCACTCTCATCCGGCTCGAAGGAAATGAACACGCCCGAGATCCAGGAGCGGGAGATAAATGAAACACTCGGATACTTCACACGACCACGAGTATATTTCACCATCAGAGGGCGCTTAAAACGATTTACAATATCTCGGGATATGTCTCTAATTATATAAAAAAAATCCTGACCTATATGTTTTGTTGGAACCAAATGATATCGACTTCTAAATTGACACCAACGCCATCTATCGAGACTCTGGTCAACTAAAAATAGTTAATGTTTTACACTCGAACATACCACCCACCAAGGACATCATGAATAATGTCCTTTACTACCGCCCACCATGCAACGGTCGTATAAATACAATTTAACTACTTAACATGTAGTATTTAAGAACCACACAGAGAAACCCTCATTATCTAGCTTAAAACTTATCTCTAATATACAACCATACTCCACCAACGCCATCTATCGAGACTCTGGTCAACTAAAAATAGTTAAATTAATGTTTTACACTCGAACACTAGTTGTCAATGCAACAACTTTCGTTAGTAAAGCTTTTTAAGCGGCCGTTTATGTCCGGTATTTGCTTCACGCCATAATTTCAAATCTTTCTCTAAATCAAGCAAGCTATTTTTGCAAATGAATACTACAGTAATTCTTGCGTTTTAAGCGAGTACCAACGATCTTGGAACATCATGTTTCAATCCCAAGAAATATTTAAATAAAAAAAGAACTAACAATATGTGTAGAATTCACATTACTAGCAATCTTGTTATCCCCTCCAACTAAGCTAAATATCCTTGTGTATAATACACAAGGATATTTAGCTTACTTGCGAAAGAAACTCTGTCCGTCTGTTACAGCTTCACGTCTAAACCACTTAATCGATTTCTATGTTATTTGATACAGAGATATGTCAGACTTTGGAGAAAGGCATAGGCTACCTTTTGTTGCTAAAAGCTTTTCCAGTGGACGAAGTCGCGGGCAGAGGCAAGAAATTATAAATATTATTATAAACTCCGCTTTCTAGTTTCTTCTAAACCACAACTAAATCGTATGCGTGAATCGGACAGTTTTCACGAAAACACACCCTCTGGTGACATCTGATACAGGTTGCTGCAGTCTTGTGTCGGCGCCACACATTGTACAAAGCTATGTCAGAAACTATAGACGATTTAACGCGTAAAATGTGAAAGTTCTATTTATGTGTAGAGCGTTGACGGTCGTTACAAAAGAAGCTCGTGGCTAAATAACACCAGCCACAAATGTCGTTCTTTAAGGTTAAGTAACGCTTGCCGAGGGCGGTTCATGGATGGGTGACCATCTTAACATTTAGGGATTTGTCTGTGCCTTAGAAATCATGTTATCCTGTTGGTCCCGGCTGTCATTTGTACATTTTTGACAGTAGGTACAGGTTACGGGGGACTTGAGTCACATCTCACGAAATTAGTGCTGTGAATCGTGGAAATTGAAATGTGTTATAAATCCTTTTGTTTTGGTAGCAAAGAAATATATAAGGTAAAATATCCCTAAACGCATCACAAATCCTTATTGGCATTGAGCAAAGCTCGACACCCACTGAGTAAACAAGTACATACAGTACCAAAGACAAGAATATATTATAATATAGTAAATAGGCTAATTAATATAAACTTTTTTCATCTAATTTTTTACGTGTAAATAACTGACAACTGGAAATTTTCGCAAATGTGTGAGACGGGTGTTACACCAACATATTTCTCATGGCACGCGTGATTTGAAAGACGAGAAATTGGAGAAGGAAATGTGTAATGGTTTGTATAAATAAATAGGAAGAAGGATGAATTATTGTCTTTTATTAAACCTTACCTTAACCGTTTTCAATCATTTTTTATATCAATGTAATGACTTTGTACTATTTTGAATGATCTACACTGTTCTGAAAATACCAAAAAATATTGTAATAAGGAAACATGTAAAAATCAATCAAGTTTAATGAAATTATTCACAAAGAAAAGTAGCTAATAACTTATTTCAGCCAATGCTCATATTACTGTCTTACATAAATAGGTAATATATCCTAAACAGCGCGCTTTGTATATCGGGCGTTACCCTATAAGGTTGTCTAACACACGTTGCATGTTCCCATTACCTTAGATTTACAGCGGTTCTCAATCTTCTATAATACATGGACCCCCAACTCTTTTCTAAAAGGATATCACGATCAATGTTAAGGTATCCCGTATAGGACTGTCTAACAACTATAACCTCGGAGTTATTTAATGTTCCCACAAGATACCACGGTCTGCGAAGGCAAGGGCAAATGAAGGAACTGGGTGAGTTTTTATTTAGTAGTAGTCTTACAGCAACACATAGATCAGGAGGAGTCATTTCGTGATTTTCCCAAAAGTAATGCTAAAACTATAACGAACAAACATATTACAATAAGTAAGAATCACGGATTAAGTAATATAATATAATATATTCCACAACTTTCACACAACGCCATCTAGTCCCAAACTAAGCAGAGCTTGTGGTATGAGTACTAGATAACTGATAAACATACATATATATAGATAAATTACACCCAGACAAATAACAAATGATCGTGCTCATCACACAAACATTTGTCCTGGGTGGGAATCGAACCCACGACCTTGCAAATAGCAGTCAGGGCCACTGACCACTATACAAACAGGCCCGTAAGTTATTTCATTTGGTTAAATTCATTTTCAAACACTCTTGTGGACGGAAAGTCTTTTTTAACAAACTTTAAAAATAAGGAAGTTCTACTTACGTCTGAATTCATTTTTTTAAGTATGTATATTCCAATATATGATCGTTAAACGACTGAGTTACTAAAGTATTTTCCCAAAATGTCCTGATTTCTTTTTATCTTTTATTTAATTCTACGCCCTCTAAAGTGGGCCTGCCGCAAAGTTTGGGAACCCGTGTCTTAGCATAAACCGTTGTTCAAGACACACCCCTAATATGTTGGGTGTGTAATGCGTTATTTAAGGGGACAGAAATTGAGGTGAAAGTATGTTAAGGTTGGGAGAATAGGCTGTAAACTGAGTAGGCATGTAAGATGCCGTGTTATGGTGATCTTACAGTAGTTAGTAGATTTTAATGGAACTGATAGTATTATTCGGTATTTCAAAAGATATGTCTATAAATACATGTTTTGAGGAGTTTTATTGACGCTGCATTCAATAACATTTGTTCAAGTAGTTTTGTCTATACTTGCACAAACTCAAGCAATAAATAAATAATAAATTATTATATATAACGGCAAAAAAGTTCCAAAGAAATCTTGTTTCAAGCAGTGAGATGATGTAAACAATTATGAATAAATAATAATTCGGCAAACATCTTTCCCACTGCCGGATCAAAGGTCTTCTCTCATTGAAAGGAAGGGAGGCATGACGACTTTTTGATCTTAGGACAAGCTAATTTCCTCACCATGTTTTACAGCACTATTTTGAGAGCAGTACTACATTAAAAACCTTTTCACACGGGGAAAACTACGGGCAAAAACTAGTAGCTGATATAAAAAATAACATGCGTTTTCCCTAAAAATCATATGAAGGACGATTCTTACCTCCCACTGCGATGCAGGTGAGGTTAACTTCAGTTCCCTCATCATACGGTCCGAGGACACCTCGTATTTCGTTACCCTCATGGTTCAGGATAATCAGCCGCTCTGGAGGTACTGTGAAATAATTGAAATTAAGAAACAGACAGAGAACAAAGAAATAACCAAATATAATGAGGAGCTCGTGGCTAAATAATAACAGCCCCACGAGTCGATCTTCAAGGACAAGCAACGCTTGCTAAGGTTGGTTTATAGATGGGTGAACATCTTAACATATCGAGATTTCTCCATGCCTCGTATGTGAAACCATTAGTTGGATGTCATTTGTTCATTCTTGACAGACATTACCGGTAGTCAGAAGTCAGACAATGTGACACCAGTAGTAGAATCGTGTTACCCAGCTAGTGCGTCGTAGAGGTAAGACAGGCTCGTGCTCCATGTACAACATAAGATGGATGGTGCACATTTTATCTCTTTTTTGCTCCTACAATATGTTCCGAGACGATCTTTCTTTGTCTGTTTTATAAATTATGTATATTAAAACCATAGTTATGTTGCGATAGTGGAATATGTATTATGAGATTATCACTAAAATGTTTATCTAAACTTATATTTGCTATACGCAATACTACCTAGGTTTTAATCTTAGACGTCCTAAATATACTTACTTAGTACCGTAAGATTGAGCCTCGTGTTCTTGGTTGGTGACTTGATGAAGTCGACTCGACATCTGTACTGGCCACTGTCTTCCGGCCTGAAAACAAAGAGGTTTCATTGGGTTTAATAAAAAGGCATCACTTCTGTAGGAACACACTACCGCACTGGGTAGACTTAGAACTGGAAGCTATGACCACAAGACCGATACTACAGTTGTATTGCAGACTGGTAATGTAGGTTTATGAGGATTACCTACTGGGATATAACATATATCATGAAATAATTATATTTAATTTGCATATTGATAATAAATAACACTTTATCAAGTTTTTTTTTCGCAATTTTAAACTAGATGAGGTCAGTTTTCCCGACTTTTTTCTGACTATCCCGAAAAGAAACAACGAAAATCAAAAAAGTCAAGTCAAGCAAATCTTTTGAAGTCCATACTTTCCGTACTAATGAAATCATATGAAGAACCATGTAAGTTTATGTATGTGGTGCACTTTTGGGAAAAGTAGCACACATAATCACGCGCAAGCATCTGTCAATTATCGCGTAACTCAACTTAGAACTTTAAAGAGCTTGCACAATTTGACGAATAAATACCAAAGTTTTTCATTATCATTTAACACATATATATGTATAAAAGCGAAATACCACTCACTGATTAATCACGAAATCTCAGACACTACAGGTGGTAGGGCTCTCAAATTTTGCATGGGGGTTCCTTTTAGTACGTAGATGCTCGCTAAGACGGGATTTTGCGAAATTCCCACGGGATCGGGATTTACACGGGAAAATCTTCCCACGCGAATGAAGTCGCGAGCAACTGCTAGTACGTATAATTAACTCATAGTGGCTCATTCAGTGTAACCCTTTGCTATCCTTTGACGCATCAGATGTGTTCTAGTACCTAATAGTCGTGCCTGGTGTCTATATTGATGAACTTCGAAAGCTTGAGTTAAATATTTGATTTAAATAAAGAACTAGTAACGTAAATGTTATCAGGACACATTGTGAATAATGGATTATACTTGCTGTGTCTGCGACTTCGTTCGTGTGTATATTTCACACATTTTGCCAGGTTAAAAAATAACCTTTGTGTGGCCTAATAGGAACATTATGTGTAGTAAGTTTGAGCCACTCAAGGGATTTGAAGATATTTTTTGTGTTATGTTAGTAAGATTTAATTTTATGCGGTGTTCCTGCGTAAATCCTGGCCCCGTTGTTATTCCGGGATAAAATGTTGTATATTGTTTGTTACCCAATAACCTCCTCTATCCTATGGAAATCCCATTAAAGTCAGTTCAGCAGTTCCAAAAATTATCTCGGACAAACAGAAGAACTGTCCGACAAAAATATTAACAGGTTTTTCTGTTCTACATAGTATTGCATAAATAACTACAAATAAGCACTTAAGAAAAAACAGCTATTTTTAAATCATAGACAGACACTTGAATTTTACTTATTATGTATAGATTTATAAAAATTGACTTATCAGCCAACATATAATACATTATTTAAAATGTTTAACTGACACAGTATCTTATTTCTCTTCTTCTCACAGTATCTTTTTTGGGCCTATTTTCTTAAACGATTTTGAAGCAATAAATTGACGAAACTCGAAGACGAAAATCGGGAAAATATTGATCTGAATAATGATACTTTTTATATGGATACGCAAAATTTACGATCAACTATAAAAATATATAGCAATTGGTGATATGTTTTTATTTTTATGTTATTGCTGTGAACAATTTTCAAGTGGCATGTCTAATATCTTAGGTTTTTTACTTAAATCGAGGGTATGAAAATCGTGCTGAATTGCTTACATATTTTTTTTTTATTCGTAATGAGCTCACTCTTGATCTCAATCTCGCCTGATGGTAAGCGATAGATGAGATCTACGATGGAACGAGCGAGCCCAGAAGATGCCTGTTTACTGTTGCTTTAAAGGTTGAAAGGTCATAAGTGGCAGGGAACACAGAAGCCGGCAGAGAATTCCACAGCTTGGAAGTGCGCACAATAAATGTGGAGGAAAAGCGCTTGGTACGACAAGACGGTATATTAACCAAGTGTGGATGGTAGCCAGCCGTGCGTCTGGTAGACCGGTAGTGAAAGGGAGATGAAGAATCTCACTTTTAAGCTTAATGTTATTACTATTGATTGATTGATTGAAATAAATAATACGTAGTTTTAAATTCTATTTAAAAATATCTATCACGGCCAAGTCATGTCAGGAAAGGACATTAGTCCCCCTGTCACCATGGTCACACCATACACAGAAAAGAACGAACTAACAGTTTTCTTCGTATTACGTCTGACATAAAATGTATCCGAACAAATTGCCTGTTAAAGATTTTTATCAACAAACCACACTATCCCGAATAGTGTTGCCCAAACGAGAGTCTCGCAAGAGTCTTGCAATTAGCGATTATCCTATTGCTATTTATTAAACGGTAGTTGAGATCTCAGAACAATGTAACAGACTCTGTTACATTGTTCTGAGATCTCAACTACCGTAATTGCAAGACTCTTGCGAGAATCTCATTTGGGCAACACTAATCCCGAATGCAGAAAGTGGCTGCTTTTACGAAAAATCGCCACTGCTTCTCTCGCTATCTGCCAATACGTCTTCCTGTAGCCAACTCACCAAGTGGCTAATATATCACTCGTGTTCTAGCCGCGTGTCTGATATATCTCATCTGCTTAGCTCCCGAAGAGAACGTTAACGTAATCAACCATATTGCGTGATGCATTTATCTTTAGTGGAAACAAATTGGCCTCTCCTTTATCAGCACTAATGATATGGGAATAGTTAACGGTGTTGAAACTGTATCGGTCAATCTATACATCTTATATACCTACATACATCTTTACATAAATAAAAATATGTAATGTGTCTGTGATTTCAAAATCGAGCCCGTCAGTAAAAAGCAATCTGTTTATTGTTTGTAATGTTATTTATTTCATTCATGTTATTTGTGATGTTTTTTTTTAATAAAATATTGTTTAATGTTTCTTTTTACAGTATTTAAAGTAATTATTTTGTAAAACAATTACACACAATGTCTCATTGTTTTATGAATAGGTAAATGAAATTTAAAATATGAAATGGCTGCGTATTCACTTCATACGCCTAATCTTTCCCAAAAATATGTTGTGGTTGGCTTCCAGTCTAATCGCGTCACGCTAAGTACCATGATTTTACACGGAGCAACAATTTTCTGAGCTGGATGGTTTTAGTTAGTAGTGGAGGAGCTCGTGACTAGATAATAACAGTCACACGAGTCCATCTTCAAGGTTAACAAGGCCAAGGAAGGATGGGTGACCATCTAAACTTACCGAGATTCCTTCGTGCCACGAAAATACTTTAAGCCGTCCGTAACGGCTGTCAATTGTACATATTTGACAGTAGTTACTGGGTCAAAAGCCAGAAAATCTGACAAGTGTTACCCAGCCACTAGGTTGTAGAGATCAGATAGGCATAATTATGTCGCTCCATATAAAACACAAGTTGGAGACTAGAAATAGTGCGTTAAATATTCAAAAATCGATCATTTTTCACAAATATACACCCGCATGCATACACAATTCACAATAAACAAACATACACACAGCAATCAGAAAACACATCACAATTATTACAGAAATCTATATAATATACTTACTCACATGTAAAAGACGTAGGTAATATAGACACTGTGTATATAAGTTTTAAACTGACATGGTCACTAACAGAGTCATTAGAACTTAAAACGGGGTATTAACTCAGAACGATAAATACACATGGTAAATACCCCGTGTATTTACCATGTGTATTTATCGTTCTGAGTTTCCGATATGTCGGCACTATTGCAAGCGGATGAACTGAAGTAATTGCGGGTGACGTTTTTGAATAGACGTATCAGTCTACCCTCTTTCTCGTAGTTTTTTGTGATCGACACCGCTACCTACTACTAACTGTCTACATTTTGTATTTAATCAACTTCAGGAATTGCTTCACCGACCACTGTATCCTCAGACACAGGTTACCGTAGTTTAGGAGCAGTACAGGCTGAGTTATATGTATTTTGTATGGAATTTGCGACAGGCTTCTTTTATAATGTTTTGAACAGATTATTCTCAATTTATTTATACTTATTTTTTATGCTGTGAATAAATGTATGATTATTATTATAAGTAATTATCGGTCAAATGGAATGCAAATTACTAGTATTTTACATGGAGCAACTGATCTGAATTTCATAGCCCTCTCTTACTGGATATCACAATAACCTTATGCAACAAAGACGTAATATTTTGTCGGTATTTATTTATTAATAACATTCTTTTTTGTTTACCTTTCCATTGTGGTTACACATTGTATTTTGCTGAGCTAACTCCTTCAGAGCTCTCACAGCCAACCGCTCCTAATGAATTCAGTCGCTACCCATAGGCCACAGTATAGACCCGCGTATACACCGTATATAGACTTACGTCATAGACCGTGTCATTATACTAAATTAAGTGATATATAAGATACATGTTTATCTGTTTGTTTGTTTGTTTTCTAAATTCAGAACCTTCTGACTAAGGATTAATTAACGACTACACAAAGAACAATTAAATCTTCGTTAAATTGGTGACCCCTTGCGAACGCTAAAAATATAATAATTCCGGTAGCGGCTCACTAGGGTCTATACTCGAGGTCAAATCAAACATTATAGTTTGTGTGAACAAGACTTATTAGTCAGTGAAAATGAATCCTGTGCAACCACCAACACCGTCGACTGCACCTGTCGTCAAGGTCGAACAGAGTGATCTCGGAGCCATTTCAGTAGCGTCACGAATTTCAGAATTCTGGACTGATCAGCCTCGGGTCTGGTTTTTCCAGACAGAAGCCACGCTTTTCCCGCAGAAGATATCGGACGAAGCCAAATTCAATATAGTTGTTTCTAAATTAGGGAAGAGCGTCATCCGACAAGTAACAGATATATTGCTGCGTCCACCTGAGTCAAAGAAGTATGAAGCGAATTAAATTACAAGATAGCGAACAACATATTTATTGTGAAACCTCTACACATAATACTAGATCTTATTTACCTGAACATTTTAGGAAAATAGCATTCAATTCTATACATAATCTAAGCCACCCAGGTATTAGAACAACCAAGAAATTAATATGTAACCGTTTCTTCTGGCCAGGTATGAACAAAGATATTACGTTATGGTCAAGAACTTGCATTAACTGTCAGAGAACTAAAATTCAGCGTCATACCATTTCTCGTGTCGAATGCTTTCCTAAGTCAGGCCGTTTCGAACATATACATACATGTCGATATAATAGGTCCTTTAAATACATCTGCAGATGGTTTTAAGTACTGCGTTACAATTATAGACCGATGTACACATTGGCCAGAAGCATTTCCCGTTAAAGACATAACTGCTGATACGGTAGTAAAAGCTATTTATGAGGGTTGGATCACTCGTTTTGGTTGCCCGGTGCGCCTCAGTAGTGATCAAGGCCGTCAGTTTGAAAGTTCATTGTTTAATGAATTAATGAAATGTATGGGAATAGAAAGAATTCGTACCACACCTTACCACCCACAGAGCAATGGTGCCGTAAAACGGTGGCACCGCTCCCTAAAAGTGTCATTGACAGCTAGGTTGCATGGTAACTCATGGGTTGAAGAATTACCCACTGCACTTTTTGGCTTGAGAGCAGCGTTAAGAAGCGACTCAGGTTTAAGTGCTGCAGAAATCACATATGGTTGTAGTTTACGTTTACCAGGTGAATTTTTCGATAAATATAACAAGGAACCATAGGATCCTCATACTTTAGTCCAGTACATACGCGATACCATAAATAAATTCAAAATCGTTGTAAAAAACCAAATCTAATTCTGTATTAAATTATTCACCCTGATCTTAAACAGTGTGAATATGTTTTTATTAGGAACGATGCAGTTCGTAGACCACTTCAACCACCTTATGATGGTCCGTTCCGCGTAATTAGGAGAAGTGACAAGATGTTTTAAGTTCAATTGCTCAATAGGCAAATAAATATTTCAATCGATAGGTTGAAACCTGCTTATATTTTGAACGAAAATATTAGCTCAGACGTAGTCGAACCAGATACATCTAGTATAAAAACTTTTTTGCAAAAAATAAAACCGACTTCCATATCAAAACACTACAAAGCCAAAAATAATTTATTTTCGGTAGTCGGTGTTATTGGTTTTGTATTTTCTTTTTTTTTTCACACCGCCTTCCGAAATTAAAATTATTTTTGGCTTTGTAGTGTTTTGATATGGAAGTCGGTTTTATTTTTTGCAAAAAAGTTTTTATTTTCGCGCTTTTTAGTGGGTCAGTGAATTTTCCAAATCGATTCGTAAATGACGGAGTTATGCGCGAACAAAAAACGCAATGCAGAGTAAACGAAAAGATCATCAAGGTAAATTATTTTTTTCAACTTTTTTTGATTTTTCAGAAACGGCTCGTCCGATTTCGATAAAATTTTCATGGGACCATTTGGAAAGTATACCCTTTCCAACAAAAAAAGAATTTTTCAAATCGGTTGGCAAGCGACGGAGTTATGCGTGGACAAACATAAAAAAAAAAAAAAAAAAATACAAACATCCGAATTGAGAACCTCCTCCTTTTTTAGAAGTCGGTTAAAAACTGGCACTACTGAGCGTACCTCTACAGTTCGCGACAACGCATCTAGTAGATTTATATCTCGGACCGGACGTGTAATCAGACCTCCGATTCGATTTGCTGATCAGGCATTATAACTTAAAATAACTAAATTTAGTAATAAATAGTAACGCAGTTGCTGAATAAAAACATTTATATTTGTACCTAATCTAAGTGCTTAATTAAAAGTTTTACGATATTATTTCAGTACAACATAACCGTTCGACAACAAGTATCAGTCTCTTAATTGTGTCAAAATATTTAATACACTAGTTCACAACATGGGAAAGAATCAGAGCAAAGATGTTGTCATAGCCCAAAATAATGGGCAGGTTGAAACCCAAATCAACCAGCATGGTTATATCCTAATATTTATACTTACGTTGTTGGCAATGATCGTCATCTACGTGTTACGGAACCGTTGCCGTTCCGCTGTGAAACGCTGGCTGCGTAAGGAGATTGTAGACCTCCAGCCGCCTAAGATCGTGACTGTGTCAGGCCTGGCTCAAACTCAGCCACATCCAGTCGCGTCTTCCACATCTTACGTCAACGCGAGATTACTATTATTGAAATTAGTGAACCCGCTATCGCGGGGTAGCAGGTTCGATTCCAAGGTATTACCGTAGGGCTAGTGAATCAGTCATTACGTTATTTCATAATTCTTATATTATATACAACATTTACATTTTATTGTTAACATTTAACATAACCATATTGTATCTGTACTAAATGATTATAATGTTATTCATTATTTTTAAATAATATAATAAACATTATTAAATGTAATAAACAAACAGCATACAACATTTGCTAGTATGGCATTGCAATTTGTAACTTTGGTTGTGCTAACTTTGGTTGGTTAATAAAAAAAATATTTTTTCTTGTTTTTTTTTAAAAAAAAGGTGGGGGTTATTGTGGCGACACATTGTATTTTGCTGAGCTAGCTCCTTCAGAGCTCTCACGGCCAACCGCTCCTAATGAATTCAGTCGCTACCCATAGGCCACAGTATAGACCCGCGTATACACCGTATATAGACTAACGTCATAGACCGTGTCATTGTACTAAATTAAGTGATATATAAAATACATGTTTATCTGTTTTCAAGGTGTCTACTAATTTTCTAAATTCAGAACCTTCTGACTAAGGACTAATTAACGACTACACAAAGAACAATTAAATCTTCGTTAAACCATATTTATTTAGTATTTTTGCTAGTATTAAACATTTTATGTCCCTGTTAGGCAGAATGTTAGCATGTTTGTGTAAAAGTGAAAAAAAAATCATGAAACTAAAATGAAGCTAAGCTCCTAAGTGGTAATATTATAGTTATACATTTCAGTAGCGTTTACTCTTTCTAGGCTAACAGATCACTAGTCGGCGGCCATATTGCGCTGTTGTGTTCTAGCCTTAATTAATACCATGTTTTGGGCTATAAAGCTTGGTACATACGACCAGAGTTATGTCCAACCGGGTTTAAGTTTATTTTTGTACTTTATAGTTTGTGTTATCCATGCTTAGTAATGGAGGGATCATCGTTTTAGTTTAAGATAGGATTATAACTGTTTTGCAATTAAGATATATCATTTTTTGTTGTTTAATAAATGTCTTAAATTTTAAAATAACATTATATATTTTGAGTTATATTAAAACATTATGCTTACGTTCAAAAGAGCAATCAAAGTTTCAATCTTATACTTTTCCATGACTTCATGCTCATGATGTGAGGAGCACGTGGCTAAATAACAATAGCCTCGCGGATCTATCCTCAAGTTTAAACAACGCTGATGCTGAGGTCGACCCGTAGATGGATAGCCGTCTTAACATTTCCTCCTAGCCTCCAAAAACATAAGAAGACGATTAAGACGTTGGTCCCGGCTGTTATTTGAACATCTTTGACAATCGTTACAAGTAGCCAGAAGCCTGAAAATCTGACACCAGTCTCGTCAAGGGGTTCCGTGTTACTCAGTTACTGGGTTATGGAGGTCTGATAGGCAGTCGTTTCATGGAACACACTCGTACTCAGGGGCATCTAGTTAGACTTGAAGCCGTTCTCAACATGTAGTTGGGAGATAGGCTAAATAGAAACTCTAGTTTCTAATACATAATATACCTCATATTGTATCATTCTTCCTACCTCAATTTGGTGAGGACCAGTACTGCAGGTCTGGTGTCGCTTCTGAAAGTGGCCCTGACTCCTAACGTGGAATCTGCCCAGTGTGACGTTACGCCTTCTCGAGTGTCCAGTCTGAGAACAAAGTTTGTATAGGTTAGACAAGCAAACAAGAGACGGCTTCTGAAGTAGTCGCTGTTGACTAATTGCCCCAGAAGTACTTAATGCTTTCAAAATAATGTTCTTTTTGTACTACAAATCAACAGTGTTTTAGTTTTAATATGAATTTGTGGTCGTCCAATAGTCGAAATAATTCAATCGTTCGTCCAATAGTCGAATTTATAAAGGACTAGCTTGTGCCAGCGGCTTCGCCCGCGTGGAAAGTTTTTCCCGTGTAAATCCCGATCCCGTGGGAATTTCGCAAAATCCTTTCTTAGCGGATGCCTACGTCATAACATCTACCTGCATGCCAAATTTCAGCCCGATCCGTCCAGTGGTTTGGGCTGTGCGTTGATAGATCACTATGTCAGTCAGTCAGTCAGTCAGTCAGTCAGTCAGTCAGTCAGTCAGTCAGTCAGTCAGTCAGTCCGTCAGTCAGTCAGTCACCTTTGAGTTATATATATTTAGATTAAGCACTCTTTGATATAAACTGTAAATGTGCCAAATTTCTTACTCCTCGGTCTGCGCAATTTTCGTAAAAATGTGTAAGTACAACGTTTTTGCTTCTCACATTAATATAATAATTATAGATTTAATAATAAGATAGAAAATTAAACACTCATTTTCATTTCAAATATTTTGGCAAAAGATATGGATTCAATATGCTCTCTAAAACTTCACGGGTAGACGGGAGCAAGAACATCTGACACCAGTTTCCGCAAGGGTACGCAACACGGTACTGTTACCCACCTACTGGCTTGTGTATTGTCTTTACAAGTACTCAGCTGCACCCGGTTAGACTGGAAGCCGACTCCAATTTAGTGAGGAAAAGGCTAAGCATTTGATGAAATACTTCGTCATTTATAATATTTATTCCTCTTTCGGTTTGTGCCGTGGATAATAATAGCCATTGATGAGTGTAATGTCAAAAGCATAACCTAATATCTCGATTTTTTTGCAATGTGGCTGGAATACACATTACTAGCAGTCTTGTTAACCCCTCCAACTAAGCTAAATACGCTTGTATCTGAAATTGATTCACGCCAATAGTGTAAGGGGTGGGGTCCGGATCTACAAACTCTCGATCTCGATCGACATAAATAGTCTATTGACGCTTCGAAGATGAAAGATTTATGTACACAACTTAATTGTAAAATATCACATAACATCTACACAAAGTGGATTTAGTAACAATTTACGGACACTGAATAAACGCAACTTATAACGCTACTCCATAACATTAAAAATAACGCGTCGAACAACTGCTAATAAAATGGTTAAATAACGACGTTTATTGTTTCGGTTATAGTCGGACATAAACAGGCCGACTCGTCTCCGGTTGGTAATATAAGCACGGAGGTAACCGTAGATAATTATGATAATATTAATAAAGGAAACGGGTTAATATACGCTACGCCGCGCGCCGTGACTTACGGCTTAATGTGAACTAACAAGTGAAATAAAGGATAAACTTGAAAAAAAAAATGGAATACAAATTTTATTTTCATTCTTTACGATTATTAATCGACTCAAAATAGCTAAGAATGCACATGTATAACTAAAATCTTAACTATACAATCATTTTAAGTTCAGGGTAACACTTTTTTACGGGTGGGAAAATAATCGAATGACCTTACCCGCTCTGGGTGGAGCGGAAGGGAGTATCATACTTCTGCCGACTAAAAACCCCCTGTTCCTTCAGCTGCCCTTGCGTTCCGGGGCTGCGGTATCTCGTTAGAACATTCCCCCAACCCCGGCAGGCAATGGCCTTATGGGACCCGGTAACTGGAAGCTTAGGTTAACAATAAAGTGTTGACCTCAACTTTAGTAGCTACTACCCTAACTTTACTACTGTAAGTTTAATTAAAAGTCACAAGAACCCAAAATAACCAAAACAAGTTTTTTTTATTTCGTGAATTCAAAACGTACTTGTTAGTACCCGCGTAGTTACACGCGTTCAGTAAATACTCTTTATACTACATCTGCTTGGAAAGTACCTTGATAATTTATCAAATTTACGGTAGAAAGTACGTCATTGCATATCGAACAAATATGCGGGGATAAAACGCATCTGAGCGGGAGAGAAAAGTGTATGAAAATCCATTTCTTACGTGGTTTTTCTTTTTTAATTTTGGGTAAGACTATGCGCCGGTAACCTAAATATCAAAAGCCAAAAAGTTTTTACAGTGAGTTTTTATCTCCAAGTTCGCAAAATGACACTGGCCACTAGCTGTGTGTTGGATGGTGTCGGGCTGGCAGTGCGACCCTGCGGCGGCAAGATAAACAATTTGAAAAAAGAACTTGTGAAAATTGCAGACGCCATTGGCGCCATTTTCAATTTGTGTGTTGTTTGAGGATTCAGTTTTCGTAGAAAGTAAAATAAAACTATCAAAATGATAAGTAGTGATAGTGATGATGAAGATTTTTTAACTCCGCCGCAGTTGAAGGAAACAGCAAAAATACTGATTGATAACCTTTTACCACAGAAATCAATTAATAGTATGTACATTGTATTACATCAAGACTCATCTCTTCAACCATCAACGAGCGCGGCGATGCCAAATGCCCCTCAGCAGCCAGTTGCCCCTTTGGCACCACAGCCTTCTACGAGCGCAGTGCCAATAGCACAGCCAGTTATTCCTCCTACATTGTCGCAAACATCTCAAACAAACATTAATGGAAAAAGTGTTACATTAAGCTTCACTAACTGCAACAATTTCAATATAAATTTCAATTAGTAAAGATTTAGTTTTTTATTTTCCTCGTAGGTGTAGTATAAAGCACTATGTATCACTCGAGAGAAAGTGCGATTCCCGATCTCGGGTATTTTAAAGCCCTCGCCTACGGCTCGGGCTTCAAACGACACCCTCGACGGTAATCGGTCACTTCCTCCTCTCGGTGAACAATGTACTATTTCTTAACAATTACACAAAATTTACTCTAATTGCTCGGGATTTTTTTAAAAAGCGTTTCAAGCATCATTTAATTCTACAAAATATATTTCGTGGAGGCGAAATAAAGCACTTGAGTACTTTTGAATTCACGAAACTGACTAATCTTGTGTCGTATGCTAGAGATGTTTCTATTAAACCACCTCTCTCTCAACTTAAAACTGTTAATAAAATATTCAAGAAAATAGTTGTATATATTATTATTAAATCTTTTTAGTGTCCAGCGTATGGCTTGTATTCATTTCGACGGTTCATTAAACGAATTAAATTTTTGTTTTATGTTTATGTTTTATATCGCAAGATATTTATGTAAATTGTTTTTATTAAAAATGTATGTTTTTACCGTTTACGTAAATCCACTCCTTTAAATTACAGCTCAACAATTGAATTTCTTCGTAAACTTTTTTGTTATTCATTTAGAATAAAAGCAATAATAACAGCCGCAATTAGATAAAGTAGTAAGTAGTAGTAAGACCCTAAATACTTAAATATGTATTCTTGCGAACGAAAAGTTTCTCTAGTTTCCCTAAGTATTTATCCTGCACAAAATTCTTCTTGAAACTGTTTTCACTCAGTTTCCCGTAACAACCTAAATGCAATTAATTTCGTCTTACTTGGCAGTTTCTTTTAAAATACTTTTCAGGAAATATTGGGTTTCAGTGTTGTAGGATTTTTACCACCATCCGATAAACATCGTGATACTACCCTATATTACGCCACATTTTCTTGGCAACGTACGGCGAACAAACTTACAAAAATCCCTGTTTTGTTTTGTTTTAATGTACTAATTTCTGCTCGTATTCCTCGAATTTCCAATTCGTTTTTATGTGGTCTCCAAGTTCTGTTTATGATCCGTGCTGACTCGGGTCATGGATCTTGCAGGATTGAAATTAATTGTGAAAGTTTGAAAATATCGGAAAAGAATTAACAGGCTTGCGTATGACCACAATCCCATCAGCCTTTTGATTAAAAAAAAATACTTAGCGTTAAAGAGTTATAACATAAATATTAGTTTTGAATACAATAACCGTGAAAATTTTAAATAGCATATGGATGAATATCTATTCTGTAATTGAAAAACATTCTAATTCACCGTGGATATTTTAATGCAGACTATCTTCCTTACAAAGCTTACGGCTGTCTTCAGTCCGATATCTCAGTCTGATCCTGGGAGGATTTTGTAGACAGACACAGGGTCTGGATTAATCCTTGTCTTATCTAGACATATTAGTTCATGACTGATCCGAAAATCAATACGAGACTGGCTGGTAGAGTCTTGCATGTAGGTATTGTCGCTGGTTGGTATTACGTATAGATTTTTTGTTAAGTAAAATTATGACACGATTTAAAGAGAAGTTTGTGGCTACATAAAAACAGCCACGCCAGTCCATCGTTTAAAACCGTTTTTGACATTTGAAGATATCGGGTGGGTTTTTAGTTAGTAGTTTTTGAGTAGAAGTCTGATACTATTACAGTGGAAGGAGTAATTTCACTCCGGAAAAAGAAGCATTCTTACACATCTGACAACAAGCTCATTCAAAACACCATCCAAGAATGGAAACATGCGCCGTCTTGAAACGAGTTAATGCTTCAGTAAGCGTGTAACGTTGCGGCGTTTCTGATATATAGGTATCTATACAGGTCATCAATCATAGATCACAAGGAGAGATCTGATGTCGAGTTAATAGATCGATATTAAAGTTAGCTAAGAAGTATCGTACACACTCGTATAATTATTTCTGTAAGTATTCATTGTATTATTAATGTAGACTTCTGATTTAATTTTAACTATAGCTTCTCATGTACTTATACACTATCTTTTCACCACTCTTGGTTGCCTGGTTGATATCGCTGAATTAACGGCATTAAGTGCGTCTTTCCTTTCTTTATTTTCTTTTCTTTTTTTAAAGAGTAAGCAGTAAGGTTACAGTATTTCCTACCTGTGTGTGTAGAATTCACATTACTAGCAATCTTTTTTAAGCTAGCATGGTCACTAACAGTATCATTAGAACTAAAACGGGATATTTACCATGTGCACTTATTGTTTGTTCATCCGTAATCATAGCGCTTGGAACAGTGCCGAAATATCGGAAACTCGAAACAATAAGTGCACATGGTAAATATACCGTTTTATTCAGAATAGGCTCGCGTTTGACCACCATCTCACCTGATAGTAAGTGACGGTGTGGTCGAAGATGGAGCACGCTTAGAAGAAACTTATTCACTCTTGACTTAAAGACCCCCAGGTAATAGCTATCAGAGTATCAGGAAACACCGCCTCCGGCAGTGTATTTCACTCCTGTATGCACAATGAAAGTATTTCCAAAACATTTTGTGCGTGTGGGTGGGATGTTCACCATGTAACGATGGCGCATCGTCGTTTGTCTTGTAGTCCGATGATGGAACGGGCTTGGCAGAATTAGATTGTGTAATTCCATCGTTCACTCCCAGAAATGTAATCGATAGAAGGGTCATACTCAGAAAAAGTGTACATTTGGTTTTATTTCTTGTCCTGCTACTTCATATTTAAATAAATATCTAATGTTATGATATATTTACTTTTTCCCCACTTTGTTGTTATATCTATCTATAGATATGAAGATTAGCCTCGTATTTTAACTTAAATTTTCATTAAAAGAGTTTATTTTTTGGGTGCCAAAACATTGCTAAAAATATCTTCATACATTTTTTTAGTGTCCCAAGGACCGCTACACTTTTTCAGAAATGTATTGTTACGAATACTCATCGCTTTATGTAATATTGACTGTGGCTATATTATTCTTGATGAATCAAGTAACTAATTGGGACATTTTTTTTTCCTAAATTGCATATATAAGAATTTATTTTAATTAAACAATCTTTGTCCCAAAATTATGAAGTTTCGTTACTCAGGGTTAGTAACACGCAATAAAATTAGAAACACAATGATTTAAAGTGGTATAACTATTTTTTCTATTATAGCATCATTATTTTGGTTATTACCGGGATGTGAAATTTAAACATTTTCTGAAGTTCTTTCTTAGGCATAGCATATATTAAAAAGTTATACCGAAACTTAGTACTGAAATATGTTATAATGAAGTGTTATAGACACACAGTGTTTTTACGGTGAAACAGTAGACTGCAAATAGGATTAAGAACGACAAAGAGCACAAAATAAAATGCATTCATTATTCATTTTTTTATCGTTGGTTTTCTATACGAATTATGCATAAACTGCCCTTATAAAGCTTGTGTCTTAACCAAACAGCTTACTCAACCTTTTAAATATGTCCACTATTGAAACATGACCTAACCTTTTGTATTCATAGTGGCACTATCTTGTGTACAAAGGCAAGGCAAGCGTCTAATTTTGATGTTTATTCAGTCATAGCGTGATGGACCTTATAGGTAAAATGTCATAGGGTAAATTAAGGCAGACTAGTTTTTAGTATCAAGCTTTATTCGATTGACGTAGGTAAGTAATCCTCGAAATGAAAATAGTTGTCCTTCAGTAATCTTGTCTAGACTTATTGTATGTGGTGTTTCAAGAGCCTTGAATAAGAAATTAACAGATTTACCAGGTTTCAGCTTTCAGGAAACACAGATTCCGACAGGAAATTCCATTCCTTAGCCGTACAACCAATGAAAGTACTCCCAAGTTTTTATAACAATTTAACATGTGAAATTTTAAAACCCCTCTCATTCAAGATCAATTTTTTTAACAAAAAAAAACAGAACGTCATCTATTACGATACTTTATCAATCCCGCAAGTAGCCTGTATCGGTAACACTAACCATATTGAATTCAATAATTATATTTATTGTTTGAATGACGGTGCAATGAGGCAGGTAAAAGCTTGTTGTTTGAAAGTGGCTTATAGGATTAATCGAACATGAGAGTAACATGTTTCGCGGTCTAACAGATAGATGTGTTGCTGGGAGTTTGTCACACCTCTTCTTATGAGCTGAAACACTAGGAAGTGGTGATGAGTAGGCATTATGACGCTGCACTGTTTTATGTAAAACTAATATTATAAAGAAGTAAAATTTGTGAGTTATTGAGATTGTAGGAAGTAATCTCTGAATTGACTGAATCGATTTTGAAAATTCTTACACCAATAGAAAGCTACATTTTTCACTGACAAAACTTTACACACGAGTGAATCTTCGGGCAGAAGCTGATAAAATATAATATGACGTTAAAGAATCTAAGCTTTTAGCCTAATTTGAATAAATAAATTGTGTTTTATTTTTGTTTCAGATGTATAAAATGTTTATGTTTCTCTACTGGTTTTTTTTTTCAGGAGTTGGGGGGATTGGGTCGATGAGATTAGGGCCAGAGTATCTAACTCCAGCATCCTGTTCTGCTTTAAGCGTGCCAATACTTATACTTAAATACGTACAACTTCACAAGGCAATGCCTTAATTTGAGACGCACAATTGAGTAATTTAGATCTGTATTTAGCAGATATCTACAAACATGCGTATATGATAGTTCTTTCAAAATACGAGTATTGTCTCTCAAGTCTGTCAAAGCGGGCATACAGTTATAATGAAATACTCACGTATAAATAGGCGACTCGTGGCCCTGTTTGTACCAGATGACGAGCCCCATGCGGTCGTCGGGAAGCGCAGGAGTGACGTCACAGGGCAACTCCACACCGCCCCCAGTTGGCGCGTGGAGGGACTCGATTGATGCTGCAACAAGATAGAAGAGCTGATTGGATATTTGAAGAAAATCCATTTTTTTTCATATTAACAAAAGATACTTAAGTTAAAATTTATATTATATGTTATATTTTCAAGCAAGTGTTGAAACGCATGTCAGTGCGTTACTTCACCTCTGCTGATACCCACACCAACCCCCTGATCGTATCGGCCGCCCGATACAGACCCTCCCAAATTTCTCGGGTTCGTCGCCCGCGTCACGTCCTGGACGAGCCCGACGACCCCATCACCATCCGACAAGAGAGCAGTAGGGAAACTAGCACTCTTAGAAAACACAAACACAAAACGCGTTCTGTATTCCGGCCTCGCCGACGAGGCCCATCGCGACGTCCGCGTACTTGTAATGGAAATCCTCCCCGACCTTTGCCAAACGAGCCAGCCCGGGATGCTGAGCCAGTAGCAATAAATACTCCCCTAAACACGACCCAGCCTGTCCCTTTGCTGCCCTCCCAAAATGACCCCGCTATGCCGAGGCCCGTACTCCACAGGGAGTGCCCTTAGCGTGCGGTCATTAGTTGTAAGTAAAATTTTAGTTTGTAAGCCCTGGCTGGGGGCCTTTAATTTAATTATTAGAGGTCACCACAGGAAAGACCGGTTAAGTAGACGCACAGCCTTACTGAGCTGACCTACGAGTGGCCCTACCAAAAAAAAAAAAAAAATTCATCAAATGTATTGTTTGCCAAACTAAGGGCTATTGTTTGAGCCCCTTCCATACGGACTAATTCCGTGTCCTCGACAGTATTCTGTGCATACTATGTGCCTATTCGGAGTTAACCGTCGTGGAAGGAGTGCTTTTATAGTTCAATTTAACGATCTTACAGTCTATTGTGTATGGATGGGGGTGTTAATTAAATATTGGGTGTAAATATCGATACATTTATATATATTTTATTTTCACGGAAATAACACACACGATAAGTTTGTTTAACTTACGGCACTACAAAATATATCCATATATAGATAAAATATACTTTAAATTACACCAAAATTTAAACACAGCTGTTTAAAACTAATGCTTAGAATATCGCTGACAGTGATATCTTCCAGTCAATCTTTGGATAGGCAACATTTAATTAAAGTGGGGAGGGACTAGTTAGTGTACTACAATTACCTATAATAAACAACATTAAATGAAAATATGTATTTATAAATACAAATGAAGGTAACGAGTTTGAACATCGATACAAAGTACTACAAACTAAATGATCATCATTCATACCCACAAAACAAAAAAAAAAAACTTAATAAAACAAACTTACTCAAAACATAAAACAAGGAAAGAAGAATCAGAAGCCATAAGTTACATTAATAACACCGATAAAATTATCGATAACCACCCTCATCACACCACTAATAAATACAAACGACCCACTCCAGGTGTTCTCAAGCTCTTGACCAGATTCCTTCTCAACAATGGGGCCGTTCAGTCCTCGTATAATCTAGCGATCGTTCTTCGAAACTGAGATAAGCGACTACGTAAAATCGATCCATTATTCGATTATTTTGTGGAATAATAATGAGGTGCCATTGACGCCTGCCGGTGAAAAAAAGAAAAGAACATCGTCAAGGACGTTTTGTGCGTTCCCGCGCATTTGTAGTTAATATTTTTTTTTGGTTTTTGTAAGAAATATGTCTTGGTTGCGTCCTAGATATATATACCAATGGGTTTATTGAGTTAAATTTTTCGATGGCCAGGAATATTAGTGTGTCCTTATTTCACAATCTGTTGTTGTGACGTTCCCGGAAGTTATATATGTGACAGCAGTTTGAATTAAACGTTTCCATTTTCATCAGCAGACATTTTAATAAATTAAACTATTGTATTTATATGTGACAGAAGTTTTGTATCTTTATTGTTGTAAAAGTGAGGTTGATGAATAAATCAAACGAATATTTGTTATTATTGCAATAAAATGGGCTATATTCTGGCGAAACACTTTCCGACTCTCAATGAATGTCAATCATACAATGACGTGTACCTACAATTAAACTAAGCATTTGCAATGTCGCCTAACTGTACTGCTAATGTCTGAATTAATAGTTAATTAATACGACATAAGGCACCACTGTAGCTTGTAACCGACAATGATGAACACCGAAAACGTATGTCAGTGACAATGACAATAATTGACATTGACATAATTATGTCACAATAGCGTTATGAATATCCATGCTAAGATAACAATCTTGGCATGTCATATATTTGTTTGGTACAGTCAAACACAGTGCGGGGCCCATGCGGAACCTGTGTTTCATATTCTGTTTTGAATTCCTCATAGCTACAACCTAACCTAGGTTTTAACTTATTTATGTAAAGAGTGATTAGGTAGTTATTTTGATACGGAAACCGAACCCAAGTCGAGGAAATATTGGCTTGTGTTACAATTGCAGTCATTCATATTCATTTATATGCGTTCTACGATTTTAATACTTACTGTTATTTTTACAGTAAGAATTATAAATGGTGTACAATAAAGTATTTATTCTATCTATGTATTTGTAATGTTTCAAAATATGCATTAATTTGAATTCCGCAATTCTATTCTTTACTCGTACTAACAGGAAGGATTGAAAGTGTAATTAATATTTTGAAGCAAAGAAACAAACCACTTGTTTATCTATAAATGTGCATACATTTATAGATAAACAGGTGGTTTGTTTCTTTGCTATATATCTAAGGACCAAATGTACCGCAAGCACCGTGATACTACACCAAAACTTGTTCTATTCACACACCAGGTATCCACTTTTTATACATAATTATCATTAAACAACACTTTGATCCAACTTTCAATACAATTCTGAGAGGAACAGGTCCGACGTGTTCCTAACGAGTCGGACCACCCTATTAGACCTTATTGATGTCAATTGAGAGCAAGTGTATCAATAGGAACATCTTGGTGTGATAATGAATAGATAAACTTGTCAACATCATTTTTATTATTCATTTGTTTTGTAATCAAATGATGTTCGGGTGCATTAGTTGAGCTGCACAATAACTGACACAGCTTGCACTATCTAGACAGGTCCACTCAACTCTATGTGTTCTTTCCTCAAAAGCGTAGGTACCACATACGTAAACCTTAATGGTTCTCATATGATTTAATCAGACAAACATATCAATTGACATGCACAAACACCCATAGCGAAAACCTATCTATAGGCCATACAAACATTTGTTCCTATGCGGGAATCGAACGCACGATATACAGCTCAGCATTCTAATAAAAATAGAGCTATCTCCTACCAGAATAAAGGTATGTTAAAAATCAATTTTTTGCCACACCGATCCAAGAAATCGATATTGGTAAAAAGGGTTTTATGTTACCCTGACGCTGTTAAAAAAAAGTCCAGATTAAATGGTGCAGGATATGAGTCAAAGCTTAATACTAGAGATACAAAATGAGGTATTCAAAAGTGTACCAAGGGTTACCCGATATACAAGGGTTAGGGTAAATCAATTCAGCAGGACATGATGTGTGGTCTAAGTTACAAACTAGGAGACAGTAATTACGTTAGATATTCTCAAAAGTGCCTTCCTATCGGCTAATGTGATTGTTGAACTACCAAATAATTCGTATTATAACAGGATATCAGAAGCTCGTGGCTAAATAATAACATGTGCACTGGTCGCTCTGTTACGTTAAGCAATGCTTGCCGAGGTCGGCAAGGCATGTGATTACAAGACAAACTAGTATGTAACACAAACCAGAGTTCTGTTTATTTTATCCTCATGATAATTAAATTCCTTATAAATTATATCGTCTCTCGGTTATGAGCAAATGTGCGCATATAGTAGCAACAAAATCAATATCCAAGATCTGACAGACAACCCAGATCGATTGTTACTAGATTCAAAATTAACGCTGCCTCAAAATTTCGCAATTTCATCTTCCCGTTGGCAGAATGCCGCTGAATTTTATGTATTTTATGCAGAGATTCGAATTACTATTTACGGTAGCTAGATAGCATTACAGTCATAACTTTCAGGTTAGACATAAGATTAAGGAAGTAAAGAAAATGTTTTCAAGCTAAGCGAGGCTTGCCAGAGTCGGTCCGTGGATGGGTTAACCATCTTAACATATCGAGATTCCTTCGTGTTTTCATTAATTGTACATTGAATTGTGACCCAGTATGGATATGGACTGATAGATAGTCACTCCCTGTAAAATACTGATGATCAGCTGCTGTTAGAGTGAAAGCTGACCACAACAAAGTTTGAAAATGATTACTAGAAATATATACAACTAAGTAAAGATGTATTCTGTGCTAGTGGTGGATATTAAATATACGACTGGAGTTTCTAACAGGAATTTTATGCAATAAGGTTATCAAAACAAGATAATTGCCCTTTAATGTACATATGTACCGCTAGAACCGATCCATTATTTCGAAAGGATTGAATAACAAACATCTATCCACACATTAAAATTTTTGTTTTTATAATGATATTAGATATAGATGTTAAAATGCGATTACGCTATGGGTCAAGTTTGACCAACCAAATGACAAAGTTCTCAAATCTTAGATTACGCTGTCATGCTAAAAACACAGGCATAATACTATCTGATAAAGAACACGGATGTAGTTAATCCATGTAATTCCAACCGGGGTTCTAACTTAATGACGACATAAGGTTTTACTTTATATTTAAAACAACGTTAATATGTCGGTACTTAGTGAGTGATCTGGTTTAAGATGATACTTGATATCTCGGTTAATTCTTGGGCAACAACTTTCGTGCTCTGCGAGCCACGAAGGAATCTCTGTATGATAAGATGATCACCCATCCATGGACCACCTGGACAAGCGTTACTTTACCTTTAAAAAAAATTAAGTAGAAACACAAAATGTATTTATTTTCACAGAATTGGCATGCATACCAAATTAAAAATCTAAGCTTAACCTCCTTCACGGAGTGAAAATACCCTCTCTTAATTATTTTTTATTTTTAAGGTAGCAAAACAAACCCAAATTATAAACTTCAACGTCTATAATTCTAACAGCAAAATTATAAACACCAGTCCCCAACTTCACGACAGTAACCAACAAAAACCGAAAGCTTTAATCGAAAACTCCGTAATTTCATGAGTTACGACAAACCATCGTAAAACTAGTGAAGAAATACCATTAACGAAATATTCTCTTGTAAATAATGGTCGGTTTTGTATATTTACGACAACGGCACTCACATGGGGGATTCCTTTGGGTACGATAAAACGCTGGTTGGAGAACTAAAAAAGGATTTATCCAGTTCCAAAAAATCTTTTTACCACCATAGGGACGATCCTTAAGGTGGTAAAAAGATTTTTTGGAACTGAAAAAATCCTTTTTTAGTTCTCCAACTAGCGTCACGGAAGATTTTCGATTTATAAAGATGGTCACCCACTACATAATATATTGGCCAACAGAACGACTTCGGCAAGCATTGCTTAACCTTCAAAATCAATCCAAGTGGCTGTTATTTGGGCACGCCGCAATTGCGGCGGTAAGACCCCTCTTTGAGGAGTGGCTAGATCGGCGTCACGGCGTCCTGACCTACCGCATGACGCAGGTCCTTACCGGACACGGAAGTTTCGGGAGGTACCTGTGTCTGATGGAAAAGGAGGAAACGCCTGGGTGTCACCACTGCGAGGGTCGCCCTGAGGACACCGTAGAGCACACGGTGCAAGACTGCCCCTCCTGGGCAGAGCACCGACGTGTCCTCACGGCGGCGATAGGCGGACACATCTTGCGCCCGGCATTGGTCGAGGCCATGCTGCGGGGCGAGAGGGAGTGGGAAGCGGTCGCCTCCTTTTGCGAAGCAGTCATGCTTGCGAAGGAGGAGGCAGGCCGCGTGAGGGAGAAGATGGCGTCCTCCCTCCAGCCCAGCCGCAGTGGTAGACGCCCACGGCGTCGGACGTAGGTCGACGATCTCCGGCCACCGTAGGCGCGGGCATGCGGACAGCGAGTAAAGGGCAACTCGCTGTCCGACCATGGACCATGCCCGGGTCGACGGCGCGTCGTGTTCCACGCGCGCCTCAAAGAGCGTCAGCAACATGACGAGGCCCCCTCTGCAGAGGACCGAAGCCTGCCGGGGTCGTGGGACTCATCCCGTTACCGTGGCCCCGGTATGTAAAAGGTTATTGAAGGAACACCGTGGATTTTAGTCAGTAAAAGTCTGACAGTCCCTCCCACCCTGCCCGGAGTGGGAGGACTTATTTGATAATTTTACCACGTTAAAAAAAAAAGGTACGTTCCTTATACGTTACTTGTGTGGATATTTTAATTTAATACGATTTATGTACGAGTATAGGTGAGTATTTGTGTTTTTTCTTCGTTTTACTTTGCAACATTCAGTTTATTAAAGACGATAATAGTAATAAAGGACAGATCGCAGGTCAGAAAAATAATACACAATTGATGGAACCCTCACCAACATCGGAATGAAGTAACCTATTTGACGCCACATAATAAAAAAAGTGTTGTGAGGTCGTCAGGTAAAAATAAAGTAGCGCCCGGACACGAATATTGGCAACGTATCGACACGTATGAAGTTAATGTTATTAAATAGAGACTTTTTAAACCAGAGCATTACATTAAGGCGGTTACTTTTCGTGAACGTTGAAATTTTGGGATACATGTCAATTTACTTAATTTTTTTGAGTCAGCCGCATGGTTAGATTTGCATATTCAATCTATATAAGTTTGGGTTCCATGCTGCATCAGCGCTTCTTTTGCGCGTGGATATGTTATATGCGTACATGCGGGAGGGAATTATCCGTGCTTGTGTAGTGTGTACGGCGGTGGCGCCATCAAGCACGGTTTACTAGTTTTTTGTGTAATTAAAATGTTGTTAATTAAATTAAATTTTAAATTAAATTATTCATTAGTAGCGACCCGCCTCCCACAATTTCATACTGCTAATTCACGCAATACCTAATAAATTAATTATACACTAAAAGGTTCCTCATTATTTATTCTATTCACTGGTGAAAATCAAATGATTTTGTGTTTTTAAGTTTATTGCGAAAGGAAAGGATACAGGATTTTCAAAGAATATTTCTCGCGAAATACTGCTACCACATTAAAAAAGAAAAGTAAACAGTGTTTTGCTTTTGGACCAACCCCAACCCACTGTTTCCTCTTAAAGACTGTAGCATGTCTCTTATGGCATCCTACCGCAGCTCTAAATAGATTCTTAAAAAAAAATAAAAAAACGTGAGATGTTGCCTACCTAGAAAGCTGTAAACAGCTTGCTCTTGCAGCTTGCACTCTAAAAGAGTGCATATAACCTCTTTTCACGTCATAACATAAAACAGGTCTTACGTTACGCCATGTTAGATCCATTTAAAGCGCTCTAGAAACTTTGAAACTGAGAGAAACATGCTTGGAAGATAATTTAAGTCATAGCTACGTTGGGACAAGGAGTATTAAATACTCGTAATGGAGTGCTCAGCAACTGCAGCGTAAGTTGATTGGTACATCATACCAAATACATTGTGGCAAAAAATATATATTAAACAACCCAAGGCATACTCTTGACTTTCCTGGACATAGATCAGATCGTTAGAACGGGATAGAAACTAAAAAAAATATAATTACTATAACTTTGTCATCATAGAAACCATAAACACGATCAATACCTTGCCAAACACCAACACAATACAGGCTGGTAACCAGAAATTTAATAAAAATAAGCTTCTTACGCCCTTTAAATGTCTGGTCACGAAGACTTTCTTTAAAAATATTGTCCTTGAGAGCTCGGACGTGGAATACTGATGTCTCTCAGCTAAGATATAACTGCTCACAATATCAGCGATAGATCAGATCATTCTATGATCTGTGTATAACTTTGCCCTGATGCGTAGATCTAATATAGGTAGCACTAAGCAGGAAATTAGATCACAACGAATATTCTTGTATTTTTAATCTTAGTTTAAAAACTGCCTTTCGGTAGCTGGACAGTATTTGGCATCATCACCAAAGAAGCTCAAGCAAAAAAAGTGTCAAGCCCACAACTAAAAATGTTGCCGCTGTAAAAAGGTCTGGCATATTTATTCACTAGACGCTACATGGCAATTTTTATGTAAGCGCCCATCTGGCATTCTGCCAAAACTATGGCAATGTAGCAGATTGCATTACACTTCCTGTTACAGCTACCGTCATGAAATTAATTCGAATTAGTTTTAACGTAGTTTTTAAACTAGTTAATTGATTCACTTTGTTGTATATAAGTATATTACATGACTAGTTTTAGTTTAGTTAAAATCTGCGTTCACGGCAGGGTAAAACACCAAACATTCGAGCATATTTCTGTACTTTATACTAAAAATGTTTTTCTGTAAAGTAAATTGTAAATTCTTGTTCTCTAACGTTAGGGAGACACAGACTCAGACATAGATAGATAGATAGATATATTCTTTATTGTACACCATAACAGTAAAACAAAATTATGGACTTAAAAATTAACAAGGGTGATACAATGGGCGGTCTTATCGCTAAAAGCTATCTTTTACAGACAACCTTTGAATAGATTTGACACAGAAGGAGAAAATAAATACGCGGGTAGTCCACGGTGTACTATTTATCTATATAAAATACAAAACAATAACGCTCTCAAAACATATATATACATATAAATATTTTAAAAAAGAAAGAAACAAAGACATACATAATAACAACAATTTAAGGAGAGAGATAAAGATCTTTTATTAAGTTTTTAAAAGAAGATAGGGTTGGTGCTTGTCTTACTGACACGGGTAGAGCATTCCACAGCCGTACTGCTTGAGCTGCGAACGACTTACCATAGAAATTGGTGGCGTGACTCGGTACCGCAAGCCTTAAGTTTTCTGATGAACCTATTCTACGTCACAGTCTGTGTTTTCTGATAGTTATAAGCTGAGGGATATTTAAGTCAAAAGTGAATAGGTTACTTTTAGGCAAGCGAGCTCTTTCTTTGACCACGTCGTCACTCATCAGGTGACCCCTAGGTTATATCTACCGGGAAACACAGACTCCGGCAGGGAATTCCACTCCTTAGCCGTACGCACAATAAAAGTATTCCCAAAACATTCAGTGCGTATGGGTGGGATGTCCACCATGTAACGATGGCGCATCGCCGTTTGTCTTGTAGTCAGATGATGGAACGGACTTGGCGGAATTAGATTGTGTAATTCCATCGCACACTCCCCGAAATGTAACCGATAGAAAACCGATAGACTTGCAAATCGTCGTCGATGTTCAAGGGTCAGGAGCTTTGACTCGACGAGTGCCATCGTTGCCAATGAGTCTCTTGGCCCGTTTCTCAAAAGACTCAAGCGCGTCCAGTTGGTATTTGGCAGATCCATCCCAAAAATGAGAGCAGTACTCCATACACGACCGAACCTGGGCTTGATACAGATTGAGCAGCTGTTCGTGTGTGAAGTACCGTCTCACCTTTGCCAAAATTCCCAACTTTTTTGATGCTAATTGAGCCTTAGCCTCGATAAACGGATTAAAATTGAGGGTGGAAGTTAGTGTTACCCCAAGGAGCTCAATAAACTCGGTTATCGCCACGGTTACACCACGGAAAGTAGCAGCCGGTTGGAATTGACTAGTTACGGAAATATTTTTTTATTTTAGTAATTGACTGATATTGAATTTTCATAGCAACTATTTGGCTAAGTAAATAAATAACCGATATATTCCGATTGTCCACGACACCACGATTGTTGATTACGAATACACGATCTAGCAATAATCGTAAAACCCGATCGTGTGTTACACATGACAACGCTTTGTGTGGAATTAATCTGATCATTGAATAAGTTACTATGCGTATTGAAAAGCCAAATCAGAAATAAAATTCTTCTGAAGTTGAGGTATTTTATTTATTATGCACTTTATGGTACACCTTACACAATAAAAATGTTAAACAATTTGAAAAATTGCGTCTCAATACATATGTAGTTATCCGTACTCTAGCGCGGACGAAAGAATGAACGGTCTATGTCATCATGTTCATTGTCACCAGCCCATATTCGTGTGGAAAAGGAAAAGTATATATTACGTCAGAACAATTTTCAAATGCTCATTTCAACCAAACATAATGTTCTTGTATGCAAATTAAGCAGCATACATTTAATTGCAACTGACACCTATTTAAATGTTATACGAACCGAACATAAATAAAATATATATCTTTTGATCACAAATTCGTATGAACAATTATGGATTCCTACCACGAAAACCAATTTGCTAGTCGAACGGCAATAGTCGAAAAAAAAAAAAACAAAACAAAATGTTTCATTGCTGCGTACCCATAAATTGAATATCAATAAAGGAAACATATTGAGGATACGCGACGATTGATTTCTGTTTTGAGAAATTTATTTATGTTTAATAGTTATTTGTTATACAAGATTGCAAAGTTGCTTTTTAACCGCGTGCTCAATTGTGATGACCGAGCAAGCGAAGGATTCTAAAATTCAATCACGAGTGCAGCGAGTGATTCAAACATTAGAATCCTGAGCGTTAGCGAGGGAATCAAAAGAGCACGAGGTGAAAAATCTTTGCACTCGAGTGCAACACGTAATTTTTCATCCCACGTCAGCGAGGAAATGACTAAACGCAAAAAAAATGGCGCGCAAAGCAAATTAAAAAAAAGTAAGTACACCAAGAAGGTTCCAGAGTCTGAGTTTTTAACAAACTAAAAAAGTTGTATGATAAATTCGGCCCCATGGAGGTAGAAGTAAATAAGTTTAATGATGTTTTAAATTCACAAACTTTTATCCTCTAGCGATTAAAAACGGCTTTAGCACTCAGATATCGAAGAGCAAAAATACTCTTTCCGAGATGGGGGGATGAAAAAGTATTTTAAATCACAAATTATAATCTAAATGAACTGCCTTTGCCAAGAGTGGAGCGCGTTGTTCTATAGTGTCAGTCAATGACTTTTAAGCCTGTGACAGTCCATTTTAGTTGCCAGAGCAAACATATAAGTAGTAAGAGTTGCTTTTACTGGAAAAAATACTCAGTGTATGTAAATAATTGTAAATATCGCTAGTATATATATGTAATAAAGGGCGAGTTTACTGCTATAAACCGGAAATAAATAAGGATTATAAATATTGGCACCAATAAACACAAAATTAAAACGTCTGGCAGTTTACCACTAATTGTTAGCAAACATTTGGCAGAATTGAGCAGGTGTTAAATAATTACTATAGCAACAGAGTATCAATTAACGCTGTAAGTAACTAATTTCGTGATTTATGCTCGTGTGTTGAGATGTTAATTAAATTATATCTTCCGATTATGTTGATTCTGGCATTATCGTGCCTATTCCTGCATACTCACAGTCATCACTTAAAGACAACCATAGCCGGACTTAACGTTGTTCAAAAATAACAGTCAGATGTGTTGGGCCATTGCTTCTCTCCAGCTAAAGCTCTATTCAGGGAGACTACTTAAGTGAACTAAAATTCAATAAGTGCTGATATTCACATAATTATGTTTTCCTGCCTATGTTTTTCTTATTCACTACTCAAACTCGCCATAGTCATGTATCAAAAACCAAGGTAAAGTGGCTTGGATAATCGTGAACGTTTTTCTAATTGGAACTTTTTTGTGATGAACTTCAGGGAAGGTTAGTGATCGCGATTGCTGAAAAAACACCTGAGCATAAATCTTAGACCTAAGTAAGGTACTACACAAGGACTATTTTTATAATTCTTTACAAAAAACGAACAATGAAATTAAATTAAAACACGCACTGCAGTTAAAAGAAACGAAGTTACTTTCTAGTGTGGAAGCGGATGGCAACAATTTTTTCTGTGTATATTAATTTTGTTTTTTTTTTCTTCTTTATATTATTAACCGATATTTAGCGTGTAACAGTGTGTGACACAGGTATCTAGGCCTTAAAATTGATGGGCTGCAGTCCAGCACGCGGACCCGGTGCGGGTTGATAGATCTGACATGTCTTTGATTTTTTGGTTCCAGAGCCAGTTTCTAAGCCGGTTTTCTCAGATTTTTCTTAAACAATTTGGGAGCAGTGATGATTATATAAATTATACAAAGCACAACCTGCAAATCACATGTCAGGCCCAGAACCCCTGAGTCAGAAGGCAATAATAAAGGTTGAAAAAAATCACAAAGTAATCAAGCCGAACAAGTGACGTCACAAGCCCTCAGGTAGCGTAATCTGAACATGTAAATATCGATCATGGTGACGTATTTGATCATCTTGATAACAGTGAGTGTTATTTTATTTTAGTTTTAATTTAAATCTCTTCGCTGGTTACCCCTTTATTTATTTTTTCCCTTGGTCACCCGCGGCTAGAATGCATTTAGTTAAATTGTGGGGTGAGATTATATTGTTAAGGAATAAAAGTTACTTTGTTAAATAAGTGTGCATTAAATATTGTGAATAGATAACAAAGGGATAAATTTGTCATCGTGATTATATTGTTATAATGATTTATAAATATAATTGACACATAAATTAGTACATCTTCTATACTTATAATAAATCTGTAGAGAGGTCAATTCTGTACATGAAATATATTTCCAAAATAACTATCAGGGGGTGATTAAGGATCGATACTCATGCCAAAAATGCAATCAGTTAAATTTTTGTCTGTCTGTCTGTCTGTCTGTCTGTCTGTATAACCGTTATAGAAACAAAAACTACTCGACGGATTTTAACGAAACTTGGTACAATTATTTTTCATACTCCTGAGCGGGTTATAGTATACTTTTCATCACGCTACAATCAATAGGAGCAGAGCAGTGAAGGGAAATGTTGGGAAAACGGGAGAAGTTACTCCATTTTTTAAGCTTCCGTCGCGTGTGCAACCTTAATGGTTAAAGCTACACAAATCATTTCATGACGGAAATGTTTTCCTTAAAATTATATAAAAAATATCCCACGACAGCATATGTCTAACTTTTATGGTTGACTCACAATAACACGTGTAACTCCCGATAGCTTAGCAGTTCGAAGCTTTCTGATTATAATATTTGTCTACTCTTACGTTTATAACACTCTCAGTCACCCCTAATTGAAAAAGTTAACATTATTAACTATTCCATAAAAAAATTGGCCAAGTGCGAGTCAGACTCGCCCATGAAGGGTTCCGTAGTAACTATAATATAATATGCAAATTTATTTGACGAAAAAAAAACCTTACAAATTTCTTAAAACTAGCTATTTTCATTTTTTACAACTGCGCCAAATGAATTTGTTTTGAAAAAAAAAAAACCTTACAAATTTCTTAAAACTGGCTTTTTTACATTTTTTACAACTGCGCCGAATAAATTTGTTTTTCATAGTGTTTGTATGAATTACAAAGTTATATTTGCGGTTTTAGAAAATATGCTGTATCTCAAAAACTGCTGAATTGATTTCGTTCAAACTAATTTTAGTTGAAAGTTTATATTAAGATCTACAGACATATATTTTTTTTTAGATTTTTCACTCCAATATTATAGAAGTTAGAGGTTGTGTCCGCCACACACACATTTTACCACTTTGGAAGCTTATATCTTTTAAACGATTGACTTTATGGAAAAGTGGTTTTAGAAACCCCGATGTCGTTTTTAAAGAACTGTCTATAGATACCACACATGCATCGATTTCATGAAAAAAAATATTTTCAGGTTTAGTTCCATGTATGGGGAGCCCCCCTTTATTTTAAATATTTTTTTAATTTTTTTCTCAAAATCGGAAATCGGTTCACAGAATACATCTACCTATCAAGTTTCACATGTATAGTCCTAATAGTTTCGGAATAAAATTGCTGTGACAGACGGACGGACGGACAGACAGACAGACAGACGGACAGACATGTCGAAACTATAAAGATTCCGTTTTTTGCCATTTGGCTACGAAACCGTAAAAAGAATCATATAAATCGGTATAGAAACACCAAAGTTATACATGAAATACGCTTATAATAATAAGCCATCGCGCGTGAATACTGAATCATGCTATAAGGATTATTTTTGAGAATCGGTCGCCGCGCTCGACGCGTCTCGCGGTCGAAGCGTTCTCTAGGTACTTAAGCCTCATGTGAACGTGATCTAAACAATATTACCAATACATTAACTTCCGCTGACGGAGTCGCGGGCACAGCTATATTGTATCATTAGTCATTACGCTAAGGCCAATAGGAACGGAGCGCCAATGAAGAATGCTTCAATATCGGGGTTAAATTTAACGTTAGCCCAAAGTAACTATTCCACGCGGACGAAGTCGCGGGCAAAAGCTAGTCAGAAATAAAGCTATGGAATAGTTATTGTACTCGTATCTGCAATTATCCAAATTATGGTGGGGTTAGCTTCCTTCCGAATGCAGCTGCGTAAAAGTATGTTGCGTAAAATCAATTTGCAAAACTCGAATCGTCAATTCTTTAAAAATATAACCGTTGACCATGACCATGTCACTTTTCAAGGCAAGGCAAGGATGGTACCATAACATAACATGCCCAGAAAAAACAATAATATTATATTCACGCCACCAGCAATAGTGGGTGAGCTTGAACGTAATTTTCAACGGATCCACAATAAAGGCTGGCAGGCAAAACCTCCATATTTTTTTTTCTTCAAAACACTCAAGTGACTCGGTGAATATTTTTTTAAAGATTTAGATTTAGTGGAGTTATGGGTATCGAGCGTAGTATTGTGTTCATTTTGAGCGCAGTTTTTTAAGTTGCTAACAATGTAAACAAGGCTTTGCACTTGACCGCCATTTGCAAATTAGAATCAATCGTAAAACGATTTTTAGTATTTTTTTTTTCTATATAACTTAAACGGGGTATTAACCATGGTTGTACTTGTTTAGAGTATATGATATTTTGGCACAGTTCAAATGCCCTGATCACGGATGAGCGGCTAAATATACTTACCGTTGTTAGTTCTTATACCTATACCTATATTACTTATACCTATATTATTTTTTCTAATAGTTTACATTCCTGTCTATGAAGATAAGTTATATTCAAACAGTGAACAGAACTTATGAGCGTGTCTTTGCCACCCGCCTTATTACGATGCATCTAAACAGAAAACCGTGTTGTGTTTTTATTTTGGTACTTTAAATATAGAACGTATAATAGCAGATAAGTAATAACTTTTAAATGTGGCAATTTTAAATGGGGCACTGGCATTGCTTCTTGCATGTTTAAATGTGGTTCAGTTTGACAATTTGGATGCAATGAGTGATACAGCTACTGTATTAAAATGATATTATATATATCGTTATTTTAATGTATCTAGAAAAATTATACAGGGAAATTACGAGCCCACCCACGAAGCAAAGCATGACGCCGACACCTTCATTATTTCCTGTGCACTAGTTTTTTTTTAATAATAAATCGTATGTCAATTGGCAGGAATGACGGGGCTCAATAGGTTCATTGCCTGCTAGAGTTGCGGGAATATTCTAACGAGATACTGCGGCCCCGTACACAAGGGAAACTCGCAGAACCGGGTGGGATTTAGTCAGTAGCAGCTTGACTCTTTCTTCCTTTCCATTCTTCAGAGCAGCAGGAGTTATTTGATGATTTCCCCCCGAAATAAAAAGAAGGCTAATATAAATAATGAATTAGCGTATATTTATGGGTTTTTCCCCAAATAAAAAGTCTAGTTATAGAGGCATAAGGAATGATTATGAAAGACTTCTACTCAATCTAATAATATGACACACAACAACTTCCTGCTCACAATTTCTTACACCCTATTCAGTATCAAAATATTATAAAACAAAGACATACAAATATACGGCCCCTTATTCCCCCGCCTGAATCTAGTTCCATCAAAATGGATAGAGCGAGCTCATGACATTCATCAAATGTATTGTTTGCCAAACTAAGGGGTATTGTTTGAGCGCCTTCCATACGAACTAATTCTGTGTTCTCGACGATATTTTGTGCATATAATATGCGCCTATTCGGAGTTAAGCGTTGTGGAAGGAATGCTTTTGTAGTCCAATTTTACGTTCTTACAGTCTATTGTGTAGTGTTACGTTTTTTTTTTATCCTGACTTACCTGTGGACATGCGTTGTGAATTATGAGGTTCCCAGTATTGATCTCGTTGGATTCCAAGTGAAATGTTCAATGTAGTTTGTGCAAAGGACCTTGGCTTGCAATTTATAGATAAGGAACATCCCTTCATCTGAATTTTGTTAAAAGTCACCTGATACTGCACATACATATTATATTCCGCTTCATACTAAGGCAAGGCAAGTCTAAAAATAAATTTTCAAGTTATTTTAGACTTGCCTAAATCAGCTAAAAATCGGGAAAGTGGTTTAGACATGAAGGTGTAATAATTTTTATTAAAATCGGTTCAGCAGTTTCAGAGAATTGTCCAGGTAAACAGCAAGACAGACGGACAGACCAATTTTTAAAATTTATAAAAACCGTAATTTTGTAAACGTTAATAACTGTGACAAAAACAAGTTCTAGCAACACATTCAAAGTTTTTCATAGTCTATATCTGTGGTTATACATTAGCGATATCGCAATCGCAAATCGCTGATGTACTCAAAAGACTGCCCAACTTGAATGGAACTGTGCGTCTGCTAACAAGCTGTTGGCTCGTAAAACACAACATGGGTGTCTTGAGACATCAACACGGGGCCGCAGCAGACCCGCAGATATGAGTCTGTCGGAAAGAATGGAGTGAGGGCTTTGCCCAGCACTGGGAAAGTACGGGTAGCAATACTAATAATATCAGTGATAGAATGCAATTTTACAGGGAAGCTCCTTATTTGAAATGAGTTTATAATATCAACGTACCCTATAAGTAACGACGTGGATTAAATCAGCCCCGAAGGACTCGAGGCAATAAAAGCCGTCGAGATATCACACCTCTAAAGCCGATCGACTCTGTTACCACAACAAAGTTACAAAATAAAATCGACACTATCGTATCGTATCGCGGTAATATTTCAAAATCGAATCGAATTACTTAAAATTGGACTCGATTACAGGTAGTCATTTGAATTATAATAAAGGTTGGTTAGAGCGTGGATGTAAATCCCTGTCTCATTTGATGGTTCTATGTATATGCAATAGTAACTATTGGCATCAATTTCTAGATAGATTTTGTTCGTGTTTAAATTGGATTATATTATTGTAAGTTCTAAAACTTTTTATTAATAGGGGAGAGCGGGGCTGGTACTAACAAATTTTATATTATAGTTTATATTTTCAATTTCAATTATTTTTTTTGTTTTATTTTTTATGCATAGCATACTTTGGTTATTCAGCTATGATATTAGTAATAAAAATCATCAGTTAAGTAAGTACTTTCAGAAACAGAGTCGTCAAAACCAAAAAAGAAATTTGTTAATACTTACGCCTTATCTGGGGTAAATATTAACAGAGCTGGGGTAAGTATTAACGTAAGGGGCAATTATTAACAGAGGCTAAAATTCTTTCAAATATTGAAACAAAATATCATGTATATTAATCAAAATGTTTAATTGTCTTTAAGATCTGAGAAATCAGTACTTTTTAAGACAGGAACTGAAAGAATGTATCTAGTAAATTCTTTTTAATCTACACTAATTAACCATCACTGAGTGTAGATATTGTAGCTGCCGCTGCTAGTTTTAACTTACAAACATTGTTACAAATACTTTTAACTTAATACTTAAAAGTAACATAAACTTTTCAGTGTCAACAGTCTTAAAAAGTCTCAATAAGGTACAACAAATCAGTATACTCTATGAAATCTACACTATTTATCAATAATTGTCCCACAGCCAAACACAGCCTTTAAACTTAATTTAAATTGAGGTATTTTAATCAGTTAAAAAGAGTATAGTCTAATTAATATTAATCTAATTTGTAATGAATTCATAGAAAAACACCAATAGTTTTTCCAGTGTATTTTAGGTGGGAATACCCTAAATCAGGCAATAATTATCTGGAATACAATTTCTTATTATCTGAGAAACAATTGAGGCATATATACGTTATGGTGTCACGTCTAACACAAGTAATATTAGCCCTTTTGCATAAAATGCATTATGTTATTATTAGTCATGTCCAGATGTATCTTCCTTAGAAGACTCGGCGCAAACCAAACAGAAGCGAGCATCTTCGTCACTATCATCCTGGCACATTTGAAGGACCTCACACATTTTATACTTTATATATAATCTCCAAAATACGTATGTCAATATCAGGCATATTACTTATAATTTTGATTTATGGATACTAAATTAAGTAGGTAGTCATTTTCTTCTGGATTGATAGAAGTATCTTCAGGCAGACGTGATCTATAGTTTTTTAACGAAACAGTATTTAGATTGGGATAATCAGTAACAACTGATGGTGCAAAGTTGCAGTCTTGAAATACATCTTCATTGCACGGTAAAATGTCAGCATTTTTAATAACTTGATGATATTGTTTTGAATGAATGCCAGAAGAAATGCTTCTTTCACAATTCAAGGGAGGTTATAGATGGTCATTGTTTCCCCGGGATGATTAATCATCCAGTTTGTTTGCTGTCGGCTAATGTAATGCTTCAACAGTCCATATACACCAACATCTAGCGGTTGAAGATTATACAAAAGTACTATGGGGTTCTTGGAATTTCCTTAACTGCCAGCTCAAACATTTCTTGAGGTAAAGAGAACAAGAGGATCTATCCTCTTGTACTCTTTCTTATGTACTTTCTCATTCTGTAAAAAAAATACTTATTTAAAAAAAAAAAACGATTACTACCACACACATTCGGGGTAAGTATTAACATGTTAATTCTTACCCCACTTAATTTGTTAATTTTAGCCCCAAGGACACTTTTTTTACTTAATTAATTACAGAAAATTAAATAGTCGAAATAATCACAAACAAATAACATAGTGTTACTGTCGATAAAATAGAGTTTGATTTAGTATAAACTTTAATTCGATTCAACGAATAAACAAATCTTAAATCAATTTATTGCAAAGCACAAAAAGTTCGCTTACCTGTTAATTCGAGGTCACTTCGCATAACTATTACAATCGAGGGAATGCTGACAACTGACAAGTCAGGATATGTTCAGCTGTGTATATAGTATTTCTAAACCGAGTAACATATTTTTACGTCTTCACGTTTGGCGGGAATAAGCTTGTTAATTCTTACCTCCGTTAACACCAACCCCGCTCTCCCCTACATATTAATAACACAACAATAACAATATTAAGTATGATATGTACGTTAGTTTAATGTTGATATACACATTTTATATATCAAGTGTTTTTTTTTATTCATGTCATGTTGTCTCTTCAGTCATGGTTGACAGGTAGAGATACGTAAGGAATTAAGTGCGCCATTGTAGGTACTTTTTGTACTAAAGTATTTTAATAAATAAGTGATTTAAATAATTTAAAAACATCTTGAATGCATATTACCCCTATTTAAATAAAAATACACGAAAAGAGTTGACCTGACAGGTTCTTTACGGGTAAAAAATAGTTTCAAACGGATGGCTCTGTTTTATCTCTATTACACCTTTGACCCTATTATACCTTAAAAATATATTTCTATTATACCTTTACATATAACTATAAAAAATATGTTTAACAGCGGACTTCCCTCTTCATTTAAAAGAAACAACATTCCTAAAATAGTCTCACGTACAAACAGCAAAATAAAAATAAAACCTTAAACTACCACTTTACATATCCCACAAGACCATTCCACTACCAATCGTGAACCCTTATTAAATCCAAACCATACCGTTTTATGTTATAATTCCACTATAAACTAACGCGGACAGGCCTATCAGTGTGAGACGCCAAAGGAAGTGTGTCCACAACAAGATGGCGACCGATAAGGCTTTCTCATTTTATGGGATAGTACACCGGGTTGCTGGGCATGGGCTTATAGCTGCTGTGATAGTGTTTAGTATTGTTTTATGTTGTTCTGTAGGTTTATGACGCGTTGTAATTTAGATGATTTAGGTACTAAATTTATGACGCGTTGTAATTTAGATGATTTAGGTACTAAATTAAGTCGATAGTCTTTGTTTTTAGCCACTAGCGATGTACAAGTCGAGGTATTTGGTTCAACGAGTAACTCAAATCAAATCTTAGACGAGTCAACTTGAACTTCTTAAATTTTAAGTTGAGCTACACGATATCTCACAAATGCTTGTACTGTCTGGACAGACCTACAAATATCTGTACATCTTTTCTTAAAAGATCCCCTCAGACTACATACTTGGTTAATGATTCTTATATGATTTGACCATTTGAAGTCCATACAATCTGTACCTACTAGATTGTTTGGACTTCAAAAGTTGTTAAAAACAACGGCCTCATCTATTCTAAAACGAAAAAAAAATGTGTGTAAAGGTGTTTTTTAGTTTCATATAACACAATTAGCCATCAAGAGCGGACACATCTACTGCCTTTGTTGAAATAAACTATATAAAACACTTGACGTGTTAGTGTAATTGGTGCTGTAGATGAGGCTGGTGCAAATCTACGAGGTTAAGTACTAAAGTCGTATTTTCTGGTATATCTACCGTACCTACCCAAAAGTTATATTCGAGACAAGACCCTTGTAAGTAGGGATTTTTTTTTTTTTTTTTTTTAGCGTGGTAAAATTATCAAATAAGTCCTCCCACTCCGGGCAGGGTGGGAGGGACTGTCAGACTTTTACTGACTAAAATCCACGGTGTTCCTTCAATAACCCTTTACATACCGGGGCCACGGTAACGGGATGAGTCCCACGACCCCGGCGGGCTGTAAGTAGGGATAAGAACTTTTTTATTCGTAGTTTTACGACTCATTGCGTCTCGATGTAATTCTGAACTTATTTTTATAGTTTTGGGGTTTTAGGAAATCTTCAAGGTTAAGCAGCACTTGCCGAGCTCGGTCCGTGGATGGGCGACCATCTTAACATATCAAAATTCCTCGATGCATTTGAAGGCATGTTACGCCGGTCCTGGCTGTTATTTTTACATCTTTAACAGAGGCTACGGGTATTCAGAAGCTAGAAAATCTGACACGAGTCTAGCTAAGGGGTATCGAGTTACCCAGCTGCTGGGTTGTGGAGGTCAGATAGCCAGTCTCGCCGTGTAAGACACTAGCACCCATCTGCATCCGATTGGCTAGAAGCCGACATGAACTAGTGAAGTAAAGGCTTAGCAAGTGATGGTTACGGTGTTTGTCGTCACGTCTGGATGTCAACCTGAATCTAATTTTCGGACTGTGTAGGAAACTTTTAACAGTATAAATAAAAATGAAAATTGTGATGCGCAACTAACAAAGAGGTTCAAAATAATCCTTAAAAGATAGATAGATATAGCCCAACGAGCACATTAGTGGAAATAGCAGCCTATTTTGTTACTTTGGGCTGTAAAATAGCGGTTTAAGGGTTCAAAGTTGCATATCTGCATCCGTAAACGTCTATAGCTATAAAAGTTACTTAAGGTGCTATAAGCTGAATCAAATACTACCCTAGCCTTCACAGTAGTTCACGGTAGAACTCATTTACCACTTACACCTTTATATGAGAGTTACGAAGGTCATTCTGCCACTCACAGCTGCACAGTGGTTTCCATTGTAACTTTTATAGGTTATAGTTATAGTAACCACTATATGTTTCATTATAGAAATAATAGAAACTCTTATGCATACTATAGTTACAAAAAATCATCAGTGTAACTAAGGCCTTTAGTATCAATATTCATTCCTTGCAGGCTCAATACATTCGCCATCTTACAGCCGCTTTTGTAACTATTATAAAACATTTAATAAAAATGGATGCTAAACGAATAAGTACGTAACTACATCTTATAACCTCAAAAACAGGAAAATAGGAGCTTTTTGTGGCTGTGAGTTGCACTAGGGTTACAAAAATCACTGGAAGCGTTAGAAGGGTGAAAATTAGCGCTATGATTCTCAAAAGGGAGTTATTAGAGCTAAAACTGCAGGTTATGACTACATTACAATGACGCCATGATGTTTTAAGAAAACTTATAATTCACTTGCAAAATTGAGTTGATATGCATTGGTTTTTCAGTTAAATGTGCATTAAATGTACCGGTAAACAATCGGCCACTTGCGAATAGTAAGTTATCGACACGTAAAAATACGGAAATAAAATTTATTCTGTATAACAAATAAAAAATATCACATATCTTTTGTTAATTTTTTAAATATCTTAAAAGCGCGTTAATATTACTCGAAAATTATCTTATATATCTACAGTAAACTGGACAGCGTTTTGAGTATCTTTATATATCTTGCTAATACAGAATACAAACTTTTACTTCTTTTTGTTTTATTTTCATGATGGCGACGAAAACACTTCATCAAAATATTACAAATAATGTCAACTGAAGATATACAATAAAGAACTATAATCAATTCATTCGTTCAAAGTAGTTCAAAATCATTCAAAAGTAGCGTATAGCGTTAATAAATCGTTATAGCTATTAAGGAACCTTTATGCAACCGTTGTGCAGGTTAAATGGAACTTTAGGTTGCATAAAAAGGCGCCCAAATAGCGCTAAAGCGGCTGCTTTAAGTCTGTAGTAGACGCTCGAGCGCTTACGTCTATTACCATAAGTAATAATCGGATACGCTCCAAAGCCCTAATGCAGCCCATTTGTGCTAGTTGGGAGGTTCTTCTCCATAGGAAATGACCAATTTCGAACCGTGAACTAACTTCTGACGTTTTATGAGTGCCCATGTAAGCCTATGTAAAATAACATAATTTTTATTTAGAGATCGATAGAATATACTTTATTGTACAGTAAAATTTAAACCCACCTATTTAACAATATTGCTTAATTATATTCTTGCTGTATGTCTTAAATACAAAACAAATCATGTCAAATTATTTGTTTATAAATAAATTCAAAATTGGACTGAATTTTTCGGACTTCTGAAACAAAGACATCTGAAATTGGACATTAATATAATTAAATTAAAACTTTTGTTCACGACAAAGTTGGCGCTTTGTTAATAGGGTTAGCAGTCAACCTTTAAATCAATACAGGCTGTTGGTTAACAGTTTAAGAATAGAATAATACTATTCTTTATTAAACACTGGTTCTAAAAATAACAAAGATGGAAAACTGGGTCTAAATGATATCCAAACAATGGAAGTCGTGTCTAGTTTGGTCACTTCCTGTATTATTATTTTTTTCTATACCACACGAAACCGTCTTAAGAAGGAGATAGTCAGTATCTTTTGTCAAGGATCTGGATGATCTTCTTTTTTGAGACATAAAATGCTTAGTCATACCAGTAGTGCCAATAAAATACACTCATACATACACACATCACCCAAACATTTACACACATCCACACTATTCAGATACACTTACTCACACTGTAAATAATAATAACAGACATGTCTACTTTGTATTTAATCTACCTCTAATATCTGTGTACTTCATAATTGGCGTAACTTTTAAGTACCTGTTTTGACATTTGTTTTTGGAAGCTGTGAAGCTACCTTTTATAAATAAATAAATAAACGTGGGTCCTTACCTGTAACCTATAAAGACCTCTTTTTATCAGTTCTATGTTCACTCTTACAAAATGCGCAATTTTTTTTTCGTCTGCAGAAAAGAACATTGAAGAATCTAGGTAATTATAAATTAATTAATTAATCTATCATATAGGGTCAGGTTGTTTAAAATAGACGCACAGCTAATCAATAGTTAAATACCATATTTAATAAACTCACTTAAAATTTCAAACAGCCTATATCAACCTCACGAAGCATAAAATTAATTTCAAAGCTAGACAAAGTAATAATTAAATAAAGAATTTGTATATGTCTTCACGGAAATATGTATTTCATAAAGACAGTTAGTACCTAATTTTCGTATTTTTGTTAGACTCTTTAAACTATGCGAGAGTATAAAATGCAATGAGGTGATAGTATATAGAAATTTTCTACACAAAAACTAAATTTTGACCAGATGTTACCCGCAACTTCGTTTGTGTGGGAGTTTTGCTTATTTCCGGGAATATAAAGTAGCTATGTCCTTATAGTATTATCCTATTCCAGAACATAATCAATCTCTGTGCTAAATTTTATCAAGACCCGTTCAAACTATATTTTCATAATGTATTTCAATTGACACAAAATACATGACTAAATTGATCTTTGAGTATTCGAAGAAAACAGATACACTTCTAATTCAACATGGTACAGACTAAAAAAGCTTCTCGTGTTACTATAGAAATGCATAATATTTTTTTTTAATATATCTACAACTTCTCTATAAATCTTTACAAATTATGGGACACAAAGCAAAAGTTATAGACATCAAGTCTATAACTTTTGCTTTGTATGTCCCATAATTTTAGCTACGGTATTTTTGTTACTGCGTTTTTCAGAAGTAGTTCAAACGGTGACCTAAACTTTGACTTAAAAAATATCGTTCAAGATTTAAAAGTACCCACGAGCAATATTCGAGGTTACAAAAAGGCAAATAAGAAGTTTAGTTTTAGGGTAAACTAGATTTCTGGGTTTTCGCTTTATTATTCTTACTAAGTCGTGATTTTAACAGTGTAAACGGAGTCAGACGCGAGCTGCCTGAGTATTTTAACATATTTTCAGGTTTAAAAACTGTTTGTGTAGCAGTTACTGGTAAGTAGGTCACTTGACCGCTTCAACTAGATGCTGAGCCAACATTTCCCATTAAAACTAAGGTTTTCTGGTGATTTAAGATCTGGACTAGCGTGTTTATTAATGCAATCGTAGTTTGTGAAAAATACGGTGAGTTATCTTCTATATTTTTAGCACGGGTTATACAGAATACCTATGAGTTTATTTCGGAGTTTTTTTCTTAAGATATTTAGCTAGAAAACATCGGCTTTGTCTAGTTCGCATATAATATTATTATATTATATAAAGCTAAATTACCACTCACTGACTGACTGACTCACTCACTCACTCATTGACATAATTGTTCTCCCAGATGGTGGATGGGGAGGTGGGTATATTTTGACAGATTCGTAAACAAGTAACTCTCAAACCTACGGGAAAAGTGCCAAACCTCCCCTTTTCCCCCCCCTTCTCCCCCCCCCCCTATCGTATCTCGGAAACTACGAGACCCGTATTTTTTTCTTTTTACGGATTCGTATAGAGGAGGCTCGGTAAAGTAAAAACCATTTTTCAAAGTCCCCCCCCCGCCCCCCTTCTCCCCCCCTTTAGGCGGATCTCGGAATCTAAGAGACTTGGAACATTTTTTTTTTCAGATTCATTTAGAGGGGCAATGCTTTAGTCGAAATACTTGTGCAACCCCCCCCCTCCCTCTTTTTTTTTTTTTTCACAAGCTCGCGAGGTGCTTGCACCTCGCGCAACACGCAAAAACTAAACACCCCCAACTCCTCCCATCACCCCCTTCTCTTTTTTTTTTTTTTTTCACAAGCTCGCGAGGTGCTTGCACCTCGCGCAACACGCAAATACCATTTTCTTTTTTCACAAGCACGCGAGGTGCTTGCACCTCGCGCAACACGCAAATACTAGTTATACTATATAAAGCTAAATTACCACTCACTGACTCACTGACTGACTCATTGACATAATTGTTCTCCCAGATGGTGGATGGGGAGGTGGGTATATTTTGACCGATTCGTAAACAAGTAACTCTCAAACCTACGGGAAAAGTGCCAAACCTCCCCTTTTCACCCCCTTCTCCCCCCTCCCTATCGTATCTCGGAAACTACGAGACCCGTATTTTTTTTTTATGGATTCGTATAGAGGAGGCTCGGTAAAGTAAAAACCATTTTTCAGTCCCCCCCCCCCGCCCCCCATCTCACCCCCTTTAGGCGTATCTCGGAAATTAAGAGATTTTTTTCAGATTCATTTAGAGGGGCAATCCTTTAGTCAAAATAATTGTGCAACCCCCCCATTTTTTTTTGTTTTTCACAAGCACGCGAGGTGCTTGCACCTCGCGCAACACGCAAATACTAAACCCCCCATCACCCCCCCCATTTTTTTTTTTCACAAGCACGCGAGGTGCTTGCTCCTCGCGCAACACGCAAATACTAAATCCCCCCATCTCCCCCCATCACCCCCGACATTTTTTTTTCTTTTTCACAAGCACGCGAGGTGCTTGCACCTCGCGCAACACGCAAATACTAAACCCCCCCATCTCCCCCCATCACCCCCGACATTTTTTTTTTTTTCACAAGCACGCGAGGTGCTCGCACCTCGCGCAACACGCAAATACTAGTTATATTATATAAAGCTAAATTACCACTGACTGACTCACTCACTCACTGACATAATTGTTCTCCCAGATGGTGGATGGGGAGGTGGGTATATTTTGACAGATTCGTAAACAAGTAACTCTCAAACCTACGGGAAAAGTGGCAAACCTCCCCTTTTCACCCCCCTTCTCCACCTTCCCTTCCCTATCGTATCTCGGAAACTACGAGACCCGTATTTTTCTTTTTTTACGGATTCGTATAGAGGAGGCTCGGTAAAGTAAAAACCATTTTTCAAAGTCGCCCCCCTTGCCCCCCTTCTCACCCCCTTTAGGCGGATCTCGGAAATTAAGAGACTTGGAACATTTAGAGGGGCAATGCTTTAGTCGAAATAATTGTGCAACCCCCCCCCCCCCAATCACCTCCCCATTTTTTTTTATTATTCATAAGCACGCGAGGTGCTTGCACCTCGCGCAACACGCAAATACTAGCAATCTATATAAATATAAATTATTCGTTAGAATGTACGTACGTGCATAACTTCCGAACGACTGCATATTATATTGTATACCTAATTCTATGTACCTACTTGAAAATCGAAATTGAAATAAATATGGTGGTACGATATTTACAGGGTCGGATTGTCTCATACTCGTATAAGATGAAGGGATGAAGGAAAGTTATTCATCTTACTTTGACTGCACTTTGCCAGTCGCAATCATTGAGGTAATATGTAGTACATATTACCTCAATGGTCGCAATAGCTGAGAACTGTCCCTGTAAATAAATCAAATAGCCTGACATTCATTGGCGTTACTATCACAATCGTGCTACCCCCGCGGGACAACTATCTTGCTTTTACCCTATGGCAATATCAATTATATACACTTAGTCTTACTCACACAATATAACCAATTTAAAAATCAAAAACCATAACAGATCTGCAAGGGACTTTGTTTGTGTACAAACACTAGGAAGTGATGACGGGTTTTAGGGGACCAAATTCATTTAAATTTTTGTTCATAAAGTTCTGACTTTCAGCCTATACCCAGCAGTGAGCGAAGTCAACCTGTGGATTGACTTCACGCGTAGCTGGGTTTCTTTACTTGGGGTGAGTTTCTGGTCTTTCTTTACTTGTGCCTGCCCGTCTCACTACCGGACAACCAACAACGGTTTTCAACTTAGTTTGTATAAAATACCTACTTAATTTTAATTAAAACATATTTTTCTAGTTTTAGGTACACTTGGTTTATAACACTCAATATGGAAAGTTGAAATATATAAAAAGCCGTCTATGCCAAAGCGAATTTATGACATTGATGAATCCAGGTTTGATTCGACTAGCTGATCCGTGACCCAATATTATTCGCGGTCAGGATTTCGGTAAAATTCGATTCTTTGAAGTCCATTTTAGCGACTAATAAAAGTAAAATGTATAATATCAGGACGGCAAATTGGATTTTATTTCACAACGAGCCCGTCCCTTGTCTCTAGGTCACGTTGAATCGAAACCGATTGGAACTTTAGTTGTCTGGTAGATGTCGCAACTGCCATGTACCCATAGAAATATCTAATTCGTGGATAAATAGTAACAGTCGCACGGGTCGATCTTCAGGGTTAAGCAATACTTGCCGAGGGCAGGCCCAGGACCATCATGACATGTCGAGATTCCTCCGTGCGCAGGCAAGCACAAGCTAAGAAACAGCTTTTTCTGCTGGAGTATACGTATTCTGATAGCTACAACCTTGGAGTTTTTACGTAGACAGTGAGTAGATTACTTCCAGGCAAGCGTGTTCTATCGTCGACAACATCGTCGCTTTCCATCAGATAAGTTTTTATAATATAATGTTTAATAAAAAATGATTTTAGAAACAAGCTTTTTTATTAATTTTGTATCCTTTCAGTAAACCGTTTCATTTGATAAGCAGTCCGCCATCTTGGGCCACATCCATATTGGATTTAAAATGACGTAACTTGTCATCCAAATTAAAGGTAGCCGTACATACTAACGAAATAACTAACAGGGCAAGTTAAATGGTGTATTCCCGTTGTCCCCGTAGTCCATGTCCCCGTTAAAGGGGACAAAGGGAATTTAATAAAATAATTAAAATTACTTCCCGTTGTCACCGTTATGTACATATGGGCAACGGGGACAACGGACAGTTAAGATTTCACGTGTCGTTATCCCCTTTAAATTTTTATTTATTTACTAAATACCTTATTTATTTTGATTTAGTTTTAAATGAAAGGGTGGAATGAAACACAAAGTATTTAAATGTTATACTTACAAAAACATACCACATTAATATACCTATTTAACTATAACGTCACAGAATTAACATAGTATAAAAACAATTTAGATAATAAAAACAAAAATGGGATTGAACTTAAAGTTTAAACATAATGAAAAAAAAAAACAATGAAAATGAAATTGACTACAAACAGAACTTTAATGTTATACTTATTAATAATATCACATTTATTTAAATTACAGAATTGGTAATAACCAACATTTATATATTATCATTTATTTTATTATTATTTTTAATACATTCGTAAATTATAAATACTTGTGTCGCAATCACATGCGTAGCTATTGTTTAGATATTATGTGTTTCTTTTATTTTATTTTATATGTAGTCCTTAGTTCCATTTCATTTGTATAGGTACAATATTCTCTTTATTAAGGCACTCTCACTTCTAATTTTAACTCAACGGGGACAACGGGCATAATTTGAAAAGCATATATTACAAGAAATTAACGGGGATAGCGTACGGGGACAACGGGAAGTAATTTTAATTATTTTATTAAATTCCCTTTGTCCCCTTTAACGGCGACACGGACTACGGGGACAACGGGAATACACCAGTTAAATAAGAACATGTAAAAATGTATAGTAAACTGTAATGTAAACACGCATTATAAATCTCACGACTTTGTATGAGTATTTACTGCGACCTTTTAAGTTATAAGCTTATTATTCCAAAGGGTTGGTAAAGGTAACAATATATGAATTGTGTTTCATATAAACCTTCGCGCGTTTTGTTCATTTGTGTATATTCAGCTGTTGAACTTACGCGTCTCCGTACTAGATTAAAACTCGTTCCATTTAACCTAAACCAAAACGATTTTTAAACACATGTATATAAATGTTTCAGGGGAAAGTTAAATGAATACGGACCCGAATTATAGATGAAAATAATAATTAGTAGAATAATTTTAATTTAAATGTTGCTCAAGCTCTGTGCTAGAAACATGGACAGCGAGATTAAATTAAAAACATTAAATAAACCAAACTGTGGTATTGTTTGGAATATACTCCACGTAATGATTACATAAAATTTAATTTAATTTAATCATTTTACGAAACAAAATGTTATGTAAGTGTTGACGCAGTGGTTGGGCAATTGGCTACCGCACTGTGTATCGCAGGTTCGATTCCTGCACCGGAACAACAACTGTTTGTTTAGCCTACAAATAGTTGTTCTACGTCGGGGTTTTTTGTAAAAATTAAGTCACGATATTTAAAAAAGAATTGTCATCTGCCGATCTAATCTATATTGGATTCCCTTACTGCAACATAACAGCTTCCAGTCTAATCACATGCATCTGAGTATCAAAATTTTACTTGAAGTGACTACGTATCTGACCTCTTGGCAAGACCGGTGTCACATTTTTTTGACTTCTGACTACCCGTTACGACTCAAAAATGTTACTGAGAGCTGGGCCCAACGGTATAGCGAGGTTTTTGAGAGACGGAGTAATCTCAACATGATAAGATGGTGACGGACCAACCACGACAAGCGTTACTTAACCATGAAGATCAATCCATACTGCAATTATTATTCGACCACGAGCTCATTTTGTAGGGAAAATATATATCGACACAAGTATTATTTAAATACTAGCTTCCGCCCGCGACTTCGTCCGCGTGGAAAAAAATCCCCCGATTTTGAAACATTTTTCATTAGTGCTCCGCTCCTATTGGTCTTAGCGTGATGATATATAGCCTATAACCTTCCTCGATAAATAGGCTATCTAACACTGAAAGAATTTTTCAAATCAGAACCGTAGTTCCTGAGATTAGCGTATTCAAGCAAACAAACAAACAAACTCTTCAGCTTTATAATATTAGTATAGATACTTAATAACATTCATACTTTTGTATTTCGTTGAGGAATGCAAGCGAGTGAAGAATGGATATTGGATAAGTGTCGTGTAATATTAAATCAATACGTATGTTTTTCTTGCAAGTAGGTACTTTTAAAAAGAAACGAAGATATTTCTCGTTTGTTTTAACTGCCAAAACAATGTAATTATCCATAATTTTGACATTAAATGTCGCTGAGAGTATTGTGAAATGAGAACGCGTTGAAGTACGAGTATGAATAAACGACATTCACAAGGCCAACTCATTCAAATACCAGTCGAAACGTAGGTAAGCGAAAATCTACAAAAACACCTTATTAAAATGTAGGAAAAGAGTTGTTTCTTATAGTTTGCTAACGAAATGCGTGCTATGGAAAAAACATGAGAATTACTCCTCAAGCCTCCTCCAAACAAAAAACAAATGAAAGTTACTCTCCGTGGAACACAAAAAGTAAACTTTCAAAAGTCTAGGACATAATTATCCACAAATCTATAGAGAAAATTCAAACAGCACCCGAATTAAATTTCAGTTGTTAATGTAATCACCAATAATGTATTCCAACCTTAATTACTAACCCGCTGGGTGAGTATAATACAAAAGTTAACACAACTGCTACTAAGCAGTAGAAAGGTAAGTAAAGAATTACCACTCGGGTCAAAACTACATTATAATGAAATTAACATTTTCTCAGTTATTTTGGGATCCATTTCGGCTATTTAGATATGTAGGTTTAAAATCTAAATCAAATACGTCTTCATGGGCGGGGTCTATGAGACTCTGACCTCTGAGTTTGAGTCAGAGTTTCTTTTCAGAGTATTCAGCTAGGAAAATCCGGCCTAGTTTAGTTCTAGTCTCTATCTAGTTTAAATAACCAAAAATAATGTCGTGTAAAAGTGTTAGTTTTAACCGATTTATAAATAAACATCGTTTTTGTTAGCTATTGTCTTTCTGCGATCCAGATCAAATCCGCATCTGCTCAATACGTGATAGGGTGGCAACATTCAGATATGTGTGAATGTTCTCTGTATTGGACACCATTTTGGTCCAGTTCGTGTTAGTATCTAGTTTAAATGTAGGGATTAGAATAGATATAGGACTATCGTTTTCTCCATAAATTCGATATTTATTTTGTGTATCAATTCCATTCCAGGCATCTTTCTCTGTATCAATAATATTTTGGCATGGTTCATACCATGCAAAATAATATACATAAAATAATGTATTGCCTTGCATTTAGAATATTAGTATGGATTTGATAAGGTCAACCGAGGCTGGTGTGACAGTGGGGCAAGTGTAACATATTCAAATTACGCGCCCTAAACACGTTTTTTGTTTAAACGCCATCTAGCGCCCGATAGAAGAACTTTTTCACCACTGATTTTTTATCGACACACAGCATATACTCAACTGTTTTACCGACAAGCGCCATTTTGTAAAAGAAATCGAATGGTGATGGAAGTTCATGACATCTGAGACGACGCTTTTAGTATTTTTTGGTGTTTTGGAGCGTTTTTTTTTTAAGGAGTTGAAGGTAAGTGACAAATTATTACGATTTGTTTTTGAAGTTTTATATGTGTCTGTGTCTGTGATATCCCTTGATCCCCTTCCCCAAATTTATGATATCCCTTGAAATATGAGCATTGTTACACTTACCTCGCCCGTTAACCTAACATGGGAAAGTGTGACAGAGTTACACTTACCCCAGTCCTTTTGTATGAAGATACCATAATAGTGATGGGACAGCGCATATTTTATGCGAAGATTTTTTAAAGTTAAATTGATAAATCTGAAACATCAAAGTAACGTAGGAATGTATTTTTTTTAATTCGACGCGGACGAATTCGCAGGTACGTGGAAGAATACTAGTTGTAGTGAAAGTTATATTTAAATAATTGTTGCCAAAGGAAAAGTATATCAAAAATAGTTATGCATTACCGCGAGAGGTTTTAAGTTTCGTGATTGAAGTATGTAATTCTATTTGTTTTGTTTTAGATGGTACGAAACTACAAAAGAAAAACTACTGACAAATACTGTCAGTAAACACTACGCGAAGCAGTCAAAGCAGTACGGGAGCAGCGTATGACAGCTTTGAAAGCTTCCAGAGTTTACGATGTTCCAAGAACAACTATAATTTCACACGTAAATGGTGCTCGTGGTGCAAAATCACAATCTCATGGGAGACCAACAGTTTTTGCAGCGGAGTTTGAAAAGGAAATGGCTTCAATGCTACATACGATGGAACGCCATGGATTTGGACTAACCCAAAGAGAAATACGAGCTCTTGTCGGATAATATGTTCGTCGAAATAATATGGACACCCCCTTTACCAATGGGATTCCTGGGGAAGAGTGGATCAGAGCCTTCCAAAAAAGAATAAATTGTCATTAAAAAAACCACAAGCAGTGGAAATTGCGAGAAAGAAAGCCGCCGATCCCTTTGTTATCAACGAATTTTATAATTTACTCCAAAGAACTTTACAGAAGCAAAAATTAGAAGGCGACCAAATATGGAACCTGGACGAAACGAGTTTCTGCCAAGACCCTGGAAAGTCTAAGATAGTTGGACTAAAAAGTTTTCAAGCCACTAGGACCACAAGTTCACCAGGCCGTGACAATACAACAGTATTATTCGCTTGCAATGCCTACGGCGAAAAGGTTATGCCTTTGATTATTTGTAAAGGAACTTACCTTTGGAACAGTTGGCTACCTGAGGATGATTCGGGTAACCAACTAGCCGTTGCTTCTACTTCGAAAGGTTGTATGGAAGCTTCAGTGTTTGAAAGCTACTTTTCAAATGTTTTGATTCCACAAATTTGCAAACGGGCAAACCGCAACTAGTTATATATGACGGTCATTCTACGCATCTCGACTTAAATGTCATTATGAAAGCAAACGATAACAATATTACTCTTCTGAAGTTGCCGCCACATTCATCTCACATTTTACAACCGTTAGATGTGAGCACTATGAAAGCAATGAAAGATCGCTGGGACCAACAGTTGATAAAGTGGCAGCGGATTAATATTGGGAGAAAGTTACCAAAAAAAGAATTCACCAAAATATTGGTTGAAACCTGGAATAACCTCGAACCAGTTATAATAAGTAATTGGTTCCGAAAAACAGGAATTTATCCATTTGACAGGAGCCAAATAGAAGAAGATAAATTCAATGCTTCAGCTCTACTGCGTTCGCATGAAAACCCAATATATCTCACAAGTAATACATACATATATAAATTAGATTGTTTTTGCGATTGCCAAGTAAATCTGCGGTAGGTCAGGGCATCACGGCGTCCTGACCTACCGCATGACGCAGGTCCTCACCGGACACGGAAGTTTCGGGAGGTACCAGTGTCTGATGGGAAAGGAGGAAACGCCTGGGTGTCACCATTGCGAGGGTCGCCCTGAAGACACCGTAGAGCACACGGTGCAAGACTGCCTCGCCTGGGCAGAGCACCGACGTGTCCTCACGGCGGCGATAGGTGGAGACCTCTCGCGCCCGGCATTGGTCGAGGCCATGCTGCGGGGCGAGAGGGAGTGGGAAGCGGTCGCCTCCTTCTGCGAAGCAGTCATGCTTCCGAAGGAGGAGGCGGGCCGCGTGAGGGAGAGGATGGCGTCCTCCTTCCAGCCCAGCCGCAGTGGTAGACGCCCACGGCGTCGGACGTTGGCCGACGATCTCCGGCCAGTAAAGGGCAACTCGCTGTCCGACCATGGACCATGCCCGGGTCGACGGCGCGTCGTGTTCCACGCGCGCCTCAAACACCGTCAGCAACATGACGAGGCCCCCTGTGCAGAGGGCCGAAGCCCGCCGGGGTCGTGGGACTCATCCCGTTACCGTGGCCCCGGTATGTAAAGGGTTATTGAAGGAACACCGTGGATTTTAGTCAGTAAAAGTCTGACAGTCCCTCCCACCCTGCCCGGAGTGGGAGGACTTATTTGATAATTTTACCACGTTAAAAAAAAAAAACGTAAATCTATTTATTTAAAACGTTAAAGATTTTTAATATTGATATGATAACTATAAGATGTTGTTAGGTTAAATAATTACGTAACAACTTAAGACAGAAGGTCCCTTAAGTAAGGACTGAATAACTTGATATTACATGGATCTCACAACTTTTTACGGTAGAAGAATTGAGTTGCGAGACTTGGTTTTTGACAAGTATTGTTTTTTATGAGATCTCATTTCTTTTTGTAGATAGTCCTACTTTTTTCCTTTCCGGTACCTTCTACTTCTTGTATACCAACAACCAATTTTCTTAAAGGCCTCTCTCTGTCTTATGAGCTTTTCTTATTTTTGTAGGTATCCTTCCTTTTTTCTTTTCCACTACTACTTCTTGAGCTTCAGCTACAGTTTTTTTCAAAGCCCACTCCCTGTCTCTATGGATTTTTTTCGGAGGCTTTGATGTTAAAACTTTTGACAAACCTGGACGGTAAATTAGTCTATTGTATTCACAAATTGAGGATTCCTACGCTTTAAATACTTCCAAAGTTGACATTAATTAGATGTAAACCGCCCAAACTTGTAACTCTCGAAAGTGCCACGTAAGCTTGACCGGATGTGAATACTGCATTATTTAGACTTAGGCCCTGACTTTTGTCTATAGTTATAGCATAGGCTATACATATGGGAAACTGTTCGCGATGAACATACGCTCTATTAATAATTTCAAATTTAGTTTTGACCGGACCAAGCTCGTAAACATGTTCTTTACTATATGTAATGTATATTTTCTTAATGACTTTTGTATTTTCCGGATCAACCTTTACTCTTTGCACTCTACCGATAGAACCATTAACTAAACCAAGACTAACGTTAATATTTCGCCTTAGCATGACTTTTGCTCCTATTTTTATAATTATATTCTCTTCCTTCAGTCATAGAAACATCATCTTCATGTTTTTTTATGCATTCATGATCTCTTTTTGTTAGGCATCTGGGGCAATCTATGCTATCTACAGCTGTAAGTTTTATTTAGGGATGTTGGAGAGATCTAAGCATTGCAGTATTTAGTTGTTGGCACATGTTTTTGTAGGTAATAAGCAAACGGTACCATTAGGAAGTTTCGAGAGGTGTTCAATTGTTTTTACTAATCTATTTTAATTTTTTTTTGCGCCATTTGAATCGGATTTGTGAGTTATTAATCTAGTCGAGAGTAAGTCAAGGTCTTTTTATGTAGTCACATCTATAATCTTATTCTATTTATCATTTCAACAAAGTCAGAATCATTGAGCTGTCGCATGTTAATTATAAGTTCATCGTATAACCTGGGGTCTTTAAGTCAAGAGGGAAGCCTCCAGATAGGTTACTTCGAGGCAAGCGTGCTCCATCTTTGACCACATCATCACTTACCATCAGGTGAGATGGTGGTCAAAAAAAAACATTAAAAAAAATGAAATAGATAAATATTTTAGTTTTTCCTTGATTCATACAATAAACACTAACTGAATTCTAAATTTGAAGCTTCTACGTCTGCTAGAAGTGCCTTAGACTTTTGATGATCGGTCAGTCAGTAAGTGACAAAATTAACAAACTTTGACTCGTTATAATTCTTAAACTACTGGTTCAAATTGAATGAAATTTGAAATATACCGTGTGTATACAATGTCTGCTCGGTTACTGAAAATACAGGCTTATAGTTTTATCCACAACGAAGTTATAGGGGGTCTAAAATGGCCTGAATTGCTTCGAGAAAAGTATGGTACGGCCGTGCCGCTTTTTTGCTCGACTTGGCGGGGGCACTGCCGTGCCCCCAGATTCCAAACAAACATACGTAACATCATTTTTTTAAACCTAATGATATCAGTTTAGCTTTTAATTTGTTATACGTTAACAAATTAAAATGTTAACAAAATGTATTTACACATTAAGATTAGCAAATTTGGAAATGGGCTCTTATAATTTACTAGTACTCACACGGGGCTTCGCTCCCGTGGATTCTATCACGGTAAAAACATAACTCTCCTTTTTGCAGTCGCGTAAAATGTAGCCTATAACCTTCCTCAAGCTTCAAGCTACTTCCATACCAAATTGCATCCAAATCCACCTAGTACTTTTGAAGATTAGCGCGTTCAAGCAAACAAACAAACAAACTTTTCCGTTTTATAATATTAGTATAGATTACTGAGCACAAATTGCATTATTTTACCTAAAATATTTAGTTGCTTAGAGATAAAACTATAGGTCATCTAACGTCTAGGTGTTTTTTTAAAGTAACATGTTAATAACATTCATTGGTAATCTTTTTGAGGGACGAATAACATCTATCTTTAAAATTCAAAGTATCAAAAACGTCGTGTATACACTGCAGGAAGCGTCTTTTACATCATCAAAAGTAACGTATCTCTTCAGACTTTACTAAGTGCTAACCATTTATTGTGAGTAGTTGTCCGCTTTATTCATATCTACCCCGCCCAGCTGATAATTAATATAATTTACTGTGACGCAACGTGGCGTCACAAACTGGGCCCGTGTTGTATATTACGACTCATATACCCTCTCACAAAGAGTATGCCTGTGTCCCAGCAGTGGGAATGCTATAGGCTGATTATGATATTTGAATATATCGATACAATTACATATAGGTATTATAGTGTTAGGATCATATAGTTAGACCATTTAAATAACCATAATCGACTAATCGGGCTGATAACCCTGACTGCGAGATTTTTTAAAAATGGCGCGCAGCGGTGACGTTAGGATAGTCTGTTGACAGTTGTGACACTGAGGAAAAAAAGCACGCAATTCGTCTCTTGGATCCATGAGTTAAGAAGAGTTAGAATAAGAATAATAAGAGTTATATTCAAGTTAATAAGTTATTGTGTAATTGGATTGGATAGTATACAGAATCGTAACGTTGTTCTATATAAAATGAAAACCGTGGTAACTGAAACAAGGGAAGTAAAAGGGAACTGTCAAGAAAGGTTTAGATGGAAGCGTATATAAAATGTAATCATGATGCAGTAATAAATAATATTATCTTGTACTGAAGTGAGCAGTTTTATTACAATAGTACTTCCACAAAAAAATTATGAATGATATCGTGTTACCCAGACAATGGGTTTTGGAGCTAAAATAGGCAGATCAGATAGGCAGTCGCTCCATTGAATACACTAGTACTCCGCTGCCGGTTAGACGGGAAGTAGACCCCGAGTCGCCGACATAGTTGGAAAGGCTAAGCAGATGATGATGTTTTTAATATATTAGCAGCTTCGCGTCACGTGTTGCCTCGATGTGAACGGAGCCTTAAGTTTTATAATATAACGCTTTGTGGTTCGCTCAGTGGTTAAATAAAAGCGCCCACACACGAAACCTTGCTATTCACAATATTCTATTTATTTGCATTTTGCGACCTAAGCAAAATTGTCTCATTTTGAAAAGTTACGACTTTTGTCAGTCAAAAGATTCAATATATTTTATTCTTTGAGAAGAATAAGGTTTATGATGAGTTTTGTAATCCTAAGTCTATGTGTGTGGAACTTATTACAAATTCCAATACATTGATACCAGAGACCAAATTTTTCAAATTAAGAAGAACAAAGGGAATTACAAAGATATTAGTGTTATTGGCAAGTGAAGTGGAAAGTTCTTGACCATCTAGTGCTGTGACACTTTTGTTATGATTGGTATTCAAGAAATATATTAAACCGATAATTTGGTATCAATTCACGAGTCACTTATTTTGAGCTGAAACTATGTATAGAGACTCCATACTAGATGTTGTCTTCAGCCCTTTTGGATAGATATGGGGTGTCCGTTACACGTTGTATAGAGAAAAGAGAGTGGACAGTTTACTTGTGTAAAATTTTAACATATAGTTAGAAAGTTTGGTTCTTTTGTATTTATAATATTTATTCTAAAATAAATCCATAATGACAATAATCATTTTTGAATATTATGATAAAAAGTGAAACAACTTACTTTGTGAAAAAATCTATCTTCACCATGGGCAATATAGGTACGAAAAAAAAATTTGAGACATTAAATCGAGCAGAGGTAACAACCAGACGGATATACATATTTACACCGTTAAAGTATGAATAACATCGGTACAAACGAAAAACTAAAAAAGCAATCACCATCACCATCAATCATCATCACCTGCCTTTTTCCAACTACCTACATAAATATCAGGGTCGGCTTACATTTTAACCGGAGTAGCTCGGCACGTAACTTGGCAAGAGTAGGTAGATGCGCAGAAGTCGACTTTTAGGTGTCGGCGGCTGTCAGCGGGACGCGAGGTGTTATGTAGCCTCAACCCGAGCGCGCGATTGGTGCGTCAGTAGACTCAAGGCCTCTCGCGTTGTGTCTACGCACCATTCGCTCCCGAATACACAGCGTGCACGAAACCTGTATCCTTTGTTTTTGTTGTGTTTTTGTAACAAGTTATTTTTATTGTGCTAAATTTAGTTTTTATCACGAGTTATTGTTATTGTTTTAATTAAGATTTTGTTTCGAGTTATTTTTTTGTGTTAAATTTAGATTTTATGAGTTATTGTTATTGTTTTAAAAAGGGATGCCCGTCGGCCATATAAAAAAATGCCTGAAATGAAAAAGAGTGAAATATACGCCAAATGTTACCACAAATCGTAGGTAACCCATTACACTTTCAATAATTATCAAAAACTAGGTAGAAATCAGTAACATACATTTTTCTGAAATACTAATTAAGGATGCCAAGTCGACGTTTAGGCGGGTCCAACCTAAGTCCATGTTCAAAAATGGGTATAGTGTGCACAACTAAAATCAAAGTCCTTAAAAATGACCACAGTCGTTGCTATACCATAAAAAAAAAATTTTAGCAAAAAATAGAACCGACTTCCATATCAAAACACTACAAAGGCAAAAATAACTTTAATTTCGGAAGGCGGTGTCAAAAACGAAAATATATACAAAACTAAAGATACCGCCTTCCGAAATTAAAGTTATTTTTGCCTTTGTAGTGTTTTGATATGGAAGTCGGTTCTATTTTTTGCTAAAAATTTTTTTTTCACGCTTTATAGTGGGTCGGTTTGTAATTTATCTAGTTACAAAAGCCATAATGTCGACAATTTATCACTTTTTACAAAATTTTGCTTTTCCCGATGCATAGCCGTTAATTTTTGAGGAGTGCTCCTGGTACTTGACCATCAGCTCTACATCACCATATGTATTGTGACGAGCATAAAGTGTTTAACATCCGTACTCAAGTAATCGAATCGCAATCCACGAAATACTTATTATTGAGAAGTTTCAGTGGCCATCTGTGGTCTTCATCATCAGTTCAACTTCCCCAAATGGTACTTTTCGGAAGCAACTGCTCAAGGTACTACAAGAAATACCCAAAACGCTATAGGTGTGCCTATAATATTTGAAGAGTTCCCTCGATTTCTCCAGGATCCCATCATCAGATCCTGATTTCGTAACAATGGGACCAACTAGAAACTATACCCATTCAAACGCAAAAATAATTTTTCAAATCGGTCCAGCCGTCTCCGAGATACGAGGTAACATACATAAAAAAAAAAAAGTTCAAGACGAATTGTAAACCTCCTTTTTTTGAAGTCGATTAAAAAGCAAACCGTATGTAACTCAATTCGCAAGCGCTATTTTGTAGAATCAAGTAAACAAACAATCGAAAATGCAGTAATGTCAAACTGTCAGTCTGTCAGTAGGTAAGACAAAGGAGATGTGATTCATACAGCCTACGATACGTTTTCTATCCCAAAAATTTTTGATTTTAATTAATATTGACATGCATATATTAATTTTTTTTAGATTTATGGTACACATAGGCCGAATTATATTAAATTAATAATAACTGTGCACTAAATCTGCAAAATAATTCGCTAGGGATTATTTTACGATTCCTGTTTGGCTGAACGCCACTTAATAGTGTCAAATAAACACTGACCTCCAATAAAAAATAAGAATGAATTAAACGGATACCAGGTTAAATATTTTAATGGTTCCCATATTTTTATATCCTACTTACATTTTTTATTTTAAAAAGAATTAAGAACTATTCGCAGTTTCTGTCCATTTCAAGCATTTTATAGGCATTACCCGTTAGTTTGTATTACGTTGATTACTATGCCAGGACCAAATACCGTTTTACTCAGGCATTCCAGAAAAATGGTATACGATGTGTACTGTTTCATGGAAAAAGAAGCTCAAAATGAAAAAGAGACCGTAAATCGAACTTCAGAAGCTACTAAAACTTATAACACCTAATAAAGTCACGAATTTCTCTCCTTTCTTTATAATTTTCTTCCCAACAATTATTATTAAAAATAATTGATAGCAATAAATATAGAATAATGATAAGTAATAAAAGTGACAATTTTTTTTTTCCACTAAGTGCACGATGCGCAAACTTACCCCCACTACGCCAAATCCTTGCCAACTTACGTGCCGGGGACTCTGCCAGTATTATACATGGCGCGGCTGCCTGTCTGAGCTCGGTAACACGATACCCCTTGCCAGTCTAGCCACGGGGTATCGGGTCTCAGATATTATAGTTTCTATGTACCCAAAAGAAGGACAATGGTGATAACTTAATTTGACTACGCGGCATTCAAGAATCTGAAGAAAACGTGAAGATGATCTCACATTCAAGATGATCAACCTAGGCAAGTGTTGCTTAACTTTGAAGATCGGCGCGTATAGCTGTTATTATTCATCACATCAATAACGAGTTTTATCATTTACCAAATAAACTTTATTACATTTCAACTACGTTCCTTCTATTCTGAAAACCACTAAGAAAAAGCCAATTAAAACTGGAATAGTAATTTATCAAGATTTAATTCTCCTTTTCTGAATAGATCGGCTTGGAGTTTAATTTCGAAAATTGCTTCCATTAAAATAGTGTTAGGTTTTATTATTTTTTCATGATTGCTATATTAATTATTAATTGGGGTTTAAAATGTCAGAGGTATATTAATTTTAGTTGAATTAGGAACTATTCTTATTGAAAATTTGATTTATCAGACTTGTTCATAACAAATTCTAGATGTTGCTGGGAAAATAAAGAGCAGTTTCTTTCACAGCGATGTTATAATAGGTAGTACTAGTCCAGCCCAGTGGTCGAAATTAGGTAATTTAAATTATGAATGTTAAAAAACCCAAATCTCTATATACTTCTCCATATAACTTTAACTGTGTCACAATTCATATTCCTCCATTTGCGTATTTTTCGTAAAAATGGGTACATAGTTTTTTGCCTCGCGTATTAATATAGATATCATCTGACACAGTGATGTAATAGTTTATCATTGTGCCGTAATTTGAAACAATCAATTATGAAACATAATATATATAACGTATTTTTCACAACAAAACCGTATATTGTTCACGGTCCCTTTTAATTACGAAAAAAAATTTCAAATACGTTAAAAATTATTACTGCGGCGAAAAACACCAAAAAACCTAGCAAGCAATTACCAAAGGAAAAAATTTAACATAAAAAGAGGGTACCAAATACAATAATAATAAATATTCTAGACTGAAAATTGGTAACCTCGCCCTGCTTCAAAAACTAAGCACGGAGTTTATTTATGTACAATTAGCCAATTAAGGTTTTGCCCTAGGGTGTACCCGATAATTTATTATTGATACATGAGTTTGCACGTATTTACGTCAATGTGAAATAATTCCTAAATTACGAGTATAAGTGTAACTAAGACCAAAGTAATGACACATAGTACCTATATAATATTTATTGCGCAACGAACTACAATAATAAAGGTGGTCTTATCGCTAAATCTTTTACAGTAAAAAAAGAGGTAAAATATGCAGGTAATCTGTAGGGTTATTTATATGTATAACTAATAGCTGTACTAAGCTGCTTTTCAATACCAGGTTAAGTAATAAGGTGTTTTTTTTTATACAGGATTTTTTGTCTCGAAACTCTCTCGCACCTCCTCAACCTAATTTAAAGGAGATGTTTCATTTTTATATGGGGTTCCGGCCATATCATGTACATTTCAGCAAAGCTGGGAAACTTACCCCTGAATAGAATAAAGTAACATTTTTTTCATAATATCAAATGGTTTTTATATACAAAATAAAAATTAAAAATGTTTGACGTGACGGCTAAGGAGTGGAATCCCTGCCGGAGTCTGTGTTTCCCGACAGCTACAACCTGGGAGTCTTGAAGTCCAGAGTGAATAGGTTACTTCTAGGTAAGCGTGCTCCATCTTCGATCACATCATCACTTACCATCAGATAAGATATTGGTCAAACGCGAACCTATATTCAATAAAAAATAAAAGTTTGTCCTAAGAGTTATGACAGCCATGAAAGGTTGTAGAAATGACGTTTACTTAACCTTGTTTTGTTTTTGTCCATCAGAACTAACCCACAGAACACTATTACCCTAGCGGAGACTACAAGAGAATAATAGTAATTTATTTTTAACACTACAAGAATAGACACATTTTTTAATTATCTTCTACGTAACATTGATTTGATGAGACATGATTTCAGAACGAATGAAGTATGTGTATGTTAGAAAATTATGCGAAATGAGATCAAACCTCAAGGAACACATACATCATTAAAATGATATTACAAAAGATGATTATTATTACACTAATATCATAAATGGGAAAGTGTATGTATGTATTTGTTTCAACTAAAAACAGAGCAGCAGATTGATGTGATTTTTGATATGGACACAGAAAAGGGGCTAGATAATGACATACATGACTTTTAATTTCAAAGAAACGTAGAAACGCGGAACACAGCTAATCTCAAACTATATTATATTATTAGTAAAAATAATCATAATAAGGCATGCCACATCCACCAACCCGCATGCCAGCTTGGTGGATTACAGCCCATTTCCTCTCATATATAGGATGCCTGTGCCACAGCAATGGGAGCGGTATTGGCTAGCTATGAGTTTTTTGAAAAAGGTTTGACTGATAAATAATCGAGGCCAGACTCGTGCTTCACCTTGATTCCCTACCTGGGTGAAGCACGGGGACTTTATAGGGGGCAGTGCTCCAACTGATGATCAGTATGTACTATCAAGTAAGTAATTAAGAAAAATACATAATTTCATGTATAAACCAAATGTTTTATATGAACTAATTTTTTTCTAAATCATCGCACAAAGAAATTCAATTATTATTTAATTGCATTCGTGAATTTAAATCAATACTCAATACATTTATTTGCATTCCACAATGTGAACTTAGGTGGTAGGTACATACAAAATATACATTGTTTTAGATCATTGTGGACCCTGTCGGGCACCGCAAATTAAAAAAGAGGAAAAGGGCTATTACAATTATATAGAATGTGTATTAGATAAGATAAGATAATTTATTGGAACAAAACACATTTTACAAAAAAAATATTGTTTACGAAAATACAAGGTGTCTCAAAAGAAAGTTCACATTTAAATCTTTTTTTAAAAGAAAAGTCTTAGCTTTATTGAAAAAATGTTTATATTGAAGTACACTGTTTGGGAATTTATTTTTTAAAAATAACATCGTCCAAATGTAAACCGTTGCGCTCTCGGCATTCATTTAGTCGGGCACTAAAATTGCCTATGACAGCTCGGCAGGTAGTCTCCGTGATGGCTGCCATTTCATGACGGATATTTTCTTTTAATTGTGCCAGGGAAGTCGGTTTATTAGCGTAAACTTTTGATTTGACATAACCCCACAGGAAAAAATCCATAGGCATTAAATCGGGACTCCGTGGAGGCCAATTTATGTCACCTCGCCAGGAGATTAATTTGTTCGGAAAAATTTCTCGAACTCGAGGCAGAGATCTGTTGGACGTGTGTGAAGTTGCTCCATCCTGCTGGAACCATGTTCTTTGGTTGTAACCAGGAAAGTTTTGCAGTTGGGGTACGAAAAACTCGTCTAACATCTCCACATAACGCTCTGAATTCACTGTGAGTGTGCGTCCCCTTCCATCTTCAAAAAAGTAAGGGCCGATAATTCCTCGCGCCGACATCGCTGCCCATACGGTGACTTTGGGTGAATGTAGCGGTTTCTGATGTTTTTGTTTTGGGTTGGTTGCACTCCAGTAACGACAATTTTGCTTGTTACATGCCCATTCAGATGAAAATGGGCTTCATCGGAAAACAAGATGTTGGTGAACGTTGGAAAGCGCTAAATCATCTGATTTACAAAGGCAAGCCTCTGACCAGCATCTTGAGGCTTCAGTTCTTGCACTAACTGAATTTTGTACGGGTGCAGCTTTAAATCTTTGTGTAAAATGCGGCATAATGAAGATCTGTGCACATTTAAAGCAACAGCACGCTTCCGAATCGAGAGGTTTGGATCATCTCGAATAGACTGAGTAACACTGTCCACGTTTTCGGCTGTTCTTGATGTTCTTGGTCGCCCAGATTTTGGTTTCTCCAGAGTTGACCCAGTCTCTTCAAACTTCTCAACCCATTTTGCAATGAGACGAGTGCTAGGCGCATCATTTAAGTGACGAATATGTCGAATACTGTAGAATTTTCTACGCGCTACAGTCGCCGAATTACCGTTTTTGTAAAACTCACGTACGCACAACGCACGGTCCGCACCAGAGAAACGCTCCATAGCGACTAAATTCCCAAGAGCCAGACTACCTCAGAATAGTTGCTTTCGCGTAATAAGATAAGCAAATGTGAACTTACTTTTGAGACACCTTGTATTACTGTTAAATATTACTTTAACTACTTACTATTTTATACATTTATTACAATACTATATTTTATTTATTCAATTTATCATTAAAATATTATTTTATATCATATTAACACTTATTGTTTAGAAAATGTTTTAATTTATTTATAAATATATTGTTTTTTTTTTTTGTCTATTTTTAAGAGAATTTTTTGTAGACTTTTACTAACATAACTAATGTGTAACCCGGAAAATCGGGTCCATTCTCACATCATCAACATCATCTGCCTTTTCCCAATTATGTTAGGGTCAGCTTCAGTCGAAACTAGTTCATTAAAACTAGCTGAATTCCACAACTCAGTAGCTAGGTAACACGATACCAAGTAACGTATACATTTTTATATATGACAATAATAACAGCATTATACAAGGAGATCTTAAAATATCCACGCATGGGTGACATCTTAACGTGTTAAGCTTCCTCCGTAGCTCGGAAAGCATGCCCTTGGGCCCGTGGTGTCCCTTGTACTTCCCTTTAAAACCCGGAAAATCTGACAACAGTCATAGTTTTCGTGCTAGCCAGTTACTAAGGTTTGAAGATCAGGCAGTTGTTCCATATAAATTAATGGTACACAGCTGTATCTAGTTCGACTAATAGCCGACCTCAACATAATATATGTATTTGGGAATAGGTTGTTAAAATGTAAAGTAATGGACAAGTATTAAAAATGAATGCCTTAATAGGTATTATTGTGCACAATCCTTTAAAGGTGACATTCATCGTATTCATATAACACCAGTCTGTTATTGTATCCTATGTAGATAATAATAATTCGTGTATGGAAATCATGAAATGTGTTGGAACTCTCCGCCGGCTTTTGTGTTCCCTACCACATATGACCCGTCAGTGCGAGAGTGAACAGTCACCTTCTGGGTTCGTTCGTTCTATCGTAGACCTCATCTATCGCTTACCATGAGGTGTGATCGAGGTAAAGCTCGGGATCTTCTGTAATAAGAAATAACGCGACCGCTTACAAGTTAGCACATAACACGCGTGCAAAGCAGTATAAATTAAAAATATAATTAACTCGGCACCGACAACACATTTTCTAGTCATTAAAATGAACTCGTCGTTACAAACAAGTACATTTTACAATATTATAACACATTGTACATTTTTTTCATAATAGGGCTTCCTTTTTGGTAACGAAAAGACAAATTTAGTTATTCAACGCAGCTTTGTTGTGTACGAAAAAACTTTTTAGCAAAAAATAGATCCGACTTTCATATAAAAACACTACAAAGGCAAAAATAACCTTAATTTCGGTAGTCAGTGTCATTTGCTTTGTATTTTCTTTTTTTTTGACACCACCTTCCGAAATTATAGTAATTTTTGCATTTGTAGTATTTTTATATGGAAGTCGGTTCTATTTTTTTGCTAAAGAGTTTTTTTTTTCATGCTTTTTAGTGGGTCGGTTTGCAATTTATCTAGTTAAAAAAGGCAAAATGTCTACTACTTAATCACCTTTTACAAAATATTGGTGCAGGGCCGTTAATTTTTGAGTTCTCCTGGTACTTACCAGGAGAACACCATCAGCTTTACTTCACCATATGCATTGAGACGAGCATAAAGTGCTTAACATCTATATTAAAGATATCTAATCGCAATCTACGAAATACTTCAATTCAATTCAATTCATTCTTTATTGCAATAACATGTGTTAACAAGATCTTAATAATATATAGGTGAGGCTCACATGAACCCTGTGGGGCACAGCAATTTTACATATTGTATAGATTAGAGTGGCTTTATACAAACTAGAAAATCAAAATAAAAATAATCACAATAATTAATGTTGCAAAGCTCAAAATGGAATAATTCATCAGTCAAATTAAAATAGGTATTTTAAATAAATGTCAAATCAAATTAGGAAATTTAAATAAATGTCAAATTAAAATAGCAATGTCAGTATACAGTAGGGTCAAAAAAAAAATGCAAATGTCTTTCGGTATTACGTTGTAAAGTCAGAGTCAAAAAATTCATTCAATGTATAATAGCATTTATCGATGAGTAGTTTTTTAACGCGTTTTATAAATATTTTGTCGTTTTGCTCAGATTTCATGTCATTCGGTAGTTTATTTTATATTTTAATGGATGTCACAAGAGGGCTCGTGCTGTGTAATTTTAATTTTGATGGGGGTATTACAAGCGTATGTTTAAATCGTGAACGTTGTGCGTATCGGCGAGGTAGATCTATAGTTTTTTGGTAAAAGTTTGGGTTCTGTCGTACAAATTTACAGTTTTCTAGAATATAGATAGATGCTAGAGTAAGAATTTCTTGTTCCTTGAAATGCGGTCTACAACTTTCGTCAGTATGAATGTTTACGATTATTCTGACACATTTTTTCTGAAATATAAACAAGTCGTTGCTATCTACACTATTTCCCCAGAGAATTATGCCGTAATTTAGCCACGCGTAATCATATTATGCGTAATAAGCAGATAGCGCTGTTTTAATATCGGTCGTTTTTTTAAGTTCACGTAACGCGTAAATAAAACTTGATTTTAACTTGATTTTATTTATGTGTGTTTTCCAGGTCATGTGAATGTCTAAATCCAGACCAAGCAAAGTAAACGTGTCAGCGCATTCTAGTTGAATACCGTTAAACGTAAAATTGATAGTTAAAGGACTTTTTTGACGAGGTCTAAATTGCATTAGTTTGGTTTTTGAAAAGTTAATTTCTAAATTATGGTCCTTGATCCAATGTTGTATATTTTGTAATATATTTGTTAGATTTGCATTTAGATTTTGAGAGTCAGTACAGGAAGTAATCAAATATGTATATGTCATCAGCAAACAGTACACATGAATCAGTCATAACTTTTGGGAGGTCATTAATATAAATCAAGAACAGTAAACATCCGACTACACTACCTTGCGGGATAGAATGTCTAATCCAAATTCTATTCGAACGTATTAGGTTAAGTTCGCCAGAGTTTTCATTGAAATGTTCAATTTCTACAAACTGCTGTCGGTTGTGTAGGTAAGATGTGAACCGCTGTACCTCTTATACCGATACCGTATAGTTTGTCTAGTAGTATCTTATACTGAACTTTATCGTATGATTTGGTCATGTCAAGCAAGATACCAGTAGCGTATTTTTTATTGTTTAAAATGTTAAGTATTTCTTGCGTGAACTTATATGTCGCTAAAACCGTTGACCGTTTTTTCCGAAAACCATTTTGACATTCATCAAAAACATTGAATTTTTCACAGAAATTATAAACGCGTTTACACATAGCCTTTTCAAATATTTTAGATGACGTAGGTAATAATGCGATTGGACGGTAGTTATTAGGGTCTAACTTCGATTTTTTTTGTGAATTGGCTTTACAATGATTTTTTTAAAGCATCTGGAAAATCTCCTTCAGAAAATTTTTGATTTACTAACAAGTAAAAAGGCAATGTTAGTTCCTCAGCACACGTTTTTATTAATATCGTGTTGGCAACACCGAGTGAAGCTAGCGCGAGTGGTGCTGTGGCGGGAAACGAAGCGGTTACACCGGTCGACATGGCGCGATCACCGGCTCTCTTTGGGTTGAGCTCTCGACGTGTACGGTTGTGTTGTGCTTAGTTTTGCGTTATTAAAGTTGAGATTGTCTGTATTGTCTATATTTGTGAATATACAAGTTATTCCTTACTTTTGTCTTGTTTATAAATCCCTAATCAGCAGTACCAGTAAAAATAGTTAACATCAGAAGTGGGATAAGAAACTGCTTGCCCCAGACCACACTATGGGTAATTAAAAAGAAAAGCAAAACTAAGTGCAAACATAATTCGTGCTAGATACGCGTCGAGTAGCAGCAGCGTAAGGTTGACAGAAACTGTGAGTACAAATCCGAATATCCTGATGATGGGTACTTGAGTTTGAGCCGTGTGACTTTGTGACTGATTTTAATCGAAATTGATACATCTATTGTTTGTTATCAAGTTACACTAAATAATTAGATCAAAGTTTCCGCTAAGAGACGTAACGAGTGTGTGATTACGTATCCATAACATGTGCCGGTTTGCTTGTGGTAAAAAAAAGGATTTCTTTGTCTTTTAAAGTTAAAAAGAAATATATTTGGCTTCATGTAGGTAGTTGAATTTACAAGAAAGGTGACGTAAAAGGATTATTTAAAGAACCAGATTGAACGAAAACGTATCGGGAACGGTAATTATTATACTATTAATGTCTGTAGTACAAGTCAGTAGAGGTCAGTTTTTAAAACACGTGAGTTTTAGCGGGTTTTCTGCATAGTTATGTCTATAAACCAGGGCATGTAACCAATCATAGTAGATCAAGTATTCGGGATTAAATACTAAAGGGACCAAATAGTTCTAATGTTTCGTTAGTTCGGAAAAGAAAGGAACTATTGCGGTGGTAATCACAAATAAACTCAGTGTAAGTCTTGTGCAAGAATCCGGAGGCGTCTTGTTACAATAAAAAGATCGAAGCGGTCGAAGTTAGGAAAATAAGATACCGTGCTAGTTAGCACGATATCTTATTTAGTAGTTACTTGCCTTTGTAGAAATAGGTACCTAGTAGTCTGATATCATATTTTGTTATGGAACGCAATTTAGAGATAACTGAACTACCTGCTATTATGAATGATAATTAAAGGATTTTCAAAGAACAGTGTTAAGACGGTAGTTTAATAAAAATAGATTCGGTTTTGACGTTAATGATATCTAAATTTATGTTCTTGATTCTTTATGTGATTGTGAGGTGTTGATTGGTCGTAACGTAACAGTACCTACTACCTTGTTAAATGTACAGACAAATAAGCGATAGACTGACATTTCAGGTGCTTTGAAACATTTTAAAAATGGTAGACGTATCACGTTCGTATAGTGTGAATAAGTATATTGGTTAACATAGTAAGGAACTAATGTTACTATTAAATAGGCCATGGGGTGTTTATAAATGTGAAAGATTTAATAACACGTTATTAAAATTAATGTAAAGTATGAGAGCTGGGTCAAGTCAGGATAGTTGTGATGAGTGTATATATGTAACATTACAACAAGCTTATACAGTAGTTAAGATAACCAATAAGGGCCGTTCGTTTTGAAGAGTTCTTGGACTAGATAATGCATAATGATAGTGACAGTTATTGTCCTGTGCTTGGAAACGTTGATGTGCATACTATGGACGTCAGAGAAATATGAAAATAGTATCGAATAGAGAATATGAGAGGAAGTGAGAGATCAAGTAAATGACATGAAGGAGTTGCCGAGGCGGAGAATAAAATCCTTAACAATCGATATTTTGAGTAAACCACGCGTTGGCAAGTTAAATAGATTATACAGGCATTTATTTACAACTAGCCCTATTCATATTTGAAGTGTTCACGATTTAGGGTAGGAGTGGTGTGCTGAAGCAGTTACTGCCTAAGACTAAAGGAGTAAACTGGACCAGGCACTACTTCGAACCAAAGGAGTGAACTAGGTTTCACAATCATTTATTTACAACTAGTCCTATTCTGCTTATTCAATTTATGCGTGTTATGGTTCAATATAAAAACATAATTTAGGGTAGGAGTGGTGTGCTGAAGCAGTTACTGCCTAAGACTAAAGGAGTAAACTGAACCAGGCACTACTTCGAACTAATGGAGTGAACTAGGTTTCACAATCATTTATTTACAACTAGCCCTATTATGCTTATTCAATTTATGCGTGTTATGGTTTCATACAAAAGAATATAGGTACGTGCTGGTCTGCCAGAACTTTGAAGTGTTCACGATCCAGGTTAGGAGTGGTGTGCTGAAGCAGTTACTGCCTAAGACTAAAGGAGTAAACTGGACCAGGCACTACTTCGGACTAAAGGAGTTAACTAGATTTCAGATTTTGTCTAAGTCTTAAGACAAAATTCTATGAGTTGGGCAGATCAGTACATCAAAAACAATGCGTCTCGCAAGGTTTCCTGGGCCTAAAGGGGACTAGAATAATTTTCTCTAATGTTTCAAGTTTAGGGAAGAAGAGATCAAGATGATGTTCCTGATGGCGTTGTTCTGATACTTGTTTTGTTTTCAGATGCATAGTTTTGGCTTATGTGACGGTGTACGCAGGTGCTGTTGGTGTTGGTTGGAGTGTGCCTGAGGTCATACACGATGCAGGAGGGCCGTGTTGGCAACACCGAGTGAAGCTAGCGCGAGTGGTGTTGTGGCGGGAAACGAAGCGGCTACACCGGTCGACATGGCGCGATCACCGGCTCTTTGGGTTGAGCTCTCGACGTGTACGGTTGTGTTGTGCTTAGTCTGGCGTTATTAAAGTTGAGATTGTCTGTATTGTCTATATTTGTGAATATACAAGTTATTCCTTACTTTTGTCTTGTTTATAAATCCCTAATCAGCAGTACCAGTAAAAATAGTTAACAATCGGGAGTAGTTCATCTGATCCGTGACTATGTTTACTTTTTAGATTCTTAATAATATTTTTTATTTCTTGCGGTGTGGGTGGATCAAGAAACATAGTGCTTACACTGGTTCGCAGTACGGGTCGGCCGCGCGGCTCTGCGTCATTCTGCGTAATTCGCCCAACTGATGCGAAAAAGTCATTTAACAAGTTAGAAACGTGTTTTGGGTCGGACGTAAGTTTATTATGGATTTTTAGAGTAATATTTTGTCGAGTCTTAAACAGGTTTTTATTCGTACGTTCCTTAATAATTTTCCACATCGCTTTAGTTTTATTAGTTGAGTTTTTTATTTGATTAATATATTGTAACTTTTTTGATTTATTAACTATCTTTTTTAATGTTTTCTCATATATTTTGTAATGGTTTGTTAATACCGGATCTTTGCAATAAGAAGTAAGAATTTTGAGCAGCCGCTTATTCTTACATGATATTTTAATGCCACGTGTCAACCAGTTTTTTCTTTTATTTTCATTTAATTTTATTGTTTTTGTGGGTATACAGTCATTTAATATTGCGAGTAATTGGTTTTCAAATGAGATATAGTTTTCATTCATGGTTTTATCCAAACTTATTATTAGATTCCAGTTAATTTTTTGTGGTGCTAATCTAAATTTCTCCATTTTTTTACTATTAAATAATCGTTTTTTAGCTTTCCATATTTTAATTTTTGCAGTCGCGTAAAAAGTAGCCTATAACCTTCCTCAAGCTTCAAGCTACTTCCATACCAAATTGCATCCAAATCCACACAGTACTTTCGAAGATTAGCGCGTTCAAGCAAACAAACAAACTTTTCCGCTTTATAATATAGATTATGGGAGACGAACGTTACTACATATGAAGTATGTGTGAATTTGTGAGTGTTTGAGTACGTTGATGTGGGTGTGTGAGGGTGCGTAATTATGTGTTTGGGTTTATGTAAGTTAGTTTTCAGTATCGTTATAGTTTAAATTTAATAGCCAGTCAGTAAACCTTTTTTTGTATGCATTTTTTGTGAGACTAAATACCTATATGTAATACCTTATGAGTCTAATTGTATAAGTAGCTACCTAGGTAGCAAAAGAAACGCATTGCAAAAACAGTTTTGTGACGTGTATAATTGCGCTCCACTGAGTCGTAACGTCTTCTCCCTCTGAACAGAGCAGGCTTATATTCCAGGCAAGTAGGTATGTTGTTTCAACAGAGTGTGCAGAACAAATCGTTGGCGCACTGTTTCTGCTGCTCTTTGAGCTCTTTCAATCTCTAACAGTATCGTTTTCGAACCAAGAGGTGATGCAGTAGCATATTATAGATTACCCTAGAGCATAGTAGACTGATTTCATAATATTTTTGTCAATAAATTAGTTATTTCACACAGCGTTTTGAATACATATATTAGTTTTCGTAATCTGTCACTAAGAGTGTTTATGTGATCATGAAATCTTAGATTGTTGTTCATTGTTATTCCCAGGTATTTTACAATCTCAGCCTTGGTGATTGGTAGTTATAGGTAGGTATTGAGTAGTTTCGGTGGCCATCTGGGGTCTTCATCATCAGTTCCACTTCCTCAAATGGTGCTTTTCGAGAGCAACTGCACAAGATACTATAAGAAATACCCAAAACGCTATAGGTGTGCCTATAATATTTGAAGAGTTCCCTCGATTTCTCCATGATTCCATCATCAGATCCAAACGTGACGACAGTGGGACCAACTAGAAAGTATACTCATTCAAACAAAAAAGAATTTTCCAAATCGGTCCAGCCATCTGCGAGTTATATATAAAAAAAAAGTTCAAGACGAATTGAGAATCTCCTCCTTTTTTTGAAGTCTGTTAAAAAGTTAGCAATATAGGTACTCATTTGTTTTAAGCATGTGAGCAGTTCGGTTAATATCTTATGCTTACACTCTCACAGTTCTTCAGGTATATAGACAAGACGTCTTCTTCAATTATTCCGCGAACACTCAACGCTCTTTTGGATGCCAACCCTAATGTGACGGGTTGGCATCCAAAAGAGCGTTGAGTGCAGAGAGTGTCTGAGGAATAGGGGACGGGGCTCAAGTTAACGATTCTATGTGTAACCCTCTCAATAAACGGTAAAATCTTACAAGGAAACAGAGTCTAATAACCAGAAACTCGATGTATTTACAATTTGTCTCAGTTTGGCAGCGTGCCATAGAGGGTTAACTCCATAATTATGTCAAGCGGAATTGAAAACAAGTGTTAACTTTTGCTACAGATCGTTAGTTCGGGTAAGTCCACTGAGATCGTCCGGTTAGACTTATTTTAGAACCTACGTACTGGCGTAGGCGCCTGATAAATCAGCTATTAAGTACATTGACCATTACCGAATTTCTATTTGTAAGTACCCGATTAATAATTGTCAATCGTTTTCATCATGTAAGAGGTCGATTCAGGAAAGATTCGGTCTTTATCTCCGTTTTTTGGAGGCAAAATTTTCTTCAAATCTATCCTTTGATGAGTATTGGACGAGATTGCAAAATTTAGGTCTAAACGTAAAAAAAAAATGTTGGAATTACAAAACCAGACTACTAAACATTAAATTCCATTGAATAATTAGCAATGGTTTTGAAGTTCCCGATAACGAAATAATTTCTTAAAATCAGATGTCAAATCAGTATCTGTGATGCACGTTTGTTGACATGACAACTATGAGACCCTACGAGGTGCTAAACACACTGCCTCCATAGAAACAGCACCTTTTTCAGTTAATTTACAAGCTCTATTCAACTCACAAAATCTCATGAATAGTCATAATTGCTTTAGCTCATAGTTGGATCTGAACATCGTTATTTCAACAGAACACATTAACACTTTTTTTGCAAATCACATTACTCCGCCTTCTCTTGGTGTAGCATAAAAGTGTGAGTGTCAGACTTCTACTGACTAAAAGCCCTCCCTGTTCTTTCATCTTGCCCTTGCATTCCGGAGCCGCGGTCTCTCATTAGAATATTCCCTCAACTCCGGAACACAGTTACACACGTGAGAGAAGGGAGTCTCTCGCGTATCTCATATAATCCGTTAATTTCTTAGGTACCATCAATAAGATAGTAGAAAGTGGCTAGCTTTAATCATTGATTTAAATAGTAAAGATACGGTCATCAAAACATTTGACGGACGCGGTCGCCCTACAAAACACACTAGCGCCATCTATGATAACTAAGATGTCAATCGGCGTGGTCTGCCCCTAGACGTAGCCTTGTAAGAGCGGGGTGTGGTATTTTTCGAGGTACAAAGAAATAAAACAAAACCTTTTAGTTTTTGAATTTTATATTTGTTATACATAAAAATACATTTTAATTTGCGTTTACTAAACAATGAAAAATTAATTTTGTACATAATTTAATCTTATAGTAATATTATTAAATCTTTTTATTTCATCAACTGCAACGCGCGCCGCTGCAAAGTTATGTCGCACTTTTACGCGGCTTCGCGTTGTCTATGCTAAAGGTTGAGACAAACAAAAAAGAAAATTGTTTTAAATAATGTTAGAAGTTGATTTAATGACATATTTTTAACTTACCGGTGATATGAAATGTTATATTTTTTTTATTGTGCTTTACGTCGTAGTTCACGCAACCCTTCACGACACAATTTGGCATTTTTGCTTGTAAAACTGACGACCCCTCCCGAAGATAGCCGGTCGCGTTCTAGTTCACTTCGATAAAGGTTAGATCACTTTGGGACCAAGTTCGAGGCGTCATTATAACATGCGATCCGCCCAGTCCTTACGAAGTAATATATATATGTCAATGGCTTTAATAGACTTAACAATTACCGAAAACGTTCTAATTTTAAGCAGTTCTTCAACAAGCAAGCAAAATATCGTAAATTCTATTTTCACCCATTATCATATTGAAATGAATATAAACCTGTCAAAAAGGCAACAGTTAGACATTGCGACAAATAATAATAGTTTAAATCGATATTGTATTGTAATCTCCAAATTCTAATTCGATATTGGTAGATTTATGAAACTACTTTTTTGTCAAGTGAGGTAATATCGGTGTCTCGAACACATGTCATGTTCCAATTTCAAATCCAGTAGGGAACCACGCATTTTTTTTTTTATCATTATAATGTATACCACTTAGAACCTACTTTTTCAATCCCATATAAAAACCAATTTTATCCCTCGAATTTCCTCCCAGAAAATCGTCTGGTACTTTAATTACATAACAGTGTTACAAAAAATATAATATACCGCCCGGTCCTCTAATTAGGGTATAGGCAAATACGACTTTTTGCCGTAAAATAATATAATTTAAAAAGCCATGACTAAATTAAAAAAGAAAAAAAACTAAAGGAGGCCAAAAGTTTTTATATTTGTAAAGCCTAATCTGCTGGTAAGTACGCAGGTCGAGAGTGACTACTGAGGACACAAGATCGCATGGCATGGAGGGAATTAGAAGGAGGCCTACGTCTGAGACTAGACGCAAAATGGCTACACTGATAGGTTTATAGATTTTTATTTTATTAAAAAGGACGATTAAAACACGTGTGACCTAACTGAACTTCATATTAATCCACAACTAACCTCTTTGTTATCCAATTTATAAAGTTCACAAAAACAGAACAGATGTAAGCGTTTACAATGTAGTGGATTTTAACATAGTACAGAAATAGAACAGAAGGACCAGTGCTTAAAATTGGAATTAAAGTCCTTTCCAGCCTGAGTACCAGTATTCAAATTATTGCGACTACCTATCCGATCTTTAATAGCTAGTAAGTAGATGACAAAGTAACTGGGGCTCGTTATGACTTCTATTAATTCTTATGACTTCTGACTACCCGTAATGGTTTTCAAAGATTTACAAATGACAGCCGACCAAAGCCTTGCCGTGTTTTCAATTACCAATCTTGGACGTTACTGACAATTTTTGATCATTGTCATCTGCTAGCCTATGTCCCAACTATGTCAGGGTCAGCTTCCAGTCGAACTGGATGCAGCTGAGTACTAGTGTTTACATGGAGTTACTGCCTATCTTACCTCCACAGCGCAGCAGCCGGTAGCATGATACCTCTTGGGTAGACTGGGGTCAGATTAACTGGCTTCTGACAACCCGTAACGACTTTCAAAGATATACAAATGACAGTCGGGACCAACGGCTAAACGTGCTCTGCAAGGCACAAAGGAATCTCGATTTTTTAAGACCTATGGAAAGCAATACTTAACCTTGAAGATCAATCCAGAGCTCTTCCAAGATTTAAAGGTAAAATAATTCAAGATCGTTCAACCAAAATTATTGATTGGATTTACTGACGATACTTATAGTGTGACGACTACCACAATGGCCCACTGCGGGCGGTCCATTAGGTGTGCCCGTGTGCCTTACCTAAGGTAGGGTTATCTTTAAAATAACCGTTGGGTCAGAGAACAATAAGGTTTTTATTGTTCTCTGACCCAGTCGTGTAGGTGTTGATTTATATAGCAGGGTTTTTATGGGTCTGGGTTACCTTTGCGTGGTTCACGAATGCAATTCGGTAGAGAATTCATGGGAAATGAGTATTAAAATCTGCATAAATTTGTTTATTTGAAGACTCTTTTTGGAAATATGTAAGTACCTGTATCATAGCGCTAGTCAGAAGCTGTAGACGAAGTGCTACAAGATATTGGTCACGTGACATTTTGATAGCGTTTGTCTGTTCCATATTTATATTACCGTCGTTTTGATGATCACCTACGCCACACTGCCGTCGACAGAATTTTACTTGTCTAGTGCTTTTGTTCCGTAACTTAGTTAAAAAGTACCTAGAAAATCAGTTAATTTAAATAAAGAAAATGTAGACATTGGTGTCTGTGAATTACTTACCAGTTTCTGCCAGCAGGTTAATCTAATTAAAACTCATCTGAAACGAAAAAAATTGCCCCACACTAGGAATTAATCCTTTATCCTGGGTTGTTAGATTAACAAATATAGGTAAAACATTCTAGTTTGGGACTCGAAATCGCGACGTCGAAGATGCACCATGAGTCCATGACTGAATATGTTCCAAAATTTGACCTGTATTACACAAGCTCCGTGCATATTGCCTAGCATTAACGTTACTGAGAATATAATATGTATCTACCTAATTGGAAACTGCGGGTCAACCATGTTAGTCAAAATATTGTTTACGACCAATATTGTATACGTCCCATACTTATCAGATACCTACTCAATCAGCTACGAGATTTAAACGCACCCAAACTATCTAAATTCTCGACCAAAATCAGTTCAGTACTAATTCAATCAGGATGCACCTCGGCACATCGGCCTTGTGACGACGTCTTTAATTAGGAGCCGACAACCGGTGATTGGGTGAGTCTACGTTCCATAGCGATATTAAATTAAAAGCTTTTCGTATTACACGTCAACGCACTGCGCTTTTACAGGACAATTTAGTCTACAATTTGAGGCATTTTCTACAGGGTATATTGACTTCATCTTATATAAGTTATATAGAATTCTACCGAAGTTTGTCTGTAAGAGGTTGCGGGACTGTGTTTACAAGATACCGCGGCCCCAGAACGTAAGGGCGTTTTTAGTCAGTAGGTAGTAGTCTGACACACCCGCTCAATTCAGAGTGGGAGGAGTTATTTAATACCTTTATTTCAAGGCTGTTAAAGGCTGGAGGTCAGATAGGCAGTCTCTGCTACATCCGGTTAGACTGCGAACCGGCCCCAATATACATAGTTGCTCCCAGATACGAGTAATGATGAAAGCGTTAAATAGCATAAAATTTGTTCTGTTTTACACTTTTACCACGACATCCTCAGTTATAAAATTTTCAACCCTGAAATAAGAAAACTCCCCGAAGTATTTTTGCAAGTCAAAGCGATTAAGATATATTAGGGGTCGCAAATATTTCTACAATTTAGAGTTACGTCTCCCGACATGGAAAGACACTCGCTTTGCTATAGCTTGTACCTACCCGCGGACTGGTCATAATATTATACGTTCATATGTATGTATACTACATAATTTTCTAGGTACTCGAACTTTGAAGGGTTAGTGTTTTGATATAGAAGTCACTTAGGGTCAAATAAATCTTCTCGAGTCGACAGCGCATCGTTTTCACGTACACTTCAATAAGTAGTCAGTGGCGGGAATCTATCTATACTTATAATAAATCTGTAGAGAGGTCAATTCTGTACATGAAATATATTTACAAAATAACTATCAGGGGGTGATTAGGGATCGATACTGATACCAAAAATGCAATCAGTAAAATTTTTGTCTGTCTGTCTGTCTGTCTGTCTGTCTGTCTGTCTGTATAACCGTTATAGAAACAAAAACTACTCGACGGATTTTAACGAAACTTGGTACAATTAATATTCATACTCCTGAGCAGGTTATAGTATACTTTTCATCACGCTACAATCAATAGGAGCAGAGCAGTGAAGGAAAATGTTGGGAAAACGGGAGAAGTTACTCCATTTTTTAAGCTTCCGTCGCGTGTGCAACCTTAATGGTTAAAGCTACACAGAAATCACTTATGACGGAAATGTTCTCCTTAAAATTATATAAAAAATATCCCACGACAGCATATATCTATCTTTTATGGTTGACTCACAATAACACGTGTAACTCCCGATAGCTTAGCAGTTCGAAGCTTTCTGATTATTATTCTGCTCCGAAATTTAAAACCACCACAACTTTGCAATGGAACTCGGCTAAAAGTAACCCAGTTGCAACAAAATATAATCGAGGCCAAATAATTTTCCATTCCAATTTAAAAGAACGCAATTCCCAGTATCGGTGTGTTATGCAATGACAATTAATAAGGCTCAAGGGCAGACTTTTCGTGTTGCTGGAGTAGATCTCGGTGTCAGTTGTTTCTCGCATGGTCAGTAGTACGTCGCTCTTTCCCGGGTTAGCAGTTCTAGAAATCTTTATGTTCACGTGCCGGACGGGTCAACTTTCAACATAGTTTACCTGGAAGCTTTGCGCTGAAGTATTGTCGTTCTATAGGTACTTAAGCCTCATGTGAACGTGATCTAAACAATATTACCAATACATTAACTTAATAACACACAAGGAGTTACACGCTGACGGAGTCGCGGGCACAGCTATCTATATATATATATATATAACTCAAAGGTGACTGACTGACTGACTGACTGACTGACTGACATAGTGATCTATCAACGCACAGCCCAAACCACTGGACGGATCGGGCTGAAATTTGGCATGCAGGTAGATGTTATGACGTAGACATCCGCTAAGAAAGGATTTTGCGAAATTCCCACGAGATCGGGATTTACACGGGAAAAACTTACCACGCGGGCGAAGCCGCTGGCACAAGCTAGTGTTTTAATAAGATACCAAGGCCGGTAACGAAAGGGCCACTGAAGGAATAGCATGGGTTTTCAGACGGCAGGAGGCCGACACTCACTACCGCTCCTTTAGCAGTGGGAGGAATAATTTGATGATTTAGTCCTACTTCAATTGAAATCTTATTCCTACAAAGTTTAAATACAGATGTCTAGTATACAGCCATAGGTAATTAATAAGGGTACCAAACAAACAGAGTAACCAACAGAACCCTGTTCTTAAGCCTTAACTAGCCATCAGGTCGTCTGTCAACGAGCTGTATATTATGAACCCTAAAAGTAACATTTGCAGTTAATTAAGTCATCACAATTTTTACAGCTGGGCCTTCAAATAAACAAACAAAACATTTGCACAAACCAACTGAAGATGTTGCGATGGGCATTGGGAATGACCAGACTCCATGAAGTGTGCAATGAGTACGTCAGAGGCTCTTTCAAAGTGCAGAAAAGATGGTCGAGGACCGGTTGAGATGGTTTGGCCATGTCATTAGGCGAGGAGAAAGTCACACATTCAAAAAAGCGCTGGCCAGAGAGGATGATGGACAGAGGAAGATCGTCAGCCCCGTGATGGACAACCGCTACCTAGATTTTGGAGCAAACTCAGCTGATGCACACACAACTTTAAAAAGGAGTGTCCTGGCACCTTAAAGCGAGGAGAACCGACCCACTTGGGGTCGGTTCTCCTCGCTTTAAGGTGCCAGGGTGCCAAGGGCGCAGGCGTAGAAGAAGCAAACGTAATTACACTGTACAAAAAAAAATAATTTTCAGTGAAACATTGTTATTTATAATGTATCTTCAAACCTTGTTTCAAGAACGCCATCCTGAATGAAACTGTATTTCGCGGCCCTGAAGACGGTTGGGAAGTGGAATGAGCCACTTTATACTGAAGAGTACTCCTTAAGGTTACGAGCGGAAGCCACTAAGCAAAGAAATGCCAGCGTTTTAGAATAAAATGTTACGTATCTCACAATTAACTAGAAATGGAAGGTTTCACAAACTTTAACACTATTTCAGTATTATAAAAAAGTAGTATAAAAAAATTAGTTAGTGGACTTATCCTCTTTAAAAATCTAGTCCATTAACAATTTTTTTTTATAAAATGTTACAGCCGTTTTTGCGCTCGCGGCCTCATTTCATCAAAAGCTTTCATTGCAATACGAAAGTATAATTACGAACTTGTATGGTATTGACTTGTGCTTATATGATATTCCGACTTCAAAAGTAACTTTTTACAATTTGGTTTAAAAGGTAACAACAATATAAAATGAGAAACACAAAGCTTTATTTTAAAGTATATGCTTATTACATACTACTATTTTATGTGTTACCATGTACTATTATTGATCGGAGGTTACCATATACATAAAATAGTCATGGATTCAACTGTCATCATTTTGTGGATTTAAATTTAATTTTTCGAACGGATATTAAGGAGTCAAATTCTCGTGTGTAAGTCTTTGTGATTGGCCGCATACAATAACAGAGAACTACTACAAAAATCAACATAAATAAAAACTTTTTTAAACGCTAGGAATTTCTTTTGTATCGTAGGTGCATTTTTATAAGCACCCAAACACGAAAAACTATTTTGTAGGCTGCCATATATAGTATATTTGTTCGAATGCGTAAATGGAACCAGCGCCACATTGCGAAGCAGTCACTCGCTCAACCACTGCGTCACAAAAAAGTTAAAAATATGGACTTTGCTCTTTCATTTTCTGAATCCGGTAGGGTTCCAATGTGACACGACCGGGGAAACTAAAAAAATTGTTTATAAATACATACTTCATCGTGCGTACAGCTAAGGGGTGGAATTCCCTGCCAGAGTCTGTGTTTCCTGATAGCTATAACCTGGGTCAAGAGTGAATAGGTTACTTCTAGGCAAGCGTGCTTCATCTTCGACCACATCCTCGCTTAACATCAGGGGAGATGGTGGTCAAACGCAAGCCTATCAACTATTAAGATAATCTGAAAATAAAAAAAAATATTGAGAAAATCTCAAAATCCGACTGCTTAACTGAAATGCAAGAAACAAGCACATTTTTATTTTAATAAAATCTTTTTTATTTTCGCGCTTTTTAGTGGGTCAATTTGTAATTAATCTAGTTATAAAAGCCAAAATGTCAACTACAAAAAACTAAAAACGCGCGAACAAAAAACACAATATAGAGTAACCGAAAAGATCATCAATGTAAATATCTTTTTTAGACTTTTGTTGATTTTTCAGAAACGGCTTGTTCAATGTCGATAAAATTTTCATGGGACTATTTGGAAAGTATACCCTTTCCAACAAAAAAAGAATTTTTCAAATCGGTTGGCGAGCGACGGAGCTATGCCCGAACAAACATAAAAAAAAAAAAAACAAACATCCGATTTGAGAACCTCCTCCTTTTTCAAAAGTCGGTTAAAAAGGGACAATAAACGCACATCGCATTAAAAAAATTATGGTCAATTGTCACTTTCCTACTTTTTAAAATAAACTTTTTATTTTCTTTTTTTTTCTGGGTGGGAAAATCATCAAATGATTCCGCCCGCTATGGGTGAAACGGAAGGGTGACTAAAAACCCACTGTTCCTTCAGCTGCCCTTAAGTTCCATGGCCGCGGTTTCTCGTTAGATCATTCCCGCAACCCCGGCAAGCGGTGGTCCTATAAACACCGTAAAAACCTGTAAACACCGTATAATCTTAATTATTAATAATTTTGATAGTATTTGAAAGTGTGTTCCATAGAAGTAACTATGGAGCACACTTGCAAGTTTTTGTAAGAAAGAATGATCGAATATTTTCATAGAAGCCGAAATGAAAATGTAAAAAAAGCCTGCATTATAGTTATTGCTTCCTTCTCCAAAATCATTTCCTCAATTCGCAATATCATGTTTCTGTTTGGCTATTTCAACATTGCTTGAATACCAATACAGTACAAAATATCATCTGAATTTTTGAAGAAAAATATTATCTTAAAAAAATTAGCCAAGTGCGAGTCAGACTCGCCCATGAAGGGTTCCGTAGTAACTATAATAATATAATATAATATGTATATTTATTTGACGAATAAAAAAAACGTTAAAATTTTCTTAAAACTAGCTTATTTACATTTTTACAACTACGCTTAATAACTTTGTTTTTCATAGTGTTTGTATGAATTACAAAGTTATATTTGCGGTTTTAGAAAATATGCTGTATCTCATAAACTGCTGAACCGATTTCGTTCAAACCAATTTTAGTTGAAAATTTCCATTAAGATCTACAGACATATATTTTTTTGATTTTTCACACTATTATTATAGATGTTAGAGGGGGGACACACACATTTTACCACGGACGGACGGACAGACAGACAGACAGACAGACAGACAGACGGACAGACATATCGAAACTATAAGGGTTCCGTTTTTTGCCATTCTGCTACGGAACCCTAAAAAATGTTTCTAAAACAAAATATTACGAACCTTACTTACTAGAATGCAAATAGGAATTCTAACACAACTTACTGTATTCGCAAAAAGTATGGATCCTTCGTTGAATGTCAAATTTTCATTTATCTGTTATTTCTGCTGAATGAATACTGAAGAATATTTCCGTTTTATTCACTTGAAGGCCTATTGGGTTCGTTTTGAAAAAAATACTTTGTTATTCAAATCATAATAATTAAAAAAAATGTTTGAATCTCGCAGTACCTGTCCATTTTCAACACAACACTTAACAGTGAAAATTAAAAATATAACAAAGGTTGCGTATTTGTAAAAAGGTCTGCAAATTCGTAGTTTGATTAGGATTAGGAAACTTATAATAGGCTTGCGGAAAAGTTAACTCTTCAGACATAATTTATTAAGTTACCAATCTTGCTAGAAGATATCGTGGAACCACTAGTACTGAGAAATCTATTGACATTTGTACACCTTTTTGGTATAACATAGAGCGCTTGTAATTTTTTTTTCATAACATCTATAAATTGTACCTACCTATGTTAACAAATGAATAAATGACTTATGACTCATGAGCTGCATCCAGCGAGACTCACTGACTGATATAGTTGGGAAAAGGTTACGTAGATGATGAGACATCAAACAAATGTATTTATATGATTGACGTATACTTTCTTAGAAGATACCTACTAACTAAATATAAGTTATATTTCGTAGGTTGTGTTATAGATAGCTAAAATTACATCGTTAACCCACAGACATAACCCCTGAGATCATTCTACAATATCTACTCTTCGCCAAACATTACACGGAATGGCTGCACAAAAATCCAATTTTGACGGTTGGATCGCCGCAGTGACTTAGCTCCTAAATAGCTTTTCCAGTGTGGATACCAGGTCACCAGGAGAAACAAATATTTGTCTGGATTAAAGATAATCGTACCGAGTCTGGGGAGCTCAGCGAACGTAGCTATGTGCGGCTTGATACTGGTACCTTTTTCTAGAAAATGTGCTACCCCGTCCGAAAGATGAGAGAACGTTGGATAATTTGATATTTATTTCGTAAGTAGGATCTCACTTTTAAACGTCAATTTTCGTTGTCAATTTCAACGGTCCTGTGTTTCTTAGCTGAGAATAAACACAGTATTAAACTCAGAGGATAATAAAAGGTTTTATAAATATGTATAAAAATGAAGTAACTTATCCTTACGTTTTACTTATGCTTATTACTTATCTGTGAGAACTTTAACTGATGTTCTTCGATGAAAACTTACCTGAAAACAAAAGAAACACTACATTAATACGAGTATTTTGTTATCTATCATAACATCCTTACTAATATTATAAATGTGAAAGTAAGTACCTTTGTTTGTTGTGAAGTTAACTTTTCACGCCTAAACCGCTGAACCGATTTATATTAAATTTGGCATGGGATCTATTTAGGACCCTGAGAAGAACATAGAATAGTTTTTATCCCGAAATTCTTACGGGATCGAGATTTAAGTGGGAAACCCCTCCGACGCGAACGAAGTCGCGGGTAGAAGCTAGTGTATAATATAATACTGAACTCGATGCACCTCAGAGTTTGTGGACATTAAGTAGCTTGCAGGTCCCGAGATTTTTTGGAAAAAAATGGAGGCCTGTGCCCAGCTATGTGGGAGCACGGGCTGGTAATAATTAATACACTATTCTGTTATTACTGTTATAAAAAATCAAATTAAAATAAAAACGGCTTCGGCTGGCTGACGACACAGACAGTAATTGATTGACAAGAATTGGACCGATTGATCCCTTACTTGATGGAAAGCCCAAGCAAGCTTTATTTGAAGGACACAGGATTTAAATCATTATGAAATATGTGCCTATCTGTTTGAATGACCGGTCTGTCTGTCTTAGTCATTATTACACACGCCATAAACAGGGAGAATGCGGGAAAACCAAGTGAATAAAAAAATTATAACTGTAAATATAATTTATTCAAAGTTATTTTTTAATAAATCATTTAAAACTAAATAAAATAATACAGATTACATGTATAATACAAAACTGTATGTTTTAAAAATATGTCTAATTTACTTCTAGGTAAGCGTGCTCCATCGTTGTTTACCATCAGATGAGATGGTGGTCAAACGCGAGCCTATTATCAATAAAAAATAGCGTGGAACCCTTTCCACGTATCCAGTTGACTGTTTCTTTATACTACACCTGCTTGGAAAGTACCTTGATACTTTATCAAATTTACGGTAGAAAGTACGTCATTGCATATCGAACAAATATGCGGGGAGAAAACGCATCTGAGCGGGAGAGAAAAGTGTATGAAAATCCATTTCTTACGTGGTTTTTCTTTTTTAATTTTGGGTAAGACTATGCGCCGGTAACCTAAATATCAAAAGCCAAAAAGTTTTTACAGTGAGTTTTTATCTCCAAGTTCGCAAAATGACACTGGCCACTAGCTGTGTGTTGGATGGTGTCGGGCTGGCAGTGCGACCCTGCGGCGGCAGGATAAACAATTTGAAAAAAGAACATGTGAAAATTGCAGACGCCATTGGCGCCATTTTCAATTTGTTTGTTGTTTGAGGATTCAGTTTTCGTAGAAAGTAAAATAAAACTATCAAAATGATAAGTAGTGATAGTGATGATGAAGATTTTTTAACTCCGCCGCAGTTGAACGAAACAACAAAAATACTGATTGATAACCTTTTACCACAGAAATCAATTAAAAAATATAATAAAACTTATGACGATTTTTTGCAATGGAAAAGTGAAAAAAATGCGGCATCTTTTATTGAAACTGTTTTGCTAGCTTATTTCAGTGAAAAAGCGCAAAAATACAAACCAAGTACGTTACGGTCTATGTACTCAATGTTGAAAAGTACTATTATTTTCCTCGTAGGTGTAGTATAAAGCACTATGTATCACTCGAGAGAAAGTGCGATTCCCGATCTCGGGTGTTTTAAAGCCCTCGCCTACGGCTCGGGCTTCAAACTACACCCTCGACGGTAATCGTTCACTTCTCCTCTCGGTGAACAATGTACTATTATTTCGTTACTATGGTTTCCTTAATTTATTTAATGTGTAAAAAGCTTTATAATTCCGCGAGCTAGTAATAGCGCCGAGACTATTATCATGTTGAACGCAGTTTTACAATACCTTAAATATCAGTTGACCTAACTAAATTTCTTTCTCCCTATCGCAAAGCAAATTAAACACATCTGAACGGCTTCTAAAAATATCTTTATGAACCGAGTCATTGACCCCAATTTGAGCAATTTTGAACTCCTGAAAGCATTCTCTGAATTTCACACTTTGTAGTTTTCAAGTTATCCTTACATATCTACCATCTCTTTCTCTTCAATACTGGGCGCTGCAAGAGTAAGAGGAATGCAAGATAAAGTATCTAGTGTTGTTTGTCGGTCCGCATTTGTAATCCGATATCCGTGTGCGGGGTACGGGTGACGGATGATAGTGATGTGCACTATCGATTGTCGATAGGATTAATTAGAGGGTTAGTGGCTTAGTTTGCGATATTGTTGCTGGATATTGGCTGTTTTCTGTATAAATGAGATTCGCGGCTCGATGAATTGCGGATAGAATGGTGTAGTTCGGTCTTGATTGTGGCAATGATTACAGTAAATGTCGGTGAATTTATACAAAGGGGCTATTCATAGTAACGTTATTGTGCACGTTATTAAATACATTATAATGTTTCGTCGTTCTCAAAGATGACTATTTTGAAAAAAAAAAATTATATTTTCTTTGATTTACGTACCTAATACACGGAAACATTACCATAATATTATAACTTAATTAAAATATTCCACATACAAAAATTGAATATAAGTATTTCATTTTATTTTCAGACAAACAATAAACCATTTCAGATAGTGATAATATCTTCACTATAATATTATGTTTTCGAGATTGAGGTCTGTTTTTGAGATTAATTGACAAAATTTATAGCTAATCCTCACACAAAACCTATTTTTGAACATTAGAAAACGTAACGTTACATTCGTCAAATTTCTTATTAAACCTCTTACGACCTAAAAACCAGTAGAAGTTAATATATTATATTAACAATTATTTTAAGCCGGAATACATTCCCGACAGTCGTTGACAAGTTGCAATAACCGGACGTCATCGATTATTATCGAAATTGTGGACTAGTGACGTGATCCCGTTAATTCAAACAACACTATTTCATGTCAATTATCATATTGTTTTTAACACGTGTGTTATGTTAGGGGTGACATATTTACATTTTGCAATCGCTGTTTCTGAATATGACACAAAAAAAAATAACTGAATCTGTTTATTTTTGTGTGTTGGAGACTGTTATTCTTGGTGCTGTTTTTTGTAGTGGTTAAGTCCAAGCTATTTCGATAGGTTCTTACTTAAATAAATACTCGCTTATCGGAGAAAAGATTAAGTAAGAAAGAAAAACCACTTAGCGAATTAAAATTAACCTCCTATTCAGACTTACCAAGTATAAAAAATCTAAAAATTATTTAAGAAACAGATATATAATATTCCACAACTTTTTCACACAACGCCATCTAGTCCCAAACTAAGCAGAGCTTGTGATATGGATACTAGACAACTGATAAACATACATATATATTCCTAAATACATACATATTATAGATAAATTACACCCAGACAAAGAACAAATGACCGTGCTCATCACACAAACATTTGTCCTAGGTGGGAATCGAACCCACGACCTTGCGCATACCAGTCAGGACCACTGACCACTATACCAACGTGCCTGTCATATAATGTCATATAATGGATAAGATAAAGTATTTTTACAAGGTTTTACTATTGTCTCTTTGATAAATAGTGATTTGATTTTAAACTGCTATTTTTATAAGTTTTATGTTACGCCTCGGTACATGAAAAGGATTACGACCTGTCTCCCCTCATAGAGGATTCAATTCCTCTCATAGAGAGATGGCCAGGGTCCCAGCAGTGTGTGCGTCGCGTCGTAGGCTGAATTATTATGTTAGGTTTCAACAATACTATTTTAAATATTTGCACGACACTTACCTGTTAGAATGTGATGGAATCTTTCGTGTAATAAATACCTAGCGACCTACCGTATTCTCGCCAGTTAATAGTATTCTATTATAATCAAATTTCGGCCACGCAAGGAGCGACTCTTTGGTAGGTTGACAGACCAGGGAGAGTCAGTATGACCGCAAATGTAATACACGCAAAAAAAACTTCGATACGGAAAAACACACACCGGGGTACAAAAATCTTTGTACCTCGGCAGAGACACAAGCAAAACTAGTAAACACATAGCATCCACAAACATTACTTTTCAACATTCCTTATTCCTTATACATTTTACAACGCAACTTGCCATTGATGGCATAGGTAGGTACGCATAAATATTTTGCCATAATATTTATTGCTATCAATACAACTATTAGCATAATAATCATGAAGCCTTTGCTTTGCAGTGCAGCACGGGCTTATTATAATATTAATTTTACAAGCAATAACTTATGTTAGTGCTTGTAAAATTAAAACTAACCTAACCTAACCGGCCTAAGACATTTATGCAAAAACAAACTAGACCAAATAATAGTTATGCCAACCGTGGCATTATGCTATCGTATTATTATGGTTATAAGATATAACAGGCATTCTCGCTAATAAGCAGCATTATTGTGCTGACTTGATGGCTTAATATGTGCCTATTAGATATAAATATCAATTCCTAGTATCTTCAAAAAACATATGTAATAGCCATACCAAAACTTCTAACCTACGACTACTTGATCATTCCATTACTGACAGCCCTGGTAGTAACCTGATATATTTTGTACCATTTTCGGTCCGTTCCATAAACGGGCCAGATTGAATGATAGTTTGTTGTGTAACCATATATTATATCGTAAGCATTTATAGCGACAATCCCATTCAATGAAAAGGGTATCACGGTATGGGGTTTCTGTTAAACTGTTTAAACAAATGTGTCAAACAAGTACGGTGTTGCATTAAACACACACATTTTAAACAAAAAAGAAACTTATCGGGCTTTTGTGTACAGTTCGTAAGAACATTCAATATGTATCGTATTTTTTAAACTAAATATTTTGCAGCGCACGTATAGCAAATATGAAGCATATATTAATGACTTTTTATACCTCATGTAAATACTATCGATACTGAGGAATTAATCTATTATATAAACTAAAAATTTTTTTTGCAAAAAATAGAACCGACTTCCATATCAAAATACTACAAAGGCAAAAATAACTTTAATTTCGGAAGGCGGTGTCAAAAACGAAAATATATACAAAACTAAAGACACCGCCTTCCGAAATTAAAGTTATTTTTGCCTTTGTAGTATTTTGATATGGACTTTTTGCAAAAAAAAATTTTTTCACGCTTTTCAGTGGGTCGGTTTGTAATTTATCTAGTTACAAAAGCCATAATGTCAACAACTTATCACCTTTTACAAAATATTGCTTTTCCCGATGCATAGCCGTTAATTTTTGAGGGGTTCTCCTGGTACTTGACCATCAGCTCTACATCACCATATGCATTGTGACGAGTATAAAGTGCTTAATATCCGTACTCAAGTAGTCAAATCGCAATCCACGAAATACTTATTATTGAGGAGTTTCAGTGGCTATCATTATGTGGTCTTCATCATAAGTTCAACTTCCCCAAATGGTACTTTTCGGAAGCAACTGCTCAAGGTACTATAAGAAATACCCAAAACGCTATAGGTGTGCCTATAATATTTGAAGAGTTCCCTTGATTTCTCCAGGATCCCATCATCAGATCCTGATATCGTGACAATGAGACCAATTAGAAAGTATACCCATTCAAACGCAAAAAGACTTTTTCAAATCGGTCCAGCCGTCTCCGAGTTATGAGGTAACAAACATAAAAAAAAAAGTTCAAGACGAATTGAGAACCTCTTTTTTTTGAAGTCGGTTAAAAATAATGTGTTACTTGCTGATAGTCTAGCTTGATATTGGAAGAAGAGTTTTTTATTTAAGAAGAAGCTTAATACGCTCACAAAAAGTTCTAACCCGTTTTAATATAAATCCGGAAGTAACTGTATTTGAATTAGGTTGTCAAGCTTTCATGTCGAATTCTAATAAAATTTTGGCAGAGATAGATAATCGTCTCTTCCGAATATCTCAGCAGAAAAATAGACGTCTATTTTTAGCCCCGGCTATGAAAGCGGATGACATAACAATTCTTGTTCTCCTTGAATAACCGTGGATGTTACGTAAGGAGAAACAGGAATTTCATCCATAACAGACACATCGACTATTTGTTAAGACAAATCAAGGAAACATCCACACACATACAGACAGAGTGATAAAAGGTTTTTTCTTACACTACTGGAGATGAAAGGAAGAAGTATTTAGGTTTTCCGGAAACAACAGTATTGGTACACTGATTGAATTTCTACCCTTAGTTCTATGGGGTTTACGGAGCGGGAATATCAAACAGCTGTAGTGAAAATATAGGAGCTATAAACACATAACATCACGGTTTTATTTCCTCGAGGGCTCGGCAGATTCCCCGTTCTATTCCCACTCCTTCTCCTTTCATGCAGTACGACTGTGGAACTCACTTCCCGCTAAAATCCGGGAAGCTAAATCCATTAATATTTTCAAAAAGCTGGTCAAAGATCATTACCTATCCAACATCCCGTAATTTTATATATTTATTATAGGTATATATTTTTATAGCATTAATATAAATATGTATTTTAATTCTATGTATGTATATATTTGTTTATTATATCATTATAGTTTAATTGTATAGCTAAGTATGTTTTATTTATCATAACTAGTATTTATACACACTGTGTCTATCATCTCCTCTTGAACTCTCCTGTCGCAGGTCTGCTGGAAGAAATTTCTTGGGAAATAAGCAGCACCTTTGTGCTCTTTTGTCTGTATTTAATTTTTTTTTTTTTTAAGTGTCATGTGTGTACATAAATAAATGAATAAATAATAAATAAATAGATCTTATTATCCTCCTGATAACATAAAACCTTCTCGTAACGTTTCTATATTTCATCATTTTATCAGCTTCTGAACGGATTTAGATGAGACACATAAGTCGCTCATGACTTCAGCCTGGTGAGGTTGTTATCATCATCTGCTTCGCCTCTTCCAAACTGTCAGGGTCGGCTTCCAGTCTAACTGCATGCAACTGAGTCACAGTATTGTACCACTGCCTAGCTGACCTCCACACGCGCCACAACTGAGTTACCTCTTGGTTTTTAGATTTTCTTCTTCTTCTGTCTACCCATAACGACTAAAAAAGACGTACAAATGCCAATTGAGACCAACGGCTTAACATGTTTTCCGGGTAATGTCGATATGCTTAGAAGGTTGCCCGTCCACGGACTAATCTCGGCTAGCGGTGCTTTACCGAAGATCCGTGCCGTAAGGCTGTTATTATTTATCCACGAGCTCCTTGGCGGCAGACGTGACTAGCACATTCTGGTAAACCATCACGTTTATATGGAATCCAAAGGCTCTTTTCGATTGTCGTACGTAATACTTGTAAAACGAGCCTATTACAACCGAATTTAATTAGGCCACCGATCTGTGTAGGTCTATATTTACCATCGACTCGCAGACAAAGAAGATCCTACAATCAGGTGAGATGGTGATCAAACGCGGCCTACCAACCATAAAAAAGAAATCCTGGTAATTTTTAAATACCTGGAAACTAATTTCAAAACTTTTTTAATTCGTTTTTTACGCCTGTGTCTGGAGTGGGTTCACGGCAAAAGTGTAATGGGTGGGGTTCGAACCCACAACCTCTCGATCACAAGCCCGACACCTTAGCCATTAGGCTATTGACGATACATAAACTGTTTGAGGAATTATTCAATAGTTACAATCAAAAGAAACGAGATTAATTAAAAACCAATCATGTATCTTTAACACATAAAGTTGATGCTTAAACACGTCGGCGAATCTCAAAAACACAAAAAGAGGCAAGTTTAAAGAGCAAAATGTCCATTAGGCTGGACATGTCGTTAGACTATTGACCGATGTAAGAATGAGACTATATTCACACGCGAGCTAAGAATAGTACATTATTCACCGAGAGGAGAAAGTGACCGATTACCGTCGAGGGTGTCGTTAAACACCCGAGATCGGGAATCGCACTTTCTCTCGAGTGATACATAGTGCTTTATACTACACCCACGAGGAAAATAAATAGTACTTTTCAACATTGAGTACATAGACCATAACGTACTTGGTTTGTATTTTTGCGCTTTTTCACTGACATAAGCTAGCAAAACAGTTTCAGAAAAAGATGCCACATTTTTTTCACTTTTCCATTGCAAAAAATCGTCATAAGTGTTATTATATTTTTTAATTGATTTCTGTGGTAAAAGGTTATCAATCAGTATTTTTGCTGTTTCCTTCAACTGCGGCGGAGTTAAAAAATCTTCATCATCACTATCACTACTTATGATTTTCATAGTTTTATTTTACTTTCTACGAAAACTGAATCCTCAAACAACACACAAATTGAAAATGGCGCCAATGGCGTCTGCACTTTTCACATGTTCTTTTTTCAAATTGTTTATCCTGCCGCCGCAGGGTCGCACTGCCAGCCCGACACCATCCAACACACAGCTAGTGGCCAGTGTCATTTTGCGAACTTGGAGATAAAAACTCACTGTAAAAACTTTTTGGCTTTTGATATTTAGGTTACCGGCGCATAGTCTTACCCAAAATTAAAAATAAAAACCACGTAAGAAATGGATTTTCATACACTTTTCTCTCCCGCTCAGATGCGTTTTCTCCCCGCATATTTGTTCGATATGCAATGACGTACTTTCTACCGTAAATTTGATAAAGTATCAAGGTACTTTCCAAGCAGGTGTAGTATAAATGGTATTTGACAAAAGACAATTCACATTGGGAATTTTCTGAATCCTCAGAAGCTAGTAGAATTGGTAGGTAGCCTTATTCTTCATGTTATTTTTTTTTTGAAAGATAAGTTTAAGATAGATAAGTTTTCGTTATCTATGCCTGATGCGCTTTTTAATAATTCTTAATGGCCTGACCAGTTCCGGGGTATCTTCCGTTTCGTTAAGACATTAAAGCAACTCCGGCAGGCAACTGGAAATGCCTCATAATATAATATACGGTTGTAATTATCAACACTAAGAGTGAACAGTACAAATCTTGATAAAATAACAAAATATGTTATAGCTCAATCAGAGGCATAAACCGAAACATAACTCTAAAAGCGAACATTAAAATGTACTCGATTTCTCACGATAAGTTAGATGAAAAAAAAACTAAAAAAGACAACATTCTTCAAGCATATATCTCTATAGTGTTCGTGCAATATAAATATTGCAATAAAATGTACCAGTAAAGAAGGATGTTTTACCTGCCGAAAATGCGCTGCCACAATAAATTTTCGACTATTAGTGAAACATTAAATTTGTGAGTTTCGGTAATGCAAAGTTTGTTAATCTTGAATGTCATTGTAAGATTTATGTGGACTGTAAAGTAATGCATAATTAAGCCGTTGATCCCAGCAGCTGACATTTATATATTTTTAATTACCAGAAGATCTAGAATATGTGACAACAGTCCTACTAAGTGGTCCCGAGTCGACGGCGCGTCGGATTCCACGCGCGTCTTAAAGATCAGTCAGCATTAATGATGGGGCCTGATAAGGCTTGCCGGGGTTGCAGAAACGTTCTAACGAGACACCGCAGCCGCGGAACGTAGGGGTGACTTGAACAAACACTCTCTTTCGCTCCACCCAAAGCGGTAGAAGTCATTCGATGACATTTCCGTCATAAAAAATGTCTTACTAATTGGAACCTACCTTGTTACCCATAGTAATTACGAACTCAGCTGTATACCGTTAGACTGGAAACCGCCCTCAAATTGTTGGGAAGTGTTTTCATATTTTGTTTCACGTGTTTACCCAAAGGGTAAAAATGGGATCCTATTACTAAGGCTCCGCTGTCTTTCTGTCTGTCCCAAGGCTGTATCTTATCAAACGTGCTAGCTAGACAGTTGAAATTTTCACAGATGATGGATTTCTGTTGCCGCTATAACAGCAAATACTAAAAATAGAATATAAAAATATTTTAGGGGGCTCTCATACAATAAACGTAATTTTTTGCCGTTTTTTATAGATAATGGTACGGAACCCTTCCTGCGCGAGTCCGACTCGCACTTGGCCGGATTACTTTTACTAATTTGTATGTATGTATTTTTATTACTTAAGATAAAATTGTGAATCTGTTTATTATTCTCAATTAAATAGCTAATATCTCAACACGACGATATATACAATACGATCACTCTAAATCTCAAAGCCCAAAACTTTGATAGATAGTCCCTCAAGTTAGACTAACTATTTACCTAAGTCTACCCGACAGCGTTGTTAAGTCCCGCCTTCACCCTGTTTCTTACAAAGATTCAGTTTAAGGGGAGGTGCGAGGGGTTTTGATACATGATAGTTGAAAAGCTTTGTACTCTAAATAGATTTGATTAATAGCGGGTATGTTTGTAACATAGAGAAGAAATTAATCAGACCTATGATAGTAGTAGCTCATGGGTAAATAATAATAGCCGCACGGGACCATATTTGAAGTTAAGCTACGCTTTTAGATGTTAGTTCGTAGATGGGTAACCAATAATTAGATAACGTCTTCTTCCTTCTTTGTGGCTTGGAAAGCATGTGGATCCGCAGCTTCCGGCAGTAATTTGATTTTAAAAGTGCCATAGTCATTAGAAGATAGTAAAACACCTGAAATACGTACTCAGCCTTGTCTAGGAAGGTTGCGTTACACAGTTACAGGTGCCAAATATTTTACACAGTTAATTTTTGATTACAGTGACACTTCAAATCTGGGGGTATCTACTTGAAAGCCGAATAGCACCTACTATACCCGCGGGAAAATGACTCTTCAAACTTCTTAAAGACGAAAAGATTAAAAAACATAATGACAAGTTGGCTACGACATACTAATATGATATTCTAAGAAAGTATTTTCATATTCAAGCACTAATATGATATATATTGAAGACACAACAAACGACGACAAACCCTTTAAGAAGCGTAACATGAGTACATATAATATGTACACATAAGGCTAGATTAGCAGTGACATAGAAAAAGGATATGAGAACATTTTGTTCAAGGGTTCCGTAACAAATTTACAAAATATTATTGTATAGAAGAGCAGTGGCGGACCGACCTCGGTGAGAGTTGCTTAACCCTGAAGATTGACTCGTGCGGCAGTCATGCAAATCAAATCAAATATATTTCTACACTAGCAGTCGCGCGGGGTTTCGCTCCCGTGGACTTAATCACAATAAAAATATAGCCCTCCATAATAATGCCATAGATGGGCACCTACAAAACGTCAGAAGCTAGTGCACGGTTCGAATTGGTAGTTTTCTATGGAGTAGAGCAAGCAATAAACTCCATAGTGTTTCAAAACATACTTGATTTGACAGTAATACAGTAAATACACAAATTTTACCTCTTCATGATATTAGTATAGACTACATGAAGAGGTAAAACGAGTCGAAGAGTTTACAGTGTTTTTACATGCACATTATAATTAATGAGCTTTATATTATTCTAACCTTTACTTACAGAACTGAACTGATTACCATGAGACAAAACGATTGAATCCATTATACGGAACCATACGTGTCATGTATCACAAGAAGCAAACAGTATTTCTTTTCATAAAAATGTATCTATATGAAAAGAAAACGATTTTGAAGCCTTTGATATATAAAGAAATAGCCCGTTTGAGTCATATCACGTAAGTTATAAGGTATTTCGACTTTTCCAATACTCTTCTAGGATAAAAGATTGCTTTGTTCTGTTTACGATAGTATGTAGCGTAGAATTTCTTTATCTTTCCTCGTTATTTATTTCGTAAAGGTAGTTGGAAAATGTATGTTTGGGAATACGTGGATTGTAAAAGGTTCCTATATTGGCAATTCGAGGTTTCTATATTGGCAAAATTGTAATTTTGACAACTGATAATAATGACGCGGTTTTCAAACGTCAAATGTTAGACTGTAACAATTCATTTACAAAAAAAGTTCAAGACGAACTGAGAACCTCCTCCTTTTTTTAAGTCGGTTGAATAATCGCTCCACCGTTTCTCAAAGCGTTAAAAGTGTTCAATTGTTCTACAGAAATAACTATTCTGTAAGAACTGTGTAGCGACTTTTGCGGGAAGAATATGGTCAAGTTAATGGTCCTACTGAGCGAACAATTCGCAAAATACTGAAAAAAATTGAGGAAACTGGATGCATTGGAGATCGGGTAAGCCGTGTGCATCATCGTGGCGTACGTTCAGCTGAGAATATTGCAGTTGTGAGTGATACCGTGGCCGAAGACCCGAAATTGTCGATTCATCGCCGATCGCAAAGTTTGGGCCTTTCCTATGGCTCCCTTTGGCGCATTTTGGATAAAGACTTGCACCTTCACCCGTATAAAATTCAGTTAACACAAAAACTGAAGCCCAAAGATCATGAACAGCGAAGGATTTACGCACATTGTGTATTAGAACAGCAGGAACTTGATCCTGATTTTTATAAGAAAATTTTCTTTTCTGCTGAGGCACATTTTACACTCTCGGGACATGTGAATAAACAAAATTGCCGCATATGGGGTGAAACGAATCCTTGCGTGATACACGAGACTCCATTCAGCATTCCCTAAAAGTAATTGTGTGGTGCGCATTGTGGTCCGGCGGTGTAATGGGGCCATATTTTTTTTGAAAATGCTGAAGGTCAGACAGTATCGGTCAACGGTGAGCGCTATAGGCACATGATAACCGAATATTTTTGGAACAAAATCGAGGATATTGATGTGCATGACTTGTGGATTGAGCAAGACGGGTGGCGCTACTTGCCACAAAGCGCGTGAAAGGTTAGTTGTGTTGCATGAAAGGTTCAGAGGTCGGGTGACGTCAACTGGTCGCCAAGATCGTGCGATTTAACTTTGAATTTTTAGTGGGGTTTTCTTAAGTTTCGCGTCTATACTAAGACACCTGCAACGTTGGAGCACTTAAAAACTAACATCCGCCAAGTTATTGCCGAGATAAACCACGAAACTTGCGAAAAAGTCATCGAAAATTACCTCTATAGAATCAACTTCTGTAGAAGGTTCAGAGGCGGCCATTTGCCTGACATCATTTTCCATAATTAATGAATAACACTAAATATTCGATTAAAGAAAAAATAATTAAGATAGGAACCTCGAATTGGATCATCCGTTAGATGTATCATAAATAACGTCTAGATAGTCTGTCCGGCACAGACAGGCGGCTATATAAACGGCCATCAGTCCGGGTATGATAAGTAATACACTAAAACTTTCCTGATTAATGACTGTATCCATTGGTGAAAGCCACATGAAAGTCTGTTTTAATAGTTTTTATTTTGCCGTGAAGGGACTGACAAACGCGGCGGAAGACACAAATCTGAATTACTATTGGTCAAATTAAAGATGCAGGAATCAAACTTGCGACTTTCACTAGATGCGATTTACAAAGATGGAAATATTGAGAAATTCATAGATAATTCTGAATCACAACTGCTGGAGGAATCTATTTTGATAATTTGCTCTATTTCATAGAACCTCATAATCTGTAAATTGCCGTGGCCCCGCAACGCTAAGGCAACTGAAGAAACAGCCTGGGCTTTTAGTCAGTAGAAGTAATTTGATGATTTTCCCCCGAAAGAGAAATTTGTGTTTCAGCTATACGACGAAAATAAATTTTAATAATTCCTCGTGAGATTTATTGTTTCTTAAACACATTCGCAACAAATATTACACTACTTTTACGCGTTCGGTTAGTGGGTTATAAATCAACTTTATGACTTTCCCGTCGATGTGTGCTTGCCCTGGAATCTCCCATAGGATTTCGAAATGGACTCGTGTGACTAGGCTGAGCTGCTAAATAATGATAGTAGGCCGAATCTATCTTCAAGGTTAAGCAAAGTTTGATGAAGATCCGTGGATGATTAATGATATTTTTGCAAATTATAAATAACACTTCAATACGTCATTTTTTTTTTCAGAGATGAGTCTTTAAAATTTTATAGCGTCGTATGAACGTTTTACAAGTAGTGAACAGAAATATCGATAGAGCTGTATAAAGGAGCTCGTGGCTTAATAATAACAGCCGGACGAGTTGATCTTTAAGGTTAGGCAACGCTTGCTGAGGTACGCCCGAAGATGCGTGACCTTAATATATCGCGATTCCTCCCTGCCTCGGAAAGTACGATAAGTTGTTGGTCCCGGCTATCATTTGTACGTTTGCTAGTTGTTACGGGTAGTCAGAAAACAAAAAATGAGACACCAGTCTTGCCAAGGGGTATCGTGCTACCCAGCTACTGGATTGTAGAGGTTAGAGAGGTAGTAGCTCCATGAAAACACTCAGCTGCATCCGGCTAGACGCAAAGCTGAGCCCGACACAGTTGGTAAAAGCTTATAGATGATTAACAGAAATATCGCTAAGACGATCTGAAGTATGCACAATTATTATTGCACCTATCATTTCACAAAGTAGAAACATTTCTCAAGTGAAAACTCTTTGGCAAGTATTCAACAAAAACCACACCTCTAAAATAACTCAATGTACAATGGGTACAAAAACATTCTGTTCCCAACACACAAAACTCACCGTGTCGACTCGCGAACTTTCTACGGAACTTTTTCGGATTTTACACATTTGAACCACTGGATTCCAGGCCCTCGACAGTAGAAAGTTCGCGAGTCGACACGGTGAGTTTTGTGTGTCGGGAACAGAATCGAGTGTTTAGTGATACATGTGACAGTGGTAGCGGTGTCGCTAACAGAAAACGAACGAGAAAGAGGGTAGACCGATTTGTCTGCTTATAAACTTCCACCCGCAATTACTTCAGTTCATCCGTGATCATGGCGCTTGCAACAGTTCCGAAATATCGGAAACTCAAAACAAAAAATACACATGGTAAATATCGCGTTTTAAGTTCAAATGATACTGTTAGTGACCATGTTAGCTTAAAAAGTTTCAATATCTTTAATATCCACAAAAAAATTTTTTTACTTTATACCTTATCTTGCGGAACCGCATAAAATCAATCGATATAATCTTTTAACGGTAACGGTGGCGGAGCACCGTCGTGTCCTCGTAGAGGCGATTAGCGGCGGCGACCTCACGCGCCCTGCTCTGGTTCAGGCCTGGTCAGGTCAGTAGAAGTCTGACACACTCTTCTGCTTAACCCAGAGCGGAAATCATTCAATGATTTTCCCACCCATAACAAAAAACAGTATCGATCTTTTGATGTCTGTCCAAGTTATACTATAATAGGTAGCTCAGTAATTATATTACACTTAACATCAAATGAATGTAAAAAATAAGATGCTTAGTTCTTTCATCAAAGGGCATAAAAGTTTAATTTTCGACAACTATTTATTGCCAAATTACGGTTTGAAATAGCCAAACAGGCATCACGTAATTTGATCGATTAAATTGAATGTGTTTTGCTTTTAATTTATATCCCAAAAATACTGAAGATAAAATAAAATTAGCTTACTAACGAAATTTAAGAACTTACCACAGAATTTTAAGTAGGCAAATAACAATAGGAAAGTAAAGTGAAAATTGTGAATTCAATTAAAACTTTTGGTTTATGTAGGAAAGAGAAACCATATAAGTTTAAACGACGTTCCCTCAAGTAGATTCAAGTTGTACAAAAATACTTTACACGCGCTTTTTCTGTCTCGAATCATTGCTTCGAATAGATATTTTCAAGAATTTTCCTGTTAGGTTTTTGTTCATTTTAAATGGAGATTGTAACAATTATGTTTGAAGTAATACAATGAAAACCTAGTATACAGAACTAAGTTTTGAAATAGGAAATAATCTCCCACTTTAATGCGAGCAGAACGGCTGGCAGAAACTAGGCACATATAATTAGTGACCGAATCTGTTTTCAGAACAATTGATTCACAACGGCACAATAGTGACTGGAACGCTGAAACAATAAATAAATTCATTTAAAATGGGCACAACTAACGAAAAGCTACTTTTTTTTGTAACAAAATCACAGTAACTATTTTGGTAGGTCTCTATTTGACTGACAGACTAAGGACATTTCTATCTACAGCTATTGTTCGTGCCTGACGAATTGTATACAGAAAAAAAATCTCTCCGATTTTTTTATAGCATTGGAAAGAGAAAAACATTTCACAAAACTGGTGCTCTTACCCTGAAATAATAACAGTTTATTTGGTCATAATTGGAGGAGTGTCCGTTAGTTCAACTGTGAAGCTGAAGTAAAAATTTACAATTTCTTTAAATATTTTTGGCAGCGTACGTCAGCTATTTCTCCAAAAAGAAGAATATAATACCTATATACCGAAGAATCACCGTCTTCGTAATATCAATAAGAACGCAATATTTGTTCATAATTAGAGTACTGTTCGTCATAAAGGATTATCATTATCTTCTGGAGATAGAACGATAGAATTAGTCCATCGTTTATTGAAAATTCGCCGATTAATATTAGAGTAATGACTTGCCGAATATAAGTACAAGTTTTGCTGAAGGATCTTTTCTCGTAGAGCTGGAAAAGGCTTAGCAGATTATGAAGTTTGCAACAGCCACGGTGGGAGCGCCAGTAGAATATGATTTTGGTAGCCTTTGGAAAGAATTAAAGAATATTCTTACCTGAAAATGAACCTATAAATTTTCATTAATTTCAATTTATAAACAGTATTATTACTTAGAGTCTTCCTCCTTATTACTGTAACCAGAATTAAAAGAATAACAAATACATTTACTTTTCCTTAAGCCCGGCCTCCCGGACATTTTGGTCTACTCCGTGCGGTCACTAATTTAATCATTCAATTTCGGGGAGGTTCAGAGAGGTGGAAATTGACGAGAGCACCCGAATATTATGTGACGTAGCGCTTTGCTAGTGGTGTAATTTAAATTGGTATAACAGAGTAAACGGTCATGTTTGATAACGTTTTTGGAAGGAAAATGTTCTTAACATGGAATATTTTGTCTCCGTACAGACGGGAATAGCTAAGCTTCTCTGGTATCGATTTTTAAAAGTTTGTTGCCACTGACGTGTGGCTTTCTATAATGAATGTTATTTACGTTAGTAAGTTATTAGTAATCTGTGGTTATACGGTACTTCACACATGGTATATTTTAATACTGTGAGTATACACAAACACTTTTTACTGAACTTTTAGTGTCCAGTAGGCTTTAAGGTGCCTAGCAGTAGCTAAGCTAGCATTAGGCAATAACATATTAACATAATCAGCCTATAGCCTTCCCATTGCTGTGACACAGTCCTCTACTACTGCTCTCCAGGGCATAATACACCACGCAAGCGCAGCTATACGACGATACTTGCCATAAAAAGTACCTAGTAATAGTTTATTTAGTTTAGAAGCACTAGAAATCAAGTAACCCAAATAGCTTCTAGAAAACAATGTTCAGTGCATAAATCCAGTTCCTAGCTAGTCTATTCATTATTGAAATGGGCCATTTACAAATTTATTGCTGTTGTTGAAAGCCAAAAAACCTACGAGCGGTAAAGCTCTTAAAGTCCTTGAACTTTTTATTCAGTTTCGACTTTTTGTGGTTTGAAACTTTCAGCATATTATGTTTTTAGTGAGAATCAGATATTCTGGGAATATCTGATTCCCACTAAAAACATTTTCATGTAAAATGTTGCCAAGACGAGACCATAGGGCTAGCACTATCAAAATGTTCTCAGATCTCAAGTTAATGAAAGGGCAACTGAAGGAGTTGCCATTTCCTTCCGAGATCGGAACGATCATTAGAACATTCCCACAACACCACGGCAGGCATTGGCCCTACCGGGCTCCGTCATCACGGTGCACATTTTAATGTCATGTACCAACTTCTAACCATTATTAATGTCCTTTACATAATGTTAACCCATTGTGTATCTTGTACTTGCCAGAAATAAGTAAACTTGTTATTAGATGATTCCGAAATGAAATAAATTCCCAAAAAAAAATGGAAAGAACCGCCGAAATGAAGACTGGCAGATTCCTAATTTTAATTACATTCTATTATCATCACAAACGTCAACACGGAATTGAGCTGTAACATGATTTTATGAAAGTTCATTCAGACGTAATTAGAAAAGACCGATGCGGGCGATTATGTTTTTTCTCGATTATCAACCTTGTATCCAACCCAATATCAGCCGTAAATTATTCCTTTGCCATTTTCGATCGTACGTCTTGAAAGTTACGGTTGTTTTTTGATTGTGTGCTAGCTTTAATTATTTATTTTATGATGTAATGAGGGGCAATAGGTAATTTGTGGGATAGGTTAAGTGAATTTGATTGAACATGTGTCGCTTCTTGTTTTATAGGTCGTAAATCTTTATTACATTAATATTTTCGGTAATAAAAATATTGGTTTGTACGGTTTGTCAATAATTGCCTTAGTTCTTTCTCAGGGATAGATTATACTAATATGTATCTATTCATGAAGGTTATTTAGTTAAAAAATTAAATTTTATTTAAATCCCGACCACATAAGACTATTGGGATAAAAATATATGTTGCCCTATAACCTCCTCTATATTTCAGTGCAAGTCACATTAAAACCGGTTTAGCTATTGTAGATGAGAGTATTAGCCCAGAGAAACACTTAAAAAGTTTGTTCATGTTTTAGTATCAAGGAAATAACTATAAACACTTGAGAAAACATAGTTATTTTATTTATATGTAACTAAGTATATGGTAAGATGTTTTATGACAAAGCCTGTATGTATTTTATTGATCTTTGCTGCCTAGGGTCATAAATACAAAATTTTGATAATAAATTGAAAAGAAAATATACCATGCTTTTTTATTTTAAAAAAGCTGATTTTAAAAGACAAAACGAGCAGACAAATTCTTTACCCATATAATTCAAGTGAAAACAATACAATGCCTGCTGTAGTTGCGGGAATGTTCTAACGATACCGCGGCCCTGGAATGCAAGGGTAATCGAAGAAATAGGGTGGGTTTTTAGTCACTAGATCTTTGACACTCCCTTTCACTCCACCCAGAGCGGGAGAAGGCATTTGATGATTTCGCCCCAAAAACAATCACAATACAATAATTAATGAAGTGTGCACATTTAGTGTATGTGTCGCAGTATGATAGATAAATCCGTAATATGGTTATATCCCTAGGGATATAATTATACACCGTAACAGCCTTCTAACCTAACCTATCCAAGTCGGGGTACTCTGAGTCGGGGTGTTAACCTCCGCCGCACCCCCGCACTACTCTCCTACAATTATTTTACTAAACTTAATCCAGTTATATAATTATAACACTAAACTTGAATCGTATTATAATTATATTCCTAGTAAGATAGTAATGAATCGCTTCCGGTTATCTATGTTACGGTATATAATTATATCCCTAGGGATATAACCATATCACGGCTTTATCTATCATACTGCGACATATGCATGACCAAGTATTGAACTCTCTGCTGGCTTCTGAGTTCCCTACCACATATGACCCGTCAGCCTTTACAGCAAGAGTGAACAGGTATCTTCTGGGCTCGCTCGTCCCATCGTATACCTCACCTTTTCGCTTATTATCAGGTATGATCGAGGTCAAGAGGCTCATCCGCCATAAAAAGTGGTTGAGATTTTTCAACGACAACCTAACACAGACAGGGCTGGATCCAACTCCCAGATCACGCACAAAAGAGTAAGATGTAAATCTCGTCCTATCATAGGTAACAATGGACCGCAAATATTGACTATAGCATAAATATAGTATAAAAGTGCGAGAGGAATAACAACAAAAGCTGGAATGCATGAGATTTAGATAGATAAGGTTTCGACCGATGGAGGAGCTAGGTATTGAATTAAAAAGAAACCTAACCTATGAAGACCTTGTGTTGATGCTATAAATCATAAAATGGTGATGAGATGTAAAATCCGTGGCTGAATTAGTAAATTAGGTGGCAATTTATAAAAAAAAGGATAAGTTAAGATAATTTTTGATCTTTAATTGTCACTTTTTTGTAGAATATTTAGTTGGCGTTGTAAAAAAGACCAATTATTCATATTCATATTCGTATATATAGTTTATTCTATCTTATTTTCCCGTTGCTTAGTTATAAAATGAAGAGTTTGATCACGTAGCCAATAAAGATATCTGTGGCTGGACTTATTATTTCCCATTTGAATTTACGAAAAAAATAAAGTTATTTATTAAAAATTGTTATTTATAATCAATTTGCAAAATAAATATTATCTTTTCATTATAAATTATAACTTTAAAGGAGGCGCGCTGGATTAAATTAATTTGGCAAAAAGAAAACTCACATGATTCCTCAATGAGATTCTCCTGCTGGCTCTCAACGCAATACTGCAGAAGTATGGTGAACAGCACTCCGGAGATCACGTGCGAACTCGAAAACGACATCGTACACAACACTAGCTATTTCTATCGACATGAAGCACTTTTGGGCACATCACTAGCACTTATATTCACTGCAGAGTTTCTCACTTTTTAGGATCCATTAGATTTCTGTAACAAAGAAAAAGTCATAGTTGGGTAATTATATTATTAAGGTATGTAATTACTAATTGTACCGTATCTGAAGGGAACAAACTAGGGAATGCACTTTCGATTGAGATCGAGGTATCTTCCATATTTTGTGTCACGTACAATTTTCGTACGAGATCTCACTGATATGCGATTGATTGCGAGATGGATGGTAAGAATAAATGGGAAGAATAAAAATCAAAAAAGTATATAAGTTTACTTCGCTGTCACATGGCGCATAATTAAATTAACAACAACAAATTAAAAAAATTATTTCAACTGCACAGCTATTCCACTAAGCGAGAAAGTTAAGAACCTTGGGGTTTGGTTGGACAAATATCTTTCGTGGGGTCCCCAATTATAAGAGGTGAGTCGCAAATTATTTGCTTCTGCCAGTTCCCTAAGACGGTTGCGTAACTTTCTGCCAACTGCCACTAAAATTGCGCTAGCACAGTTTGTTTTACATCCCATCCTAGACTACGCTGATGTCAGTTATCTTGATCTCACAGAGGCACAAATTGATAAACTTGAACGACTTCAAAATTTTTGCACAAGATTTATATTTTGTTTGCGCAAATATGATCACGTATCCGAATTTCGTACAAAACTCAAGTGGCTTCCTATACGTCTTCGCCGGAACTTACACATATTGTCTCTGCTCTACAGTATTCTGTTCAATCCTAAGACCTCCTCTTATCTTAAAGAACGTTTTAAGTTCCTCCATGACATACATGCCAAATTTCTGAGGTCATCGGAAAACTTGAGGCTAGAGGTACCGAGTCACTCCACCAATTCCTTTGGTAAGTCGTTCGCAGCTCAAGCAGTACGACTGTGGCATACTCTTCCCGTGTCAGTAAGATAAGCACAAACCCTTCCTTCTTTCAAAAATATGGTAAAAGATCCCTACCTCTCTCTTTAATTTGTTACTATTTTTTATATAACTCAGCTTTGTTTTTTTTATGTATATATATGTTTATGTGTATTGAGTATGTAGGTTATTACTTATTTATTGTATATAAGTGAATAGTACACCATGGACTACCCGCGTATTTATTTTCTCCTGCTGTGTCAAATCCATCCAAAGGTTGTCTGTAAAAGATCGATTTTAGCGATAACACCGCCCATTGTAACACCCTTTGTAGTTTTTAAGTCCTTATTTAATTCTGTTATGGTGTACAATAAAGAGTATATCTATCTATCTATTATTACTAGTTGTCGCCACCACTAGAATTCAGAAGATAAGGACGTGTCGTCCGAAACGATCTATCTATCCAACCGATAAGTTTATTTATTATTTTAATTAAAGTATTACGTAATATGTAGGTGTGCACTGATTCTCATTAAGAATTGAAAATTATCTTACGCAATATCCTCCTATGATTTCATTACACCAGAACCTCGTAGCTGAGTAACACAATACCGCAGCATAATGCAGCCGCTGCAAGTAAAACGCTAGTACCCAGTTGCGTCCGGTTAGACTGGAAGCCGACACCAACATAGTTCGAAAAAGGCTAAACTGATGATGATCATTTCAAAAAATACTTCCCAAAATCCAAAATTAAATACGAGTGCACGCTTTTCAAGTTCTCACCATGATACATATCTTTTTTTATTGTTGATAGGCTTGCGTTTGACCATAAACTCCCTGATGTTCATCTGGCTCATCTGGCTATCTCTTGACGTAAATATCTTGAGGGATGATCTCAATGGCTTTAGACCTGCCGAAAGGCGACCTCAAAGATCAGTATCAAATCTTGAAATGGTTTACGTTTCGACTGTCATTGATTTTCGTTGAAACTTGCATGGGTGGAGTTTTTTTGTTTCTATTTCACAATTAACAAGATTCGCTCAGATCATGTTTACCAACCCATACAAAATTGTCAAAAGCGTTTTCCTCTTACACAGACAACTGATTATTGTCAACGCAATATCTAAGAGAATGCCAAGCAAATATTTCATATTCATTCAAATCGTCAAAATCGTCGTTCAAATTTATCGTCATGAAGAGACATACAAAATCGGCGAGCCATGCGCAAAAATTTACCAAGCTATTGTGAACCTTGATAACAAATATGTCACCCGCATATGGACCATTGTCATTCAAACATTGATAAATAAGTCTAAAAGGAATGAAGTTGCGTGTAATGAAGATCTTTGCATCGGTTTTAGATTTTAGAAGCGGTTTGTGGTTGACAAGGATTGTTATAACGAACAGGGCAGGATTGAGCCAACACGAGATAACAATGGTACAAGCGTGGTGTCTTATGAAATAACACCAAATTTCCACATAGATGGAGGTACATATATGTTTTGAGATTAGAGATAGAGAGGTGTGAAAGTGTGGCAAAGTAACATCGTCATCATCTGCTTAACCTTTTATGAACTATGCTAGGGTCGGCTTCCTGTCTAACTGGATGCACCTGAGTAACAATATTTTATATGGAGCGTCAGATAGACAGTCTCTCCACCCACCATCGTCGCCACTATACCCCTTGGCAAGACTGGTGCCAGTTTTAGACTCTAAGTATCCATAATGACTGTCAAACGTTTAAATGACAGCCGGGACCTACTGCTTGAGGTGCTTCCACGGAGACACGGAGGAGTTTGGATACGTGAAGTTGGTCTCCCATCCACGGACCGACCCCGGCAAGTGTTGCTTAACCTGGAAAACCGACCCGTGTGACTGGTGTTATTTAGCCACGCGCTCCTCAGAGACATATCTCATAAATATTCGTATCAAAATGATCAATCGAATTTAAAATTCTAACAAACTTCTCACCAGTCCTCCAAGTAGGTCGCCGCACATTTGCATTGCAACAAATACATAATATGTACCAATAATAGCACTTCAACTTTCACTCAGACTATATATGGCGTATACATATACGTACATAGAAAAATGAGGTTAAAACTCCATAAAACATCTAATAAACATGGCAGCTCTCTTCAAAGAAATGTACGTGACTAGTTTTAATAAAATTAATGATAATGTGAGCGCTACTCTATGCTTTCATAGTTGTAATTGGCATATCGATGTGCAAGTTGTGGTAGGTGAGAATATATTATTTGGCCACGAGCTCCATCTCTCCACCTTTCAAAACATTATAAAAAAAATCCCTTTCCAATTCACTTAGGTGTATAAAGTAGACAGTTAAATAGTTTTGAACGGATATTTAACATGCATACACACATTATTCACATGGAATTTGACCGTCGCCGCGTCGTAATTATTGTTTCGAGTTTCCGAAATTTCGGCACAGTTACAAGCGCTACGATCACGGATGAACTAAACTAGAAACTATTTACCTTAACATACATATTTAACGACTATAGCTGTTCTAACATATCTTTGCTACGACAGCCAAATTCTATGTGAATAATACAAGAATTCGTGAGAGTATGTTATTTATTAATGTGATCCTAATGAACATAGGTCTGATTTCATCGCCGCATTTTATCACTAAACACATTAAGACATAAACGGTAGCGGAAAGATAATACGTGATTACTGAGCTGTTATAAAAGTACTAAATTACTCACCATCTTTTCGGTATTCAATATGTTGCGAAATTTCTTAGTCTTAAAAAACTTTTTACCAAAAAATTAAACCGACTCCCAAAAACACTGCAAAGTGAAAAATAACTTTAATTTCGGTAGTCGGTGTCTTTAGTTTTGTATTTTCGATTTTGGCACCGACTTCCGAAATTAAAGTTATTTTTCACTTTGCAGTTTTTTTGGGAGTCGGTTTAATTTTTTGGTAAAAAGTTTTTATTTCACTCTTTTTAGTTGGTCGATTTTTAATTTACCTAGTTACAAGAGCCTAAATGTCAACTACTTATAACCTTTTACAAAATACTGCTTTTCCCAATGCTGGGCCGTTAATTGTTGAGGAGTTCTCCTGGTACTTCACCATCAGCTCTACATCACCATATGCATTGTGACGAATAAAGTGCGTAACATCCATATTCAAGTAATCGAATCGCAATCCACGAAATACTTATTATTGAGTAGGTTCGGCGACCATCTGTGGTCTTCATCCTCAGTTCCACTTCCCCAAATGATATTTTTTGAGAGCAACTGCATAAGTTACTATAAGAAATACCCAAAACGCCATAGGTGTGCCTATAATATTTGAAGAGTTCCCTCGATTTCTCCAGGATTCCATCATCAGATCCTGACCTGGTGACAATGGGACCAATTTCGAAGTATACCCTTTCAAACAAAAAAGAATTTTCCAAATCGGTTCAGCCGTCTTCGAGTAATCGGTGATCATACATAAAAAGAAAAACAAAAAAAAAATATACGCGTCGAATTGATAACCTCCTCTTTTGGTCGTCGGTTGAAAAACACGTTAGGCCGTTGATCCCGACCATCATTTGAACATCTTTAACAGTCGTTACATTGTAGTCAAAAGCCTGAAAATCTGACACCAGTTTCAATGGGTATCGCATTACTCAGCTACTGGGTTGTGGAGTTTAGATAGACAAGCGCTCCTAATGGAGCGATTGTCTATCTAAACTCCTGAGTACTAATGAACTCAGCTTTTTCTTGTTAGACCGGAAGCCGACCCCGTCATCGTTGAGAAAAGAATAAGCTGATCATCTGAATTCACAACAAAATGTATCTACTATGTTAAGCATAATTATAATGTTGTAATATGGTTTTTTTTTTCAAATAAAGGAATAAATAAAATGGACTAATAAAGTGACATTTCGACTACTCGCATTCTAATCTCTTGTACCAAGCTCCAAACAATGATTAGTTCTCGCGACATTGTTTGTTATTCTGATTAAAAAATACTTAGAATTAATAATCGTGAGCCTACGACATAACTTAGCGTTTTTAATTAATTATACATAGTTCAATTAATTTCGTCGAGTGCCTTTAATCTAAAAGATGCCGCAGGGTAATTTTGTTTCAAAATGCATGTATATTTCACAAGTTTAAAAACGATCGTAAAAGAGTCAAAACAGGTATCTTACCGATTGCATATTTTAAAGGGATTTTCGTTCAGGTCTTACTGAACTTGAGGTTTTTGCCCAGTAGAGGCACTACCAAAGATAATTGGGGGAAAACAAAACCAGTCTTTGTGAGAGTTATCAGAAATGAAGGGTACTTTTCTTAATTTTTTTACATTTTCAAAATTTTGCATAATGATTAAACTTGTATTTGATTACTTAAAACTTACGTAATGGTCGTGGTCACGCTACTGTGTCCTGATCTCTCTATATATGGATACGTTTGTCCAACCGTCATAGTGCATGCGGCGAACGTAGCCAAACACATAATTATGCATAAAAACAATTTACCATCTTCATAATATTAGCTCACTATGATTATTTTATTACTAAAATATAAAAGGATTATCATGAAACTTAAAACAGGATTAATGGTAAGTGACATAAAAAATCAGTTTTAAATCCAAATAATCAAACTAGTTTTAAAATTCAAGAGTATCTAAAAGCGGCATAAACATCTGAGAAGATATCTTCGTGCCTTCGTACTAAATACATCACTAAAAAGATTAACACGGCTCTTCTGTTAGCTAAATCAGCTCAAAATTATAATGGCAAATATTCGCCGATTTAGCACAGTCACACCCTATTGCCTGACAAAAGAAACATTTTTGAATAATGAATGAAGACTTTTATTTAGAACAGCTATCAAAATGCTAGCCGTGCATAATCCCGCGTTTATACCATTTTCGATGTTTGTGACATACCGCGAAGCAGATTATATTGTGCGGTAAGCTAACTTTGATGGCACTTTTTATTACGGACAATTTGGCGTTGGGAATATCCGTTTGTATGTAATTTATTCTGCAAGCATGATAATTGAGACAATGGTTGACGTGCGGAAGTAATTTCCCTTGATGTTTTCTCGTATGTACGAGTAATTTTAAAGGATGAATCATATATTATGAAAAATTAGGAAAAAATATTGAAAACAAAGCGAATACTCGTATAAATTAATTTAACATGAGACAAGTAAACAAGTTACGATTAGTTAATTAAAATATATTCGAAGATAATTAATTGGTAATTATAAAATACAACAAACACTTCGGTGTACAAAAACAGTCAGGATGTGACATCAACTAAAAACAGATACATACCTATAATGACTCAAACTCTTTTCACAACTATTTTGAGGTCAGCTTCCATTGTAACCACACGCAGCTGAGTACTAATGTTGTACATGAAGTGACTACCTATCTGACTTCCACCACCCAGTAGCTAGGTAACACGATACGCCTTGACTAGACTGATTTATGATTTTCTGGTTTATGACTACCCGTAAAGACGGTCAAAGATGAACAAATGACAGACGGGACTTATCGTGCTTACCGAGGCCCGAAGGAATCTCGATATGTTAAGATGGTCACATATCCACGGACCGAACTTGGTAAGCGTTTTTAGTACTATATTTAGACACGAGCTGATCGTTAACAACCTAAATATTAACGGTTAATAATATCGTCATTTGGGAAGGCATTTTATCCACGCATACTACATAAACATTGACAGAACTGATTGTAATGAAATTAAATGACGGGTCTCTGATAGGTCCCGTCATTGCTGCTAACTGCTCTTTGAGAAGTAGTACTTAGCTTGACCAGAGAACCAGAAAGAAGTCAGTCAAATCCAATTCCTTGGACTAATATATCACGGGGCTTATAACTGTTCTATCTCTGAAAACCTACAAATACTTTTTGACGAAAAAATTGGTTCTATAACCTACTTACCTACAAGAAAAGTTGAAGGAACTATACGTGAATTCGTGCCTCCTTTATCAAACAGACAGATACGTGCAACAAACTGTGAACTTTGATCTTTCAACCAAAAGAATATACTGAAGAAAAATGAAATTATTTTATTCTGCTGAAGTAGACAGGGTTATATTTTCTGTACAATATACAGATTGGTGATATAGAGGTAATGTGAGATCACCTCTCGCGTGGAAGTAAAAAATAATTACTTTGGAACATACGCCCAGGATAAAAGTATAATTTGTTAACATAATATAATAATACTCAGCTTATAAAGCTCCCATTGCTGGGATAAAGGCCTCCACTCGAGAGTGACATGGCCGTAATCCACCACGGGGGCTCAGTGCGGTTGGTAGATACTAAATGTCACATGTCTTCGGATATTTGCCAATTTGTTTCACCGTGATGAGTTAAAAAACAATTAAGTAAAACAGTAGTGATAGATAGATAGATATACTCTTTATTGTACACCATAACAGAATTAAATAAGGACTTAAAAAACTACAAAGGGTGTTATAATGGGCGGTCTTATCGATAAAAGTTATTTTAAGTAAGACATTTTTCAGTGATGGCCAAAAAATATAGGAAATAGAAGTATCGCTTTTGAAACAGATATAATAATTACAACAAGTATAACTGCCTCGTTGATCAAGTGGTCGCAAGCGCGACTGCTGAGCACGACGTTTCGGGTTCGATTCCCAGTTCGGGCAAAAAGTGCTATTGGGTTTTTCTGCAAGGAATCTCTCAGTAGTAGCCCGCAGTTTGGAAGTTGGTGGTGTTACACCCGCGTGCCTCGGAAACCACGTCATTAAATCTGACACTAATCTAGCCAAAAGGTATCGTGTTACCCAGCAGTACCCAGTAGGGTTGTGGAGGTCAGTCTGGGAAGCGACTATTACCGGGTCGCTCCATGTAAAACATTAGTACTCAGCTGCCTCTGGTTAGACTGGAAGCCGACTTTAAAATAGTTGTGAAAAGTTTACGCAGATGATGATTCAGGCGGTTAAAGGGTTTGGGTCGTTTTATGTATCTGTTTTTAGTTGATTTCATACCCTGAAAGTTATTGTACCTAGACATAGTCGGGAAATGGCTAAGCAGATTATGATGATGAATGAAAACATGTATGTTTTAGTTGAATTAGTGTAGTCTTTTTTTAATATTCCGTTTCACTCTTTCGTGTTGCGGAGGAGTCAAAACACTTCACTCTGTCAGCTTGACCCAGAGAGTATATAACCTAGAGAGCGTATAGGCCAATTTCTTTGAAGAACACAACTCACCAATATGGGTTGGGAGGCGAAGAAAAAATGCGCTACAGCAATTGGTCAGTTCAAGGTCAAGCTTCATAGATAGGCCGAGTTAGGGATTGCTCTACCTGATTGAGGGAAAGTTATCGATATCGATAAAATGAAGTTTATCATTGTAAAAAATACTGAATAAAATCAGATAATAATATTTAATCATTATCAGTCTCAATTACAAAAAGAAAAACAAGTATGCTGTTATTATTGATTTTAAAAATGAATTAATTTAGTAAATGTTTTTCGAATTAAAGTTTTAGGGTCCTGATTGTTTTTGTAAAAAATTATAACCAAGCGTCTATATATTTCTGAATTATGCATCTTGCTAATTCAATCAAATGATTGGTAATAAATTATACCCAATCAGTGATTTTAAAACCGATCTCATAAAATAATTGGAATTATATTTCTGAGACAGCACTTTCGAACCACTCTCGTTGATCGCCCTTTTAATATAAATTTCACAACGACGACGAATTTATATTACTGTGGTGGATCCATACAATAACTTGTTTTTAGTGTATTTTTGAAATTGTAAGGCGTATTGATTTGTAACACCAATCAACGCTCCAATACAAGTTAGGCATTTTATTTGCTTTATCAGAGCATTAAAAATGTAGCCGGCCATATATTATTTTCATATTTTATTTTTTTATATTTATTTTATATTTCATAATAAATATATTTTCAATAAAATCAGTTGTGTCAACAACTGTAGCTTCAGCAGGCATTCGTAATAATTATTTTTTTGGTGGTGAGTCATTAGATGATTTATCTAATGACTCCTCCCTCCTACATACACTTAACCCGTGGACTCTACATCGAAACAAAATACTTAACCTGTTTTTTTTTTCCCGGGTGGGAAAATCATCGAATTACTTCTCTCGCTCTGGGTAAAGTGGAAGGGAGTGTCAGACTTCTACTGACTAAAAACTCACCATGTTCCTTCAGCTACCCTTAAGTTCCGGGGCCGCGGTATCTCATTAGAACATTACCGCAACCCCGGAACCAAAGTAACTTACGAGGGCGATATTGTAATGCAAAGGTCCAAGTTAATTAATATTAGACTCCGTCATACTATTCGTAGCCTAGAAAGATTGGATATAGGTATCTTATATTATTTTGACTTTTCTCAACATTATATCAATAAAAACAAAACTAGAAACCAATATCCCTAGTAACCTTATCCATCCACTTTTCTTTTTAATCTGGAATCTTGGGAAATCTAAAATGAAAACATGCATGTCACACAGAAGAAAAAATATCAGAACTTTCTCCTTTTTTAAAATCGGTTAATGTAGATAGGTATAACTATCGGAATTGAATTTAAAAAAATAAGTTTAATTTTATAATGATCGATATCGTATTCAGCCGTTATAGGTAACAGCACAGATTTTATCGATAAAAATACAAAAGGAAAGACAGGGATAAAATAATTAGAATTTCTTCATGTAAGAAAGAAACTTTTCCAAAAGACATCAACGCGGGACACAATTTTGTCCTTGACCACCCAAATCACCACTTTAAATAGACCTCTGCGGTAGCTTATAATCTGATTAAATGATAAATAATGTTCATATTATTTCATTACTGATGAATAGTTATGTCATCCATTTGGTATCTAGATGTCTGGGAATGTTTTCCACGCCACTTTAACGCGCATGAAAGCATTATTATGCGTTATAAATTGGATACAAAATTTAAAATTTGTTATTGTTTAGCATGCACACAGGCCTAATACTTGGTCACAACTAAAATGGTTCGAGTATCGTAGCCAATATATAAGAGCAAAAACTCTCATAGTTTTCGTGCGTCGGGGCCACGGAATAGATGAATAAGGTTGGAATGGTAACGTGGGCGTGGAGAGCGCGCCACATTTATGATACAAAAATCATAGCTCGACCGATTAATTCATTCACCGCGTTTAGTGCGCTTCGGATTACTTCGGAACACAGAGCTCTGCTTTAAAATGCCGTGTTGTGCAATTATAACCTGTAAAACAAAAAGTTAGACAGCAAGTATAGAGCGAGGAGGTATATCTTTCCATCAGTAAGTCGAAAATAACATTTAATTACAATTTTATTTGTAAAAAACATAAAAATATTCTGATCACTATGAAATTTCGAACATTAACAACATTATTGCAAAAAGTTACAAAAAATATACATTGCCCGATGTGTACTCGCTTAATCAACGCAATGAGCAAGTCCGTTCACAATGTATTGCATCCTCTCACTTCAACCATTCACGTTTCGTCCTTTGCCCTGATTGGCCGTGATGCACGGCGCATATTTGCAAGCATGCATGCAAGCTCTCGATTTAATTGTGTGTAATTTATTTATATGCGTAATTCGTATACGTAACGGGCCTCTTGCTTGTAGTTGAGCTGTGGGAGTGGGAGACAAGCGGCGACACGCGTTCTCATAGAAATCAGGAGCTATTTCCTTTCTAACCTCTTTTATCTGTTCTGTGGTCGGGGCAACGTATGCGCGCTCAAGTGGATTTATAGTCTTTGGCTTGACTAGACCGTATAGGACGTAGCCTCCGGTACAAGTGTGCGAGGAAACACGGGGTGGTTTTAATCAGTAAGAGTTTGACACTCTGACAGGCCCTCTCCATTTGCCCCAGAGCGAAGGACATGGACCAGAACAAGAACAGTCTATTTTAAATTTTCTTCTCAACTGGAAACTAAACAACACTGGCTTCCAAAGTAAATAAGCAGAATTTAAGTTAAATTTATTCCTTGACTTTTAACCTAAAAGTGCGCAACCAACCTGATAATTCCGAATACCAACAAACAAAAGCCAGGATAAAGTAAATACTCTGTTCTTTTAAATTATTACCTGTTAAATTCAAACAAATTACATGGGAGAGTTATTTTATTTTAATTGCTTTTTCACGCGTCACGGGGACCAACCGCGGCCATTTTGAATCGTGGGTATAAGGCCGTGGCCTGGACTATCGCAGCTACAGGCCTCAAAATGGATCGGGGTAATTTATGGCCTTTGTACGGTAAGAAAAATATTGCCTGGTAAATGAAATAAGTAGTACGAAGGCGTATGAACTGTTGGTTCTCGTAAATAAAGTTCTGTATATTATATCAATGGGCTTGATGATGTAAAAGGAGATTAATATGTACAACTAGTACTCACGCGGGGCTTCGCTCCCGTGGATTCTATCACGGTAAAACATAACTCTCCTTTTTTGCAGTCGCGTAAAAAGTCTATAACCTTCCTCAAGCTTCAAGCTACTTCCATACCAAATTGCATCCAAATCCACCCAGTACTTTCGAAGATTAGCGCGTTCAAGCAAACAAACAAACAAACATTTCCGCTTTATAATATTAGTATAGATGAGAGTTTTAATGAATTGTGAGAAATAAACCTTTAATTAACAATAACTCGTAATAATTTAGATTTTAATACTTTAAATCAATGAGTTGATTTTAATTATGACCGAGAAAGTACCTACCGGATATTTATAACAATAACTTCGCAATGCTGCGTTTCATCATGCTACGCAGAACATACTATCATACATGGTTATTTATATGTTTGTATTAAATTGTAGGTGTTGAAATAATTTAGCCAGAAAGGAAAGTAGCATTTTGTTTGAATTAATTCGGGAATGTATAGTAACTAACAAGACATACCGTTTAGTCTGTCTTTGCACGTACGTTAGGCTACAAAATACAAAAGCAACTAAGTAGAAAGGTACGATACAGGAGATTAAAAAAGACCTCTAAAACTTACCTATTAATAAAAATAAAACTATTGGTTTATTAATTTTGTTGGGCGGAACAAATGAAAAAGATAATGCAATTTTTTTATTCTATTGCCATTCAAAAACTTGTGACGAAATTTTGCACTGATATTGTTTGTATGCTGTGTTAATTTGTAACATTCTTGGAGCTTATTTAAGGCTCATAAAATCGGATTGATCTATACATACACATACTCCGTTGGCCATCTTAGAACTCGACAGTTCCGTATCCAGATCTGAAATGTAATTAATGTTTCACAGAACATGAGTACGAGAGAATCTTTCATTAAGTATTATATTTATATAAGTATTATATCACACAAAAATCCCTTCAACTTAACTAAATATGTTTATGTTTGGAGTGGGTTCAGGGTATGGAGCTATACGGGGTGCTTTTTATGTATGTAGAAGTGTATGTAATTTAAATATCGTAAATTAAACATGCTTACTTTCATAATAAAGAATATATATAAATCTATGTGCGACTCCACGAATAAATGGATTTGGGAAGATTGATGGAAAAAAAGAATACCATTTACTGGATGAGGTTATATTAGTGTAGTCTAAACTCACGAGCGTAATGAGTAAGAAAGAACTAGAATCCTTAAACAAGATAAAGAACCCTGCAGCAAAGAGGATACTGAACTTTTCACAAAGCAATTCTAATTTCTAACGCATGCTTTGCTTCAAGAAAACTATTTACTCATGACGTAAACATACAGGCTTAGAATACAGCATACGGGTTGATGATATCAGGAAACAGACTCCGACAGGGACTTCCAGTCCTTAATAGCGGGAGTAATATTTTTCTGAATTGTATTTAAAACTTCTTTTTTCATATTCTTTGACATAAATACATACACAGTTTGAGATTTTTGTGCAGGTAATGGAAAAACTCATTTTATCCCTGTATTACAGTAACTAACAAACTGCCTGAACAAAATTAGATCAAATTGCGCAGGCATTCCTGTTGATCTTGTATGGAACTTTTAACCAAACGAAGGTACTTATGTACCTTCCCACAAACTTAAATATCTCACTTAGTAACCCACTTAACTTCAACATATCTCATTCCAACTTTAAATTAAGTTATGTTATCATAAATAACAACCTTTTATTTATGGCACCATCACCTCAACAATATTCTATAGAAAACTTACCGTAAAGAGATTATACCACCCATGAACAAAGGAGGTATTAAACCAATTTATAGGTTGGAATATAAAACTCACAAGTGTAGGCACTACTAAATCAATTTTGTGGTTTTTTAAAAAAATGTTACGGCGCGGCGGTTGGACCTAAATGATTATATTAACAGTTCTCCAAAATATTATTCATGATATCGTTATCATTTAGTCCCAATTGAACTGGTTATACTAATATTATGAAGATGCAGATGGCGCAGTGCCTGATCGATTAGCTGCCATCCCGCGTGTCGTAGCAATTTGTAGAGTGAGGCAAAGTATAAAAAAAAAATCGGAAAAAATGCGAAAGTTTTGATCTTTGTTACTGAACCCCGCCAAATGGCTAATTAGATCGGCATGAAATGTGACACGGATAAAATAATAAACAAATAATCTTTATTCATTATGAATTACCAAATACACACATTAGGGAATAGATAGATAGATAGAGGGATAGAATACTCTTTATTGTACACCAATAATTTAAACAAACACTTGCTTTACAATACTGCAAATGGCGGTCTTATCGCTGATAGCGATATCTTCCAGACAACCTTTGGATGGACTTTAAGGACATAAAACAAAGAGGGGAGGGGAATAGTACAAAGGTTACTTTTTATCTCAGGTAGATACATGAAATTTTGTTGCAAACAAATTCTAAGACAAACATTATTAAATGAAATGAAATATTTATTTGTAAATTGGTTATAAATAACACTTTTACACGTCATGTTTTTTTTGCGTGTTAAGTTTAGCTAGATGAGGCCAGTATTTCCTAACTGACTACTCTGAGAAGAAACACCGAAACAAACTCAGAGGTCATAGTCTCTTTTAGAGTCCAGACAACTTGTATTTGTATATGAGAAGCATGTAGGTTCATGTCTGTGTAATTAATATATTATTTAAGCACGGGAGGTTTCCTATGATACAAATACACAGGCCCAACATTCAATTAGGAGCTCTTACATTTTAAGACTACAAACTAAGTATTTTGCCCAAATTACGTGATGCAACATGTGTGTGAGTTCGACTGTCCCGTACATAGCTTTGTGTAGCACTAAGTCACTGATGCTTTGTACCAGACAGGTGCGGCAGGACATAGTGAATTCATGAGGTGTTCGTGACATACTTAGCTGGCTGGAGGCGAGACAATATCAGCCGCAAAGTCATCTAAATACTCCTCTTTGTCTTGATAACCATAAACAATGGTTCATGGATGGCAATGGTGGTTGGGATTCATGACCGGGAGGTCATGAATCCAAGACACTCGTTATATACAATCGGAAGTCAGAAAACCTGACACCGGTCTTGCTGAGGAAACGTGTTACCTCCGTCGCGGGCTATGGAGGTCTCAGAGGAAGTCACTTTATGTAAAATAATATTATGCAATCGCCTCCGGTTTAATTAGAAGCCGACTTCATACTTACTGTTGGAAAAACAGCATGAAATTCTTTAAAGACTACCTATAATATACTTTTCCTCTATTTTTTTTTTTTCTCTTGTAAGTGTCATGTGTGTCGATAAACAAATAAATAAATAAAACAATAATAAATAAATTATTTTACAAAACTGGCCAAATGCGAGCGAGACTCACCCATGAAGGGTTCTGTAGTAACTACGCAAAATACCTTTGTGTTTCATAGTGTTTCTATGAAATACAAAGTTACATTTGCGGTTTTAGAAAATGTGCTATATATCTCAAAAACTGCTGACTCTATCTCGTTTAAACCAATTTTCATTGAAAGTATCTATTAGGATCTACAGCATATATTTTTTTAGATTTTTTACTTCATTATTATAAAAGTTAGAGGGGCTTTGTGAGGACTATCCGGAGGACACGGTGGAGCATACAGTGCAGGTGTGCCCTGTTTGGGCGGAGCACCACTGTGTCCTCGTAGAGGCGATCGACGGCGGCGACCTCACGCGCCCGGCCTTGGTTCAGACCATGGTACGGAGCGAGAGGGAATGGGATGCAGTCGCCTCCTTCTGCGAAGCAGTCATGCTAGCGAAGAAGGAGGCCGAACGCGCGAGGGAGAGGCAACTCTCTTCCTCACGCCCCAGCCGCCGTGGGCGTCTAGCCCTGGGCGTCGGGGATCACGGTCCGATCTCCGGCTACCGTAGGCGCGGGCTTACGGACGGTGAACAGGAGTAGCTCACCTACGGTAAGGAACAGGCCCGGGTCGCCGGCGCGTTGTGTTCCACGCGCGCCTCAAGGAGCTGTCAGCATTAGTGACGGGGCCTCATAAAGCCATTGCCCGCCGGGGTTGCGGAAATGTAGTAACAAGATACCGCGGCCCCGGAACTTACGGGCAGCTGAAGGGACAGTGTGGGTTTTTAGTCAGTAGAAGTCTGACACCCCCTTCCGCTTAACCCAGAGCGGGAGAAGTTATTCGATGATTTCCCACCCAGAAGAAAAAAAAAATGGACACGCATTTTACCATTTTGGAATCGTATATCTTTTAAACGATTGACTTTAAGAAAAAATGGTTTGCGTACACTCAATGTCATTTTTAAAGACCTGTCTATAGGTACCAAACACGTATAAGTTTGATTGAAAAAAAAACCATGTATGGGGAGCCCCCTTAATTTTATTTTATGTTAAAAAATCGCAAAGCGGTTCACAGAATACAATATACATTTCCCAAGTTTCACATGTGTAGTTCTAATAGTTTCGGAAGAAAATGGCTGTAACATACGGACAGACAAACAGACATGACGAAACTAGAAGGGTTCCGTTTTTTGCCATTCGGCTATGGAACCCTAAAACGACTTTCAAAGCAGTATGCAACATTGCTCGCAATTATTTTCACATGAAACAGCGTACAGAAACTGCGTTGATGTAATATGAAACCCAAGCCAACACCCGGCATGTGTTACGCCCCGCCGCGGAGCATGATCAGGACATGTTAACTTTACAACCGCTTAGGTGCAAATCTTGCCTGTCTACCTTGTTTATCTCATTGGTCGATTATATTATTTTTAATCTCATTGGTTTGTTACATTATGCGTACATAATCCCCAAACAGTCCAAACAAATCGACCCATAAATACGTACTACATAATTATAAACTTTTAGTATAATTAATTAGTAATAGCGCTAAATGTTCTCATAACTTTCTGCTAAGCCTGCATTGTTGATTTCCCCAATGTCGTTATCATTTCTATTTAAAATCCGTTACAATACATATGATGACGGCTAATGCCGCCAGTCCTGTATGTCATCGTTTATTGGCAAAATTAGTGATGTCAGGGACAGAAAATTATGCGTTTGTATGGCCGTAATGAAGAACGCGCTTGAAGCTTGAGGAAGGTTATAGGCTTTTTACGCGACTGCAAAAAACGAGAGTTATGTTTTTACCGTGTTAGAATCCACGGGAGCGAAGCCCCGTGTGCGTACCTACTAGTATTATATATAATTTATTTTGAACATGTAGTGGTCGATATAATACTAACATTTTGTGTACCAAAAGCCAACGATTTTATCTTGTTATAGATGTGAAATGAAAGAAATATGTAACACCATCTTAACCTACTCCAAGGATTACCTTACATAGGAACAAGCACCTAATTTCTTTTGTTAAAATAATATTAACCGAATACCTTTCAATGCATCCATTTCCGAGATTCCTACACACATACTAACCTCTTTACAGACCAGATAAGCTAATTTTATTCCACTAGCTGTAGGTGTAATAATCTACTCCTACATACATTGAAATGAAAAACAATCTTCATAATAAAAAGATATGTCTCTATTAACTTTTTATTTATGAGAATAATTTTAAACTCGTTAAATGCATTGATTATGTATTTTACGTATTTTATATTTATATTTATAATAGGAGGTATTCGTAAATAAAAGATTTTGGTAGTCTAACAGTTTTTTTTTTTTTTTAATTAATGTTTTTCATAAGCAATATTGAAACTACTATCAAAAAACCTAGACACATTGGCATATTCACACTAAAACATACCAATAAGTTGACTTTTATTTATAATATTTTTATATTAGAATAATCAGTCTCGATATAATTGAATAATCTTAGTCTTAGTAATTATTATCACAAATCAAATACTATAAGAGATCAAGAAGTAAATCAGGTGAGTCACATCTGAACTAAGCACTCTAATAATTTAACTTTTAGTAAAAAATATAGAAAGTTATCAGTCTCCATGGAATTTAACATCTTTGTTTGGTATCAAAAATATAAAATTGCTCTGTTAACACTGATGAAACTTGTGGAAACATGGCTTAACGCTTAGTGTTACGAGGCATTTGGAGCACTTTATTCGAGATCTTTTATTTTTTGTTCTCGTGCTGCATAGATAGCATCTTCTGAAAGTTGGGAGCTCTTCAGGCCAGTGTAAACCAAGTTGAGCATATCGAATCTCTCGGGGTACACTGCTTTTGCTGGAGGAGATATCATCATCAGGCAGAGATTTATTGGATCTCTTCCAGTTGAGATCAGCTGCCCTTTTTCTAGATGTGTAGCCGTCAATCAGACCATACGCCAATCTTTCGCGGATTTTTTCTCTATGAATGGATTTATACAGTATGAATGCATTTATTGCACAACTCTCGACAAAAAAGTAAAATAAACGCATCCACCACTTAATTAATCTTCGCCCTAATTTTATAATTGTAGAGGTTCTTCATAGCGAATTTTAGTGTGTGTATGTCATGGTTGACTTAGTGATTGAGCGATTGGTTGCTACGCTGCTTGTCGCGAGTTCGATTACCGCACCGGAACTTAAACATCGCCTTTAAATATTTGATTTGCCTTTAGATATTTGACAAATGCTTGCACTGCTCGGACGGGCCTGCTCAAATCTGTTTGATTCTGTCCTCTAAAGGGCGCCACAGACATTAAACTACATGGCTCTCAAATGATTTGATCACTACAGATTGTCTGGACTTTAAAAGAGACGTTGACCTCTGAGTTTGTTTCAGTGTTTCTTCTCAGAGTAGTCAGTTAGGAAACACTGGCCTCATCTAGTTTACATTTACGAAAAAAAATGACGTGTAAAAGTGTTATATTTAACCTATTTGCAAAATAAACATCATTATTTCATTATTTCATAAATATGTCCACGCACTTCGGATAGACTATGTATCATATTCTCATCGATTCTATAAAACCAAATAAACAATTGAAAGTTTTTATTTTATTCTTTATCCTACACTAAGTCTGTAAAGATCTAGGGCAACAATTCAGACTAATTAAAGTCAATCTATCAATCAATCTACAGCAATATTCCATTCAATTTAATTGTTTTCCACCTACACTGAAATATTGGGTTTCTAAACTAATTGAATGAAGTGAAGTAGAACATACAATTTATAGTGATGACTCTGCTGTTATCGTGTTTCTGCTCGATAAATTTCGATGCTGGACTATAGAATATAATTTGATGACCTATATCGGAAACTGAATATTTGAATTTAGTATTTCTTTCGTTCATATACCGGAGTAGACTTATACCATTCCCATTAAAGTCGAACCTTACAAGTAACCCACACCCACAACTCTTAAATCGCATATTTTTTCATAATCAGTGCAAATACCCCAAACCCCAAGCATTCCTGAAATAAACTATCCCATAAAAAACAATACTTGTCAAAAACCCAAGTCTCGCAACTTAGTTGTTCTACCGTAAAAAGTTGTGAGATCCATGTAATAACAAGTCGGTTATTAATTTATTCAGTCCCTACTTAAGGGACCTTCTGTCTTAAGTTGTTACGTAATTATCTAACCTAACGACATCTTATAGTGACCATATCAATATTAAAAATATTTACCGTTTTAAATAAATAGATTGACTCGGCCATCGCATGAAAACACAATATATCTCACAAGTAATACATATATAAATTAAATTGTTTATTGCGATTGCCAAGTCAATCTATTTATTTAAAACGGTAAAGATTTTTAATGGTCACTATAAGATGTCGTTAGGTTAGATAATTACGTAACAACTTAAGACAGAAGGTCCCTTAAGTAGGGACTGAATAAATTAATAACCGACTTGGTATTACATGGACACGGTAATATTATGTATACAGTATTCCGACTTCATACAAACGCATGAAGCGCGAGCTATACCTACGCGCCTCGATCTCGGGGTAGGGATGTCGATCTGAGATCGATTAATCGAAGAATCGATATATCAGGCTCAAAAGATCGATTTTTTAATCGATATGCAGTACTGAATCGATCCAGTAAATCGATGTTTCAAGCTTGAAAATCGCCATTCGATTTTTTTTTTGTTTTGGTAAAAACCATAAAATTATTTACAATTAGTTGAGTGTATCCGTAATATTACGGTGTTGCCGATTAAAGAGTGAATTACTCAAAAACTCGCGAGATGGCTGTAGACTTAGTTTCCTTCGCCTTCATTGAATAAAAAAAAGTTACGTTTGTAGTCTCAAATATTCTAAAGCGCCAATAATGCTAACTGCACAGCAATTAGATTTCATAAAATATCTTATAAATATATTGAGACCATTGAAAGTAATAACTAAAGAAATATCGGGAAAAGACTATGTTACAGCCAGTAAAATTATACCAATCGTATCTGGTCTGACTGAAACATATAATATAATACATTGAAAACTTCAACTGATATTGGTGCTAAAACAAGAACTTTGATCGTGGAAGGATTGAAGAAAAGATTTGGAAGTGTCGAACAAGTTCATTTGCTAGCCGCTGCAACAATTTTAGATCCTAGATTAAAAAAAAAACAATTTGTTGACTATCTAGCCTGTTAGAATAGAATAGAATAGAATAGAATTTTATTTTGCAAATATGGGTAGTACATATACAAGTTGAAAGTGTTTATACATCAGCTCAGCCATATTTCGCCATTCAGCATGCAAATATTAAATTATTATTATTAATTTTAAATTATAAATTTCATTACATTTTTATTAATTTAATCTCACTATTATTAATTTATTCACATTATTATTAATTTCATCACATTATTATTATTACATTATTATTAATTTCATCACATTATATCTTAATCACATTATATTAATTTAATCACATTATTATGACTTCTTTTACGGAATTACTAGGTATTTTTCAAAAATTTGTCAGTTAGAAACTCAGTTACACTGTAATATGCTTTTTCTGCTAATAATTTTCGCAGTCTACTCTTAAACTGCACCGCGTTTAACTCTTTCCAAGCACTTGGTAGGTTATTATATATATTTGGTGCCATGCAATAAACACTTTTGCGCATCAGGGTGGTTTGACACTTTACTTGACATAATTTCGTATTGTCACGCCTATTTCTTGGAAATATATCTGCCATACGTTCAAAATCTCGAGCAATAAATGAAAAAAAAAAACTTCCATTTTATATATAAATTACAGCAACAACTTCCACAAAATAATAGTGAAGAAGTCGACGCAATAGACTGAACAAATATGGAAAAAGGAATTTGGGATTTTCATAAGTTGCTTGTGAAAAATCAACTCTCTACATTTAATGCACTTGCACTGGAAAGTTAGGGCTTAAACGAAAAATTTAAACACTATTTATCGCAGGCAGTTGTGCACCTGAAGTATACAATACTGTACTGGCAAGAGCATATAAACTCTATTTATCAGGACCTTCACTCAATAGCCATGATTTATATGAGTATCGCGGGATCATCTGTACCTTGTGAACGCCGGCAACATCGCAAGTGATGAGCAAAACCGGTTGGATTCCAGTAGACTTGACAGACTATTGTTTTTAAAAAGTTTAGATATGAAGCATTGGGAGCTTTAACTTTTTCATGTAATAAATACGTTTTCAAAATAAATGTCTTCTTTCATACCTGATCTGACTTTGTTATGGTAATAAAAATGATAATTTCCCAGAACTAAAAAAAAAGATTTAACTGATAAGCGATCAATTATGTTATCTTTCTTGTTTTTCATAAAATTCATTAATATTTACATTATAAATTTAAACTTAAAAAATAAATCGATTTTTCAGAAATCGATCTTTTGGACCTCGATTTTTTGTGAATCGATACATCCGCTTACGATTCGAATCGATTTAAAAATCGATCTTTTTCGGAAAGAATCGACATCCCTATCTCGGGGTGCGCTCGGGATGATGACAGTCGCGACCGGCGCGGCGCCGGTCGACTGTGCCGCAGTGACGAACGGACGGTGTGTTGTTTTTTTAACAATAACCGCGCGATTTTTCGCTATAAATAAGTTCAAGTACATATTTAATATGACGAGTAGGATATATTGTGCAGTTTTTGGTTGCATGAATTCGTCAATAACGCATCAAGAGATAACTTTTTTTAGATTACCTGGAAACTTTGAAAGGTACCTAAGACTAAAATAATTTTAGTTACTAGTAGGTATGTACATAATGTGTTTCTTTTTAATGGATAAGTATTTCCTTTTATCTCCCGAAAAAAATGATGTCTGGATTAATAAATAAAGTGAATAGAGTAAAGGAAAGTGATTGACACGAGTGAAATAGGTAGTTATAGGCGGTTTATGAATCATGATACGGTAGGTACGCTTGTGTTAAAATCTCGGGGCATGTGTGTTTTGTTTTGTTAGTTTGTATAATTCAAAATAAAGACGTGGTATTTTATTATTAATAATAGTTGTTTATTGTACTGTGTGTATGAATAATACAAGAAAAAATATAAACATGTTTTCTTAATAATTAAATCTACCAATCCAAAAACAACACGCATTTTTATTGAACACTTCCTATTCAATTCACAATCTATTTTATTTGTTTATATAAAATAGTATATTTACAATCACAATACTAAATGGAAACGCAAAGTAGGCAAATGTAATTAAAATGCTGGAGGCGGCCAGCCCTGTCGCATGTTTACGTACCGCGCGGCTGTAGGCATTTATTTCTAAGATACGGCCGAGTTAAAATACTGTATGATAATATTACCGTGACATGGATCTCACAACTTTTTACGGTAGAACAACTAAGTTGCGAGACTTGGGTTTTTGACAAGTATTGTTTTTTATGGGATCTCATTGCTTTTTGTAGAAAGTCCTACTTTTTTCCTTTCCGGTACCTTCTACTTCTTGTATACCAACAACGAGTTTTCTTAAAGCCCTCTCTCTGTCTTATGAGCTTTTCTTATTTTTGTAGGTAGCCTTCCTTTTTTTATTTTCCGGTACTATTTCTTGAACTTCAGCTAAAGATTTTTTCAAAGCCCACTCCCTGTCTCTATGGGTTTTTTTCGGAGGCTTTGATACGCACATATGGATACGCACGTACGTCTTTTGCATTAGTTAGTAATCATTAATGCCGCAATCGTCAAACGTCTCGGTTAAAGTTAATCCATAAGTAAGTAATTATGCAATTTCGGGCAATTTACTCTACTTAATACTCCCCAATACTCTTAATACTTCTTGCTTTTTTATACCGTTGACCATTTAACAAGTTACCTTTGAGCATAATTATTATATCTAGGTACCTATCTACACTAGAAGACACGGTGGAGCATATGGTCGAGGTGTGCCCTGCATGGGTGGAGCACCGTCGTATCCTCATAGAGGCGATCGGCGGCGGCGACTTCTCGCGCCCTGCTCTGGTTTAGACCATGGTGCGAAGCGAGAGGGAATGGGATGCAGTCACCTCCTGCTGCGAAGCAGTCATGCTAGCGAAGGAGGAGGCCTAACGTGCGAGGGAGAGGCAACTCTCTTCCTCGCGCCCCAGCCGCCGGGGGAGACGCCCCGGGCGTCGTGGATCGCGAGTCGATTTCGGGCCACCGTAGGCGCAGGCCTGCGGATGGCGAGCTGGGGTCGCTCACCGTCCGGTAAGGACCAGGCCCGGGTCGGCGGCGCGTTGTGTTCCACGCGCGCCTCAAAAAGCTGTAAATACCAGTGACGGGGCCTCATAGGGCCATTGCCTGTCGGGGTTTATGGGAAAGTTCCATCGAGATACCACGGCCCCGGAACTTTAGGGCTTACGAAGGAACAGGGTGGGTTTTCAGTCAGTAGAATTCTGATACACCCGAGCGGAAGAAGTCAATCGATGATATTTTTCACCAAAAAAAAAAAAAGTACCCATCTACATCTATTATTACATTATATTATACAGGTACACTGATTAATTAACTGCAAATGTAACTTTGTAATCCTATATATTTATATGGGATTACAAAGTTATTTATGCAGTTGATGTATCTAGAAAACTGGAACGAAATTGAAAAATATTATAGTTTTTCCTTGATTCATATACTAAACACTAACTGTATTCTAAATTTGAAGCTTCTATGTCTGCTAGAAGTGCTTTAGACTTTTGATGATCGGTCAGTCAGTGAGTGACAAAATTTACAAAATTAAGGAACTTTGACTCGTTATAATTCTTAAACTACTGGTTCAAATTGAATGAAATTTGAAATATACCGTTTTTATACAATGCCTGTTTGGTTACTGAAAATTCAGGCTTCTAGTTCTATCCACAACGAAGTTATAGGGGGTTGAAAATGGCCTGAGTTGCTTCGAGAAAAGAATGGTACGGCCGTGCCGCTTTTTTGCTCGACTTGGCGGGGGCACTGCCGTGCCCCCAGATAAAAAACTTGTGCTATATGGACTTGCGGATTATTACAAAGAGCCTGAAAGCGATCTACATAACCGGCTTATATAATTGTTTCGCGATATTGTGAACATTGACCTGTCCGGCTACATCAAAAACATGTACAGAGGAGGAAGAAAGTGCGAAAAGAACCGGCCTTTAGTCATCGAATTGCTCAGTAAAAGGATGACTACATACTAAGTTAATAACAGCATGTATTTTCAAGGAACTGGAATATATATATCCTAATTTCTAGATGTAAAAGCACGAAAGGAGAGAGCACAAATGCGAAATGAACTTATTCAGGCCAGAAGAAACGGCTTCCATGCTATCAATAGAAACAATAAACCATACATAGATGGCAAACAAATCAACGTGAAAGAAAACAACCACAACTATCAACAAAACAATAATTCTAATTACCAGGAAAAGGATATAATTACTACAAGCAATGCTGAAAAATATTCACATTCGCAAATAAACATACCGGATGAAACTAAGAACTATTATTTTCGCAAGTAAAAGCCTATCCTTTTAGATACTATTCCAAAACATTCAAAGTCTGAACAATAAACAAGATATACTTAAAGCTTTCATAAATGAGAACTCATCATGTAAGGTAATATCCCAAGGAGCAGATTAGTGGAAATAGCAGCCTATTTTGTTACTTTGGACTGTAAAATAACGCTTTAAGGGTTCAAAAAGCAGTTCAGAGTTGCATATCTGCATCCGTAAACGTCTATAGTTATAAAAGTTACTTAAGGTGCTATAAGCTGAATCAAATACTACCCTAGCCTTCACAGGAGTCCACGGTAGAACTCATTTACCACTTACACCTTTATATGAGAGTTACGAAGGTCATTCTGCCACTCACAGCTGCATAGTAGTTTCCATTGTAACTTGTATAAGTTATAGTTATAGTAACCACTATTATACTACTATAAGTTTCATTATAGAAATAATAGAAACTCTTATGCATACTATAGTTACAAAAAAATCATCAGTGTAACTAAGGCCTTTAGTAGCAAGTCATTCCTTGCAGGCTCAATCCATTCGCCATTTTACAGCCGCTTTTGTAACTATTATGAAACATTTAATAAAATGGATGCTAAACGAATAAGTACGTAACTAGATCTTATTTATTTATTTATTTATTATATACTTTATTGTACACCTTACAATACACTTAAGGATACAAATAATTAATCTTATAACCTCAATAACAGGAAAATAGAAGCTTTTTGTGGCTGTGAGTTGCTCTAGGGGAACGAAAATCACTGGAAGCGTTAGAAGGGTGAAAATTAGCGCTATGATTCTCAAAAGGGAGTTATTAGAGCTCAAACTGCAGGTTATGACTACAGTACAATGACGCCATGATTTTTTAAGAAAACTTATAATTCACTTGCATAATTGAGTTGATATACATTGGTTTTTCAGTTAAATGTGCATTAAATGTACCGGTAAACAATCGGCCACTTGCAAATAGTAAGTTATTGACACGTAAAAATACGGAAATACAATTTATTCTGTATAACAAATAAAAAATATCACATATCTTTTGTTAATTTTTTAAATATCATAAAAGCGCGTTAAAATTACTCGAAAATTATCTTATATATCTACAGTAAACTGGACAGCGTTTTAATTATCTTTATATATCTTGCTAATACAGAATACAAACATTTACTTCTTTTTGTTTTATTTTCATGATGGCGACGAAAACACTTTACCAAAATATTACAAACAATGTCAACTGAAGATATACAATAAAGAACTATAATCAATTCATTCGTTCAAAGTAGTTCAAAATCATTCAAAAGTAGCGCTACGAGAGCTTTAGTATAGCGTTAATAAATCGTTATAGCTATTAAGGAACCTTTATGCAACCGTTGTGCAGGTTAAATGGAACTTTAGGTTGCATAAAATGGCGCCCAAATAGCGCTAAAGCGGCTGCTTTAAGTCTGCAGTAGACGCTCTAGCGCTTACGTCTATTACCATAAGTAATAATCGGATACGCTCCAAAGCTCTAATGCAGCCCATTTGTGCTAGTTGGGATGTATCTCGGAAACCTGGCTTACACAAGAAAAGCTGGATTTTATCAAGCGGATATAAATTCGCAGCATTTTACTGTCACAGCACTCGAACAGGCAGCGGCGGCGTCTGTATCCTGATTCAAGATCATACAGAGAACTGAGATTAATGACCTGTCTATAGAATATGTAATAGAGGTATGTGCAACTGAGTTACCTAAAGAAAATTTACTTATAATACAATATAATTACTAGTCAGAAACATAACTAAGAGCTCTCGAATTCACATTGAAAATAAGCTTTACAAAATGACCAGAAACCATCGACCATACAGCCTCGGTCTTTGGAAGAAACTAGAGTGATGAACATAAAAATATGGTACTAAGTAAAAAAAAAAAAAAACAATAATAAATACAAAAAGAACAATAACAAAGTGACATAATTATATAAAATGGAGTTGTTAATAGATCTTTACAAAATAACGCAGTTATAATAACCCAGGGAAGCCACACGTGCAGAAGAATATTCATCAACTCAAAACATTGCTTTTAATGTACACACAGACGAATAGCATATGTATTCAGAACAGCAGTTGTACTGTATTCCGCATAATAGCCCATGCAGCACTATTTTACGCTAACAGTGGTGTTTGCAGTCGCTGCATATCCTGTAGTTAAATTGAATGTCATACTATGTTACAAATGCATGTGCTATATTTGATGGTTTAGCCTTGTATCTCCTATCTACACATGTATATTAATGGTTATTATTGGCCCGGTGATTACAGGCATAACATATGAGTGGCCGCTATATTTTAAATTGATCATAGCTTACGTTAGCTTCAACTGATTTAAGAGAAAGGATAGGAAGACGCTGTTTTAGGAGGTGCCCGTGACTACAACCGCGTTTTTAAGTCAAAAGTAAATAGGTTACTTCTAGGTAAGCGTGCTCCATCTTCGACCACATTATCACTTACCATCAGGTGAGATGATAGTCAAACGCGAGTATAATATCAACAAAAAGAATATATATAACTGCCGCACTGGTCGATCTTCGAGGTTAAGCAACGCTCACCAACCAGGTCGAGCCGTGAATGGGTGTCCATTTTAACATATTGAGATTCCTCCGTGACATAGAATGCTTTTAGTAGTTTGATGATTTGCTCCCGGCTGTCTTTTGTACATATTTTGATAGTCGTTGAGACTGCAGCCAAACAATCTGACACCAGTCTTACTAAGAAGTATCGTGTTACTCAGCTAATGGGTTATGGTGGTCATCAGAACTCTGAAATTTAAACATTCAGAAATAGCCTAATGCAAAAATAAGAGAAATGACATGTACACCTTCAATCACTGTACGTGCATATCTACAATATCACAGATTCATCGCCAATCCTCGTGATTCGAACTAACTCTGCTCGGTTCCCTAAAGAAGCATTACGCTCGCACCAGCGACGTCTGTTATCAGCGACTGCTTCAATGGCGTGCTGACAGCTCGTTACGTCTATAGACGTTTAATGTCTGACGTCACGACACTGCAGTGATCAGTGTTGTATAAAAGCTAGAGAGAGATTACATGTCTCCATAGTAGGTACAATTGTTTCCTTCCTTCTTTCAAAAACGGTGAAAAATATCTGTCCTTATTTTTTTATTAATTTAGGTACGTTACTCGGCTTTTAAGGAGCTCGTGGCTAAACAATAACATCCACAAAGTTCGATTTTCAAGGTAAAGCAACGCTTGCCAAGGTCGGTGCATTTGTTAACATATCAAGATTTCCCCATTTCCATTGGCCGTTGGTGCCCGCTTTCATACGTAAATCTTTCACAGCTGTTACATAAGTCCGAAGCCATAAAATCTGAGACTGGTTACCAAGGGGTATCGTGTTGACCAGTTAAATTTTGTTTGTGGAATTTATATTTAAAATATATTGTTACTAAAATATTTTTATATGGATTTCTACACAATCACAAGGAACATTCGGCATGCTCTATACGTTGCGCACTTTACGGACGACATCACAGTAGTTATCAATGAAGACCAAAAGGTAGGGAGACATTACGTGTTTCAATTGTAAAATTGAATAGAATCTGTGCAAGATTTTTGTCTTGTAAAATCCTCACTTAATTTTAATATAGATCTACAACTATTACTTTTAAGCAAAAAATAATCTACATTTTAGATATTAATTATATATAATGGTAGTTAATTCGAATAGGGATGTGAATGTGTTTACTAGGAAATCATCATCATTACCTACATATTTGATTAAATAATATTGAAATAAGCATAATGACAAAAAAAAGATCATCGAAATCACATAATTAAACATACTTAATTCCGTAGAGCTCCTATTCAAAGTAAATCTGACAAAATAAAAAAGCCATCGGCAAAGCGTGTCGACAGTGATTTTTCACAAGCAGCGCATCAATAAGTACGTAGATAATTTAACAAACATCATTGCATGCCCAAATTGAACATTATTCTACAAAAGCTGTCATCAATATATGGCTCCGTCATACTAACCCGATGTTTGTGACAGCCATTGTCAAAAACATGACGGGAATTTTGAACCTTATTTTTGCGGACAAAATCTCATATTGTATTGATCACTATTGATATACTAAAAACCATATCAATGTTGATCACACACATTAAACGTTAAATTTACACTGAAAAAAAAAATCGGTAATACCAACCGATTTTTCGGTAATATTCACCGTTTTGGTCAGTAAAAATGGAGCCTATTGTCCAAATAAGTAAAATTAACTGAAAAAAAACAGTTGAGTTATGACAGTAGATTTTACTGTGCATCTGCTACTGTTTTCTGGCCGGTTATTCTTACTGTTTGTAAAACAGTAAGTAAAACAGTAAAAGGAAAATTCAGATTTTCCTTCTCCTTCCTCCAGACAGTAAAAAAACAGTAGGTATAACTGAACTATGATAGTACCTATAACTGTCATACAACTTTAAGCAAACAGTTGATTTTACTGTGCATGCACAGTAGCGGGTAATGAATTTCACAGTTACATGTGATGTGAAGGACAGTACTTTTCAATGTGCATGCACAGTAGCGGGTAATTAATTTCACAGTTACATGTAATGTGAAGGTCAGTACTTTTTAATGTGCATGCACAGTAGCGGGTAATGAATTTCACAGTTACATGTAACGTGAAGGACAGTACTTTTTAATGTGCATGCACAGTAGCGGGTAATTAATTTCACAGTTACATGTAATGTGAAGGACAGTACTTTTCAATGTACATGCACAGTAGCGGGTAATTAATTTCACAGTTACATGTAATGTGAAGGACAGTACTTTTCAATGTGCATGCACAGTAGCGGGTAATTAATTTCACAGTTACATGTAATGTGAAGGACAGTACTTTTCAATGTGCATGCACAGTAGCGGGTAATTAATTTCACAGTTACATGTAATGTGAAGGACAGTACTTTTTAATGTGCATGCACAGTAGCGGGTAATGTATTTCACAGTTACATGTAATGTGAAGGACAGTACTTTTTAATGTGCATGCACAGTAGCGGGTAATGTATTTCACAGTTACATGTAATGTGAAGGACAGTACTTTTTAATGTGCTTGCACAGTAGCAGGTAATTAATTTCACAGTTACATGTAACGTGAAGGACAGTACTTTTTAATGTGCATGCACAGTAGCGGGTAATTAATTTCACAGTTACATGTAATGTGAAGGACAGTACTTTTTAATGTGCATGCACAGTAGCGGGTAATGTATTTCACAGTTACATGTAATGTGAAGGACAGTACTTTTTAATGTGCATGCACAGTAGCGGGTAATGTATTTCACAGTTACATGTAATGTGAAGGACAGTACTTTTTAATGTGCATGCACAGTAGCGGGTAATGTATTTCACAGTTACAAGTAATGTGAAGGACAGTACTTTTCAATGTTCATGCACAGTAGCGGGTAATGCATTTCACAGTTACATGTAATGTGAAGGACAGTACTTTTCAATGTGCATGCACAGTAGCGGGTAATTGATTTCACAGTTACATGTAATGTGAAGGACAGTACTTTTTAATATGCATGCACATTAAAAAGTACTATTATTCACGTTACTTGTAACTGGGCACTAACCATACCCGCAACTGAGCATACACATAAAAATATTATCCTTCACGTTACCTGTAACTGTGCAGGTACAGTAGCGAGTATTGTACGTGTACAGTAGCAGGTGGCGTGAAATAAAAAATATTTTCTTTGAGACGTTTATTTATTCTAAAATAATCATATGTATTAAACTTATATTTTTTTAAATATTTAGGTACTGCAAAATAAATGGGAAACAATCTAAAATATTTACACTTAGATAATTTAAAGATACATATTATCAATAACAGAACAACTTATACTAGGGGACCAAACCCTGAATCGCGAAAAAAAATCAGCTGTTCCCTACAATATGTTCGCATTAACTCGTCAAAATGTATGGAACAGCTGATTTTTTTTCGCGATTCTATTTAATATATTCTATTTAATATATGTTTCGGCTGTTACGGGGGCCTTCGGATTTGCTCGAAGTGTGTGTGTAGCTATTTCTCGAACTAGTACCTTACGGTTATGTTCTCCCAATGGTTGTTGCCTTTCTTTTAGAAGCTGTAGGCCATCGGGAGTCTTTTCGAGCAGCGTTGTGAGACTCTGAAAACAGAGAAGATTGTTAATGTATAGGTATGAGAGTATAGTCTTAGACTTACAAAAGACCTTATTAAGACCTAGTTAAGAATTAGTTTAGTCTTAGTTTAAACTTAGTTCAGTTTTAGTTTTAGACCGCCTCATTGGCCTAGTGTTTAGTTTAGTTTAAAATATTTATTGATAACGCAGCTAGTAATCAAATAAAATTGTTATCGTGTTACCCAGGGGATGTATTTAATAGCACTTTAAATTTGACAAAAACAGCTATAAAATTGAATATCAACACTTCTAAGACGACCCACTGACCCTTTAAAATAATAATAGGTACATAATCAATAATACAAATCTATAATTTAATAATTCGATAATTGATAGATAACTTACATCGAGGGACAAGGATTTGCATGACGATGAGGTGCTTGGTGATGATAATGCCGAACTTCTTGGTGAATTTGTAAGTCCACCAATACTCTCTCCGTACACTTCCACAAGGTTTTCAAGATTGTCATAAATCTGTAAAAAAATATTTACCTATGTTCACAAAAAATCGATGACAAGGCATGCCTACATTTTTACGAGTATAGATAATTTATTGGTTGCTTACTTTACTACACTCAATTACATCGGAATTTAGCTTAGAAGCATTCCACTTCAGAAGCGCTCTTTTAAATTTGGCTTGTGGGCCAATAGCTGGTATTAGCACCCGGATTTGCTCATCATCGAGCAAAGACAGCGCCTCTAAGTCAACTTCATGTTCTGAAATAACAAAGATTTATAATACCTAATTAGTCTTGCATACAGATACAGACAGCGGCATCAGACAGCATTCTCAACACAGACGTTCATTAGCAAAATTTATTACTTAGTACAGACAGTAGAAACTCGATTAATCGGACTAATTGCTGTCGTCAGGCATTCGGATTATCGAAAATCCAGATAATCGAATGTATGAAGAATAGCGGGTTAAAAATAACAAATAAGTATATTATATTAACGAAAATCAATGTTTATTAAGAAATTATTAAGAGATACATCCAACATACGTTGTACCTACCATTAAAATAATTTTACCTTAATAATGAAATTAAATATTTATGTACCTACCTACCTACGTTTGTAGGTACGATTTCTCAACAATTATGTATTGCGATCGGTAGTCTGGATAATCGCGAATCCGTACTTATAACTGAGGGCCAGATAATGGAGTTTCTACTGTATAGGTAGGTAGTTTATTTTACGTTACGCCCCCGACAGTCTACCTACTGTGCAGTCAGTAGCTCGCAACACAATATAAACAGTTTAAGCTACTGACCTGCACGATTAGGTAGGTACGGTCGGCCAAGAAAGTGGTGTACCAGTTTTGATTTAGTTTCCCGGTCATCGAAAATTACAACAAGGTTCGTTATAAAAAGATATTACTGAAAGAGACAACATTATCATGACGTAAACCTATGTATTTAGTATTCATACGTCATATGTCACATATAAGTACATGACATTTTAACCTTTAGTATAAATGAAAAGGACATTAGTTTCTACCAAGTTTCTACAAAGCAATTGAAATGTTTCCAAACAAAAGTAATAAAAACTATTTAGACAACCGAATTCCATTTGAAAAAGAAAACTGACAATTGACATTTTGTCAAATATATGCAAAAAATCGATATATTTTCCGTGTTATTTTTCAATCAACTGCATATAAAATCATCTCAATGCCTGCCAACTTGACCATTGCCGAAAGAGCACAAATAATTGCCCAATTTAATGAGGGAAGCAGTATCAGTGCGATATCCCGGAATTTGAATATATCGAGGCGTTCTGTCCGCTTTTGGATTCGTCGTGAAGGAGAGGAGGGAAGTTTGTTGGATCACAGAAGAAGTGGTCGCCGGCCTGCACTCTCCAATAACGATAGAGAATTCATGAGACGGGAATATGAAATCAATGGTTTTAAGCCCACAAAACATTTTGCGGAGATGTTCGATGTGAGTGCCCAAACAATAAGGAATCATCTACATTACATGGGGTTGCACCACAGGCATTACGCCAAGAAAATATATTTGACGGATGCTCACAGACTTGCTCGTCTGAACTTCGCCAGAGAGCACTTAGAGTTTGATTGGTCTAATACAGTGTTTTGTGATGAAAAAACGTTTAAATCCAGTCAGCATGGACGTCTTCACCTTTGGCGATATAATTCAACACGGTATAAAGATTAATCCCAAATAGAGAATCAGGTCGAATTTCCGTAAATATTTGGGGCTGGATGAGTACGGATGGTGTAGGAGAATTGTGTTCTCTACCTCCTCGAGCGACGGCTGTAAATTATATCGACGTGCTTCAGAATGCAATGCTACCGACAGTCCGTAATGTTTACCCGGAGAACGAAGTGCCACAATTTGATTTTGTTCAAGATAATTGTTCAATTCATAATGCGAGGATCGTAAGAGCCTGGTTTCGTTCACACACTGACGTAAGGGTAATTCAGTGGCCCTCAAGATCGCCGGACCTCAACCCGATAGAAAATCTTTGGGGCCTTATGGTCCAACGATGGTCGCATCAAAATGAAAGAACCAAACAAGCTCTTATTAGTCACTGTAATTATATCTGGGAGGAAATGCGGGGAACCGATATTTGCTCACGGCTTGTTGGTTCAATGAGGTCTCGTCTTTTAGAGGTTATAGAGGCCAACGGCGGTTACACCCGTTTCTAATTTTTAAAAATTTTCAATATCTTCTAAATATTACTATATATGCTATGTTTTTGTTTGTTATAAGTATTTTAAAATTGATTGTAGAAATTTAATAAAAGGATAAATCTATTTTTAGCTTGTTTTTTATTGATATTGTAATTACAAGTTTACAGAAATTGTAGGTTTGTGGACTCGCCTTGTGCCTTTACAATTTTATGTAACTTGTTGATTACAATTCTGAATTTGTAGATACAATTTTGTCATCAAAATCTACAGCCCCCCGCCGTTGATTTTACGACGTCATTGGTTCCATCAAGTTCAAACTAAGAACAGCTGTCACGTTACAAACAGTAATAGTCGTTATCTATAATCAGATAAAGACAGCAATAGAAGTTGTCAGATCGATCTGCAAGCGAAACTAATCTTTATCACCTATGAATCTGCAAGCGATATTCAACCTTAGGGTGGTACACCACTTTCTTGGCCGACTACACGATGCAAACAGTTTTTACCCGACTGCGTAGCGTACCTACATCTACATCATATCGACCGGAGCCGCTGCAGCGGCAGCAGCCAGCTGCGGATCCACCGCGGCCATCTGCTCGGCAGCGGTGTCGGCGGCAGCGCCGCGCGGAGCCACCTCCGGCGCGGGCTCTAAGGGCGCGGGCGGCGCGATGTCCGCGGACAAGGCGCCAGCCGAAGCCGAAGTCGGACTAGCAGCGCGTGATCTTGTTAACACCATTGCGAAATAGTCCACAAAACGAACGAATCACTAACTTAGGTACTATAGGTAGTCTAGGTTCTACCTAAGCACTAAGACTGTTCGCAGTCCCACAACACTTCACAGTTACTTCACCGATTCAACACAGATCGCGTCGCAATACCAACGGTTTTTACAGACCGCACTAAATAATCTGCCGATTATCACTTTATACACCGAAAGTCACAAGTTATATTGTATTATTTGCACAAGTTCACGGTTCATACCGACACAGTACGCACATAGGTCCGTAATCTAGGTTCAGGTGTACAATACCTGCGGCAAAACCTAGTACACAAATTACGACCATACGCCTACGCGTGTTGCTTGAAACTGTAATGTTTTGTGCCGAGAGCGCACCTCTCCGGGCGGGACACGACGTCAATGACGATTGTACTTCACGAACTTATAATTTTCGGAACACGAGGCCAGTGACAATTATACTTCACGAACCTATAACTTTCGGTGACCGCTCGCGCGCTTTCTGTCTTGGCGAACTGATAATGATAACACATTACACGACACACATTAATTATTATGAAACCCGAGAAAGTTCTGCACTTCAAAATGTACCTAGTTCACTGATTCACTCACAGTTCAGCTCCACGTTAGGCTGCCAGTTATAGGGGAAGGAGCAATTAAACTTCGTAAATTGACTGGTTGTGTATATTGTAAATTAAGCGAACACAGGGAGAACAAACATTAGGTACTTATTGGAATGTTATGCGATTCTGATATAAACTTATTACGACAACCGGGCATGCAGCCTAGCTGTTTCATAATCGCTCTGTAAACAACAGATCGCATGATCAAATCCCGGCAATGTGTTCGCTTTTTGTGATTTGTTTTCTTTTTTGATTCTGTGATATTTTAATTTTTTATTTTTGGTTTGACATAGTAGTCTATATTCCTAATTTTCTCTTTTTTTCTTGAAATATTTGTACAAAATATAATACAAAAGTACGGAAGATGAAGACATGCTGCGCCGACCCCAAATAAATTGAGCTAAGGGCAAGAGAATGATGATGATGATTTCTTCAAAATCTAATAAGTAGTATTAGGGGGCAGATTCTGTTATGTACCTATACATGTTCTTGCTGAAGTTTAAGTATTTTTCTTTATCTATTTGCAAATGAGCGTCTTTTTTAAGTTTTGTTGGGTTTGGGACCCAGGATAGATCACGAGTTGCATGTATTCAAATTTGCTTTCGTTCATAAACTTCTTCTTAGCGTGCCGATGGTAATCTAAATTGATTCCCCCAGAAATTGACTTCATAGTCGAGTTCCTTTAATACTTAAAGCAAAGATATACTAACAGGTTTTAGTTTAAATTAACAGTAAGTCAGTTAATTAGTATATTATTTTTAGAGGATCTTAGGAATATACTCACTCTTAATTCACGTTCCCATGTAATGTAGGTACCCTGACAATACCAAAAGAATACGCGGTCACGTGAGCGAAGCCGCGGGCACAGCTAGTGGTCAATATGAGTGAAGCATAGAAGTCCAAGCTCAAGATTTTCCAAAGGGCGATGGAGCGAGCATACTTACTAGGCTTCAAACGAATTGACTGAGTGCCCAACATCTTGTTAGGCTAGCCGCACACACTCAATAATATTGTCAATAAAGTACGTATTGTCAATAATATTGTATGTGTGCGGCCTGTATTGCGGTATTGTTTAATAATATTGTAGATTATCCAGAAATTCTGATTTTGTCACGTCAATATCAGGGGGAGGCAGGGGTATTGTCAATCATATTGACGTGTGCGGGCGCGCGGCAATATTTTAGTTGAGGAAAAGATTTCAAGGCAGGCGGACGCTCGTGTTATTTGTTCAAAATGGAAGACGAAAACAGTATCCAAAGCGAAAATAGTATTGATACTGTTGATGGTAGTACCCGTACGGAAAAACACTATTTGACAGTGTTTATTAAAACATGGGAAACTTATCCAGAATTATGGAATACATCCTGCAAAGCATTATTTTTAAAATTGCACTATGCAATTGCAAATTGCGCAATGCTCAATATTTATAAAAAAATTAAAACAAATAGTACAAGAGAAACTAAAGATAATAGTTTTTTAAAAGCTGCTATCTTTCATTCTCATGTAATTTTTAAAATCATTTTCTTGTGTAACTCGTAGTTCATTTATTAGATTAAAGTGATTAAACTCAGCTTTTTTTCTCATCCAGTCCTTAATCCATCGTTTCTTTCTTGATTGCCTTTTTTTAGTTAGTAAAATTAATGCAATACTCAATGCAACGAGTTTTTTCTTTCTTTCCATTATGTTAAACGTGCGCACATGAACCTAGCTGCGGAGCGACTGAGTCAGATTGTACCATGAAAAATTGTCAATAATAATGTGTAGTGTGCGGGGATCATTTTATTGATGAAGATTTTGACAATCTTGCATTGACAATATTATTGAGTGTGTGCGGCTAGCCTACGCTCACTAACAACAGGCATTGCCGATGTAGGAGAGAAGACCGCCAGGTTAAAGTGGGATTGGGCTTGCCATGTCAGTCGTATGCAACCCGGAGAGATCAACATCTACCTACCTTATTAATTACTTGTAATTAATTAATTAATTGTAGGTACCTACGTGTCTCGTGTTATTTTTTAGGGTTCCGTACACAAGGGTAAAACGGGACCCTATTACTGAGACTCCGCTGTCCGTCCGTCCGTCTGTCCGTCTGTCCGTCCGTCTGTCCGTCTGTCACCAGGCTGTATCTGATTAACCGTGATAGTTGGACAGTTGAAATTTTCACAGATGATGTATTTCTGTTCCCGCTACAATAACAAATACTAAAAACCAGAATAAAATAAATATTTAAGGGGGCTCCCATACAACAAACGTGATTTTTTTGCCGTTTTTAAAGATAATGGTACCTAAGGAACCCTTCGTGCGCGAGTCCGACTCGCACTTGGCCGGTTTTTTGTAATGTTCTTTATCTGGTGTACAATAAAGCGATTTTGTATTGTATTGTAGTTAAGTACCTACTTATCTTAAGTCCTAGATTAAGATTTATTGTTATACCTAGGGTTGCCATCTCTAAAATTTGGCAACGAGGACAAGATGCGTGAAAACCTCGGATTTTAGAGCCTAGAACCTGGATATGTTAACAGGTTTTTTTAAACCTATTCATAAGGCGGCCCCCCGCCTTATGAATATGTTTACAGTGATTTACAGAGTCGGTTCTACGGTTGATCGCGGCTTGCGGGCACAGTGCGTGAGTCGCAGGCGGCCCAAGAATAAATTTTTAAGCCCGGCCAGCACGCTCCCCGGATGCCCTCTAAACTAAGATAAATCCGGGGAAACCCGCCCGGACCGATGGCAAATATAGGTACGCAATAAAAATACCTACTGATTACTGAGATGGGCCAATGCTATAATATAACTCCTTGGCATACAGAAGATGAGAGACGACGACGAGGTCGGCCTCGTAAAAGGTGGCGGGACGATCTTACGGCCGGGAGTGTTGGCAATCTGCGAAAGACCGGGATTCTTGGAAGTTTTCGGCGGAGGCGTAGGTATGTCCAGCAGTGGGAGGATATAGGCTATTATATTAAAAATATGTTCAAACAATTTGTAGTATTAACTGTTTAAATCCTTACTGTATGCTACAGAAACTGTTCAGAAGCAGTAAAAATAACTGTTACGATAACAGTAAAGTCTAAACACGGCAATACTTAAAAGTAACTGCTTGTATCAGTAAACGCTAATGTTCAAACAGTTGATATTAACTGTTTAAATCCTTACTGTATGCTACAGAAACTGTTCAGAAGCAGTAAAAATAACTGTTACGATAACAGTAAAGTCTAAACACGGCAATATTTAAAAGAAACTGCTTGTATCAGTAAACGTTAATGTTCAATCAGTTGATATTAACTGTTTAAATCCTTACTGTAAGCTACAGAAACTGTTCAGAAGCAGTAAAAATAACTGTTACGATATCAGTAAAGTCTAAACACGGCAATACTTAAAAGTAACTGCTTGTATCAGTAAACGCTAATGTTCAAACAGTTGATATTAACTGTTTAAATCCTTACTGTATGCTACAGAAACTGTTCAGAAGCAGTAAAAATAACTGTTACGATAACAGTAAAGTCTAAACACGGCAATACTTAAAAGAAACTGCTTGTATCAGTAAACGTTAATGTTCAATCAGTTGATATTAACTGTTTAAATCCTTACTGTAAGCTACAGAAACTGTTCAGAAGCAGTGAAAATAACTGTTACGATATCAGTTAAGTCTAAACACGGCAATACTTAAAAGTAACTGCTTGTATCAGAAAACGCTAATGTTCAAACAGTTGATATTAACTGTTTAAATCCTTACTGTATACTACAGAAACTGTTCAGAAGCAGTAAAAATAACTGTTACGATAACAGTAAAGTCTAAACACGGCAATACTTAAAAGTAACTGCTTGTATCAGTAAACGTTAATGTTCAAACAGTTGATATTAACTGTTTAAATCCTTACTGTATGCTACAGAAACTGTTCAGAAGCAGTAAAAATAACTGTTACGATATCAGTAAAGTCTAAACACGGCAATACTTAAAAGAAACTGCTTGTATCAGTAAACGCTAATGTTCAAACAGTTGATATTAACTGTTTAAATCCTTACTGTATACTACAGAAACTGTTCAGAAGCAGTAAAAATAACTGTTACGATATCAGTAAAGTCTAAACACGGCAATACTTAAAAGTAACTGCTTGTATCAGTAAACGTTAATGTTCAAACAGTTGATATTAACTGTTTAAATCCTTACTGTATGCTACAGAAACTGTTCAGAAGCAGTAAAAATAACTGTTACGATATCAGTAAAGTCTAAACACGGCAATACTTAAAAGAAACTGCTTGTATCAGTAAACGCTAATGTTCAAACAGTTGATATTAACTGTTTAAATCCTTACTGTATACTACAGAAACTGTTCAGAAGCAGTAAAAATAACTGTTACGATATCAGTAAAGTCTAAACACGGCAATACTTAAAAGTAACTGCTTGTATCAGTAAACGCTAATGTTCAAACAGTTGATATTAACTGTTTAAATCCTTACTGTATACTACAGAAACTGTTCAGAAGCAGTAAAAATAACTGTTACGATAACAGTAAAGTCTAAACACGGCAATACTTAAAAGTAACTGCTTGTATCAGTAAACGTTAATGTTGTTGTTGATATTAACTGTTTAACTCCTTAATGTATGCTACAAAAACTGTTCAAAAGCAGTAAAAATAACTGCTACAATATCATTTAAGCCTGAAAACGGCAATACTTTAAAAAAAAACTGCTTGTTTTAGTTAACGTTAATGTTCAAACAATTGAAATAACTGTTTGGCTCTTTACTGTATGCTACAACAACTGTTCTAAAGCAGTAAAAATAACTGCTACGATATCAGTAAAGCTCTGAAAACGGCAATACTTAAAAGGAACTGTTTGTTTCAGTAAATTTTAATGTTCATTCAATTGAAATAACTGTTTAGCTCTTTACTGTTTTTGCCCATTTCAGTGCACTGTCAGTAATCAATTATTTTAACGTAAAAATAAGTTTCCGGAACCGTTTTTTTTTTTACTGTACAAGAACAGTAGAAAGTCTCGTTTTATTTTTTTCAGTGTATAGTCCTCCATTTTCCGCATGTTTTCTTCTTAGGATAGGAGACAGAAAGGTGATTTTCGTGAGATATTAGAGTTAATATTTGACATTATTGGTGTCGTTTATTGAATGCAATAATAGTTTATTACTTTCCGTTAGATTAGAGTACATTTATTTTACGTAGCATTATGTTCTTGAATCACTGATTGGAGAAGTATGAGGATAAATTTGGCCACTGAACATCACATGGTATACAATTATAATCCTCCCAATATTGTTTTCGGGTCTTCTAATTATATTTAATACGTAAAGATATACAAATAAACCATCAATATAATAATAAGATATACCAGAAATAAAGCAAGACAAAATGATTGTATAAACATTTAAAACAGAAACTCGGAAGAAGATTATCCAAAATGCCTATACTATTATTATTATCCAATATTCCTATACTAAAATGTTATGTCATTCGCAGTACTACCAGACATTTGTATGTAAATGTTCGTCTATATAAAAACTTTTTACCAAAAAATTAAACCGACTCCCAAAAAACACTGCAAAATGAAAACTAACTTTAATTTCGGTAGTCGGTGTCTTTATTGTATTTGTTGGTGTTTTGTATTTTCGTTTTTGGCACCGACTTCCGAAATTAAAGTTATTTTTCACTTTGCAGTGTTTTTTGGGAGTCGGTTTAATTTTTTGGTAAAAAGTTTTTATTTCACTCTTGTTAGTTGGTCTATTTTTAATTTACCTAGTTACAAGAGCCTAAATGTCAACTACTTATAACCTTTTACAAAATACTGCTTTTCCCAATGCTGGGCCGTTAATTGTTGAGGAGTTCTCCTGGTACTTCACCATCAGCTCTACATCACCATATGCATTGTGACGAGCATACAGTGCTTAACATCCATATTCAAGTATTCGAATCGCAATCCACTCAATACTTATTATTGAGTAGTTTCGGCGGCCATCTGTGGTCTTCATCATCAGTTCCACTTCCTCAAATGGTACTTTTTGAGTGCAACTGCACAAGTTACTATAATAAATACCCAAAACATCATAGGTGTGCCTAAAATATTTGAAGAGTTCCCTCGATTTCTCCAGGATCCCATCATCAAATCCCGATTTTGTAACAATGGGACCAACTAAAAATTTTCCAAATCCGGTTCAGCCGTCTTCGAGTAATCGATGACCATACATTAAAAAAAAATATATACGCGTCGAATTGATAACCTCCTCTTTTTGTCGTCGGTTGAAAAGATAACCTTGCGTAAAGTTCAGCTCGTGACGTAACTTATCGGCTATCGATATTTTTCAACTTAAACTTTCCTCATTTGTTTTGGAGAACTTGAAAACGTAAATGAAATATTATTCCGATAAAATGTCTGTGACTGAAAATTTGAATCGAGTTTCACTGAATTGGAATGTGTAAACATTTTTCAATGTTACAAATATATAATTAATTCAACTTTCTAAATAACATTACTAGTTTTTTATACAACAGACTATTAAAAAACATTGAAAGCATATCGTTATATTGAAGATGATTTTATAGATTTTTTAGAATAGATACTAACTTTTAAGACAATAGGCATTCTTCTTCTCAAATAATGAAACAAAATTGAAAAGTAAAAAAGTATTTTATACAAATCGTTTGTAATAATAAAAAAATTTAGTTTACCTTTAATACATGTTTTATTTTTATTCGTTATATGTAGATATATAAAGACGAATGAATGTGAAACTTTTTGTGCCTTTTTGCGCTTGACTACCCGCAGAGCTCGCGTCTTCATACGCGTAGTAGGATGAACGCAGCCTACATGTAGCCCTAAACCTTCGTCAGTGAAAAGTTCAGTCCAGCAGTTCCAGAGATTAGCCTAGACAAACAAGAACCACGACTCAACCAATGAGTGTCACCCCGTATACTTTACGAACCATAGTAGTAACGCGTACAAAGTCGCGAGTATAACAACTCAACAATAGAAATACAAAATAAACATTTTAATTTAATACGTCTTTCATTCTTATTCTCTTCCGCTTGTTTATTTATTTTAAAATTAAACTTATGTAGTGAATCGATAGTGCAACACAAATCCCCAAATAAACGTAATAGACGAATTGCGTAGCTAAACGGCGGACGCAGATTTGCAAAACGGGTCCCATAAAAAAGGTCTGACAAAACAAAAGATGCCTGAAATTTATGGGTTGAGGTCACATAGCACTTGTGTGCCATGTGTAAAGTCATTCAGTGACAAATATCCCCTATAATCGTGTCAGGGGGTTTATTTCTTGGGAAACGTGTTGTTTTATAGTTTTGACGTAGTTTTACTGAATTATAGCAAGCTAGCTGTTGCCCGCGACTTCGTTCTTGTCTCGTCTTGTGTATTTTTTTTTGTGTTGTTGACTTGTTACCTTTGTTAGGGAGAATATCATCAAATGACTCCTCTCGCTCTGGGTGAAGCAGGAGGGAGTATCAGACTGACTCCGGGGCCGCGGTATCTCGTTAGAACGTACCCGCAACAATTTTATTACAGATCCTTTAAAGTTGATCAAATCCTCTACTATCTCCATGCCAAGTTTCGCTGAAATCGGTTCAGCGTTAGGAACTGAAAGAAAAAAAAGTGTAACAGACACACAGAGACACTTTCGCATTTACAGCGTTAGTATCGTAGTATGGATTGGTTAATGCAATTATTTGAAATTTGTGTTCTAATGTGCGGAATGCTTAACAAAATGTAGTAATCTTTTGAATTTATTTGATCCAAATACAACTTGGTAACTAAAGAACTCTAGTGAGCCAATATAGTTTAGAATTAACCTCGAATCCAGTCCCAATCTATTATTAAATTTATATAATACTTCCAATGTTACCAAAAGTAAGTTGATGTTCTTTTCTTATAACCCCGTAATTCTGATACGACATGTCCTAACAGAGCCAAAATTAGTTATTACAGAAGATAATAAAACAATTCCATAACACCGTTATAATGATTTCTAATTAACTATCCAATCAACCAATATATTAATTCTGGGAAGAATCTTTTTAGTACTGATATAGGTATATAATATATATTATTAGTTATTGGATTTAATTAGATGTCTATCCAATTACATTTAGTTACAAAGAAGGCCGCCTCTTGGAGTGTATATTTTAAAGGCCAGACACATGACCTTACCCGCTCGCTATTGGACCCTCGGGTTCACTTGACCACATATTGAGAAGTAGTTCCTGTCGCACTATGATTCGACATTCGTTTTGACAGCTTATATAATCACTATATTTTGTAATGCTTTTTTTTTAAACGAAATATTTATAAAATATGAAAATAAATATTATTTGTAGGGTTCTTATACACCAATAAATAATATGAGAAACCAGTTAAATAGCCTATTTTGTCTATTATTTTTACTCGGATTATAGGCAACGAACATTTCCGATTACTTCCGAAAACTGCCGAACTTTTGTATCATGCCGCAGGACCGGCGGCTTTCGACATTCATGGGTGTGTGCGTTTGCGAACTTACTTACGGACATCAAAATTAATACACACATGCGAACAAATTTCCTGCCTGAGTCCGCGGCATGAGTTGGGAATTAGGTACATTAATTTGCAGCGCCTGGCAAACATAATGTTTGTGTGCTTGCAAATAGGTGCTATTTATGAAATATTAGGCGTTTTTTAATTATATTTTGTTTATTCATTTATTTACTATTAATTAAAGTCATCTAAAACGTACGAACGTTTTATTAAAAAATCTGTGAATGGCAAAAGCACTGCATTTCTCTGGACACACACCTGCTATCCCAAATGTAACTAGTTCTCATATTTACTCAGCTAAAAGTCCTTTCTGCTCAAAAATCTTTGAAGAACCTACTCTTTAAAACGTTGCATATATGATTGAAAATCAGTTTCTTATATTTTATACCGGTCTACAAAATACTTGAACTGTCTGGATAGGTCATCCCAAATCTGTGTGGTGATTTTCTCAAAAGTTAACTTCAGACATTTACCTACACGTTTCTCATATGATTTGAACACTACGAATTGTATGGACTTCAAAAGAGATTTTTAAGCTATTAAAATAATTAATCTCTTTGGTCTGTTTCTCATATATGAGGATCCTGTCAGCATCACGGTTACATCTCTTCCTATCCTACGCGTCTCGGTCGATCGCTTTAAATTTGCTCCTTGTTGGTGGAAACAAAATAAATGTCATTTCTTTCAGTCGTGCTGATTTTTTAGTTATGTATTTTATAAGAAATCAGAGTACATCTTTGATCAAAAACTCACAGCAATAGATTCTAAAACTGTTCGCACAAACACACACACACACACAACAGTTAAAACTTAGAACTTTAATAAATCAAGTCCCAAAATAGATACTCCAATACTCTCCCTTCCAAAATACGCCTAAATCGAACATAAACCACATTTAACGAGATACGAATCGCTCAGCATTTGGGAATATTTGTTATCACGATAACGTAGAACGGTGACGTCATCCATCATCGTATAAACGTCATCAATAGTAGAATTTGTTCGAACGATCGCCCCAAAGTACAGGGAGCTTGGATCGTTATGTTATAATGAAAAGGTACGGTTTTGGCTGTTGAGTTATTAATGTAATGTTTCCAGGTTAATTAATGTCACTAATGTTTTGTAACACACCATATTTTTTATTTAATGAAAGCTAATAAAATCTCGAAACTTAAACATTAACAACCAGAAAAACTATGTATGAATTTATGAAACGCTCGATATAATGCTCAGTTCTAAAAGCTAACTATACGCGTAAGCAAAAAGTTACTAAAACTTGTACTGAGTGGCGTCCAAGGACTGGAAACAAGACTCCTCGTTGGTGGTCCGGCAGCGAGATGGGCAGACGACATTGTTGACATCGCGGGTATATCCTGGATACATTTTTCAGTTGAAGAGTTGTTAATTAATTTTTGTTTATATATGAAGGTAGAGGCGGTTTTCAACTGTTTCTTGTTACTTTATCTCTTTATTTATCGATATCGTGTGACGGTCTTGTATAGGTAAAAAAGCAGGAGTTTCATGTAAAATATAATTCTTTTAAATTTATTAATAAAAAATAAAAAAAAAATAAAAAAATCAGTTGCTGACCTGAAGAAATCACCTTTACAGCAGTCTGATACAGACGGAGGCATTTATTTCAGTTGCATGATTAATTTAAAACCATCACATGTTTAGTATTGAAAAGTTTCAGTTTTTAAGGTAATACTGAATACCTTTTAGGCAAGTGTGCTCTATCTTCGATCCTTTCACCTGGCCAGATTGTGATAAAACACGACCCTATCATAAATTAAAACAGTACTTAATTTATCCGTAAATACACGGTAGATACTTGTGAAGTAGTCTGCAACGGTAAAGCCGTGAAAGTATTTTATATAAAAAAAATAGTAGTTATTGGACACATACATTTTCCACACGCTTTATTAAAAAAGATTTTTGTTATTTAAACGCTAAACAGGGTCAAAGCCAAAGTCAACATTCACAATGAACACCCCTCGCTTTGTCGACACCTCCGCCCTCAATCTATTTCATCCAAAGAAAATATATTTCTCTTTACCATTACACACACGAAAACATTTCTTTCTTTCTTTGAAGTCAATATATTCAGACTTTTGGGTGGAGAATAACTCAAACTACATTACGACCGGTAGATAGGGACAAATGACGTCATCTGTTACGATGCGATGTCTTCGATAGGCCTTAGTACATTGTCTTGAAAACGTCAGCTCTTTTTGTTTGGAGTAAAGAAACATAAGAAAAATTTGTGAAAGTACTTCACTGTCTTGAGTAAGCAGGATTTCACAAGCAGTACAATTTTGTTACAATCAATATCAATAGTTACTTGGTTAAAGGGCCTTTATGGCCAAAAAAAAACCTACTACAAGGCTACTTGGAGGGCATCCGGTAAGCAAATTGTAAGGCAAAAATAACCTACCCTACTAACTACATTTTAATAAATATTAACAAAGTTCACCGACCATATAAATAAAATAGATCATTTGCATAAACGACATGGAAAGAGCAAACAATGTCACCCAAAAGTTTGTACATTATTACTTTTCAAACAATTAGTGTCCATCGTAATACACCCCGGACATAAAATTTAACTTCCTGGCAAAATTAGAGCATACATCCCTAAAAGGTTTTAAATACGTTTAATTCAAGGAATGTTCTAACTGTATACAAGGACAAAACCTTATTTAATACACGACAAATGATTTTTAGGTCATGGTTTCCAACTCAGGCAGACACATTACCTACCTTGTGTAATTTTCATCATCACTTCTGCTCTTAAACCGACCTAGGACCGAAAATCTCAAGACATGCGTCATCCATCATCCCGGTCTGGGCCCGCGTGGTGGATTGCGGCCCATTCCCTCAGCAGTAACAATGGCGCCCAATTACGCAATTGTCTGCCGAGGTTGCGGGAGCGTGGTATAGTTTATTATTTTAAGCAAACTAATAATTGTAAAAATCGGGAGTTTATTCTTATTTGAAACTCTTCTATCATTATACTCGTATTTACAATAAATATCTAGATTACAATATCACCCCGTAAAATATTTTGTTCAAATCACTTCAAAAGTCATTAAAATAGTGTTAATAGTGGTCTTCTATCAAACACCATGAAACTATGGGGGTGTTTTAACTACCCAAGTTTTGAGGTTTACAGACTGCTATCGATTTTGTTGCACATTTATTGATAAGTGGTTACAATGCTTCAGTTCACGGTTTAGGGATTAATGGCGGAGGTCGAGGCGTTAAAAACTTCGATGTATAGGTGTAAAGGTATCTTAGGGTATATCGATGTTAGGGTATCTAATAATACTGAAATTAATTATTGCATTGACAGTTTAAATAACTCAACCAATTGCTTGGTTGTAAACAATTTTACTACTGAGAATTTAAGTTAGATATTTTGACAACAGAGGGAATCTCTAGCAGTAATGAACTTTTAAACTGCAAAGAGGACGCAAATATAGTTTTAAAATCAATAAATACTATTAACCTGGTACATCAAAATATTCAAGGATTTTTAAACAAAGATTTAGAAGACGAGTTTTTTCTTAATTTTAACAATGTTGATATTCTTTGTCTAACTGAACATTGGCTTCAAAGCCATCAATTTATTTTCAATTATAATAATTACCAGGTTGGTAGTTCTTCCAGCAGAGTGAATGCTATACATGGTGGCTCTTTAATTTTAATAAGTAATAATCTTAAATTCAAGAACCGAATGGATATTGTGAGCCTCTCTGTTGAACGATCTATTGAAATAGCCTGTATTGAATTGGAGCAGTTTATTATATTAAGTGTGTACAGACCACCTTCAGGATTGTACGATTGCTTTGAAAAATGGATGAAGTTTTGCATAAAATCTGTAACTCGAGTAAATATGTCATTGTTTGTGGTGATTTTAATGTTAATGTATTAGAAAATTCTGGTTTGAGCACTAACATTATTAGTTTATTCCAATCATACAATCTTGTAAACCTATTAATGGAGCCCACTAGAATAACTCCTACTAGTGCCACTTGCTCCGGGCACGCCGCAATTGCGGCGGTAAGACCCCTCTTTGAGGAGTGGCTAGATCGGCGTCACGGCGTCCTGACCTACCGCATGACACAGGTCCTCACCGGACACGGAAGTTTCGGGAGGTACCTGTGTCTGATGGGAAAGGAACAAACGCCTGGGTGTCACCACTACGAGGGTCGCCCTGAGGACACAGTAGAGCATACGGTGCAAGACTGCCCCGCCTGGGCAGAGCACCGACGTATCCTCACGGCGGCAATAGGCGGAGACCTCTCGCGCCCGGCATTGGTCGAGGCCATGCTGCGGGGCGAGAGGGAGTGGGAAGCGGTCGCCTCCTTCTGCAAAGCAGTCATGCTTCCGAAGGAGGAGGCGGGCCGCGTGAGGGAGAGGATGGCGTCCTCCCTCCAGCCCAGCCGCAGTGGTAGACGCCCACGGCGTCGGACGTCGGCCGACGATCTCCGGCCACCGTAGGCGCGGGCATGCGGACAGCGAGTAAAGGGCAACTCGCTATCCGACCATGGACCATGCCCGGGTCGACGGCGCGTTGTGTTCCACGCGCGCCTCAAAGAGCGTCAGCAATATGACGAGGCCCCCCCGTAGAGGGCCGAAGCCTGCCGGGGTCGTGGGACTTATCCCATTACCGTGACCCCGGTACGTAAAGGGTTATTGAAGGAACACCGTGGATTTTAGTCCGTAAAAGTCTGACAGTCCCTCCCACCCTGCCCGGGGAGGGAGGACTTATTTGATAAATTTACCACGCTAAAAAAAAAATAAAGTGCCACTTGCTTAGATAATATTTTTACGGATGTTGTACCGACTCACAAAAAAATAATTTATTTAATAGACTCAGATCATTGTGGGCAATTAATTACTTTACCAAAAAAGTCAATAAAATGTTAAAAAAGTATATCACTGTAAATCCAAAAACTAAATATCGCCTGGAAGCATTCAAAACTAAACTTTTAAATAAAATGCCCTGTTTGTTAACTAATGAGGACCATAATAAACATTATAATGATTTTTTCATAATATATTGCCAACAATTCGATAACACATTTATTCCCAAAATTGCTTCAGTAAATAGTAACACTTCTTTCAGTGACTGGGCCACCACTGGTATTTATAAAAGTAGAAATCGGCTTTATGAACTCTATGAGGAGCGGACTTACACTAACTCGGTAGAATTTAATTTATATGTTAAAAACTACTCTAAATTATTTAAAAAAGTCTGTTATATTGCCAAGTCTCGCTACTTGAGTTCTAAAATTAAAAATAGTAGTAATGTAATTAAAACGACTTGGGATATTATAAAAAGCGAAATGGGAAGGTCTTGCAACCGAAATAGTGATTACACCCTCACTATTTATGATAATATAATAACATTAGATTTGCAAGTCGCCACAGAATTTGAAAATTTTTTCACTGACATTCCCGTATCGACAACCAAGTCGCTAAAATCATCTCCCATTGCTGCAGAAACATTACTTTAAAAAAATGTTCCAGTTAGTAGTTCAGAGTTCAAATTCCAATATGTTACTTCTAATGAAACTTTTAATTCTTTGAATATTAAAAAGATTGCAGACCTGTGGGGTAATTCTGTTGAAGTTACTAAGTCAATTATACACATTATTGCTCCTACATTAGTTGTTATATGTAATAATTGTATTGATTGCGGTGAGTTTCCTGATCTAATGAAATATAGTAAAATAATCCCACTATTTAAATCGGGTAGTAAATCTGACCCTACTAATTATAGACCTATTTCTGTACTGCCCACTTTCAGTGAAATTTTTGAGAAAATTATTTTAATGCAGATGCAAAGATATTTTAATAAACACAAATTGCTACATAATAAACAATTTGGTTTTACAAAGGGTCGTTCAATAACTGATGCCGGTGTTGAACTTTTAGGACACATTTATAATGGATGGGAAGATAAGTGCGATTTGTTGGGCATTTTTTGCGATTTGTCTAAGGCATTTGACTGTGTTCCCCATGAAACATTAATCAGGAAACTGCACCACTACGGATTCCGGGACACCTCTCTGAATCTTTTAACCTCATACTTGAGTGAAAGGATGTAGAGAGTCGGTGTGAACGGCAAAAGATCACCGGGATCTGTGGTCAAGATGGGGGTCCCCCAAGGCTCAATTTTAGATCCCTTTTTGTTTCTTATTTATATAAATGATTTGCCGTACCTGATCAAAAATCATGACATAGTGTTATTCGCTGACGATACTTCTCTTTTATTTAAAATTAAACGTCAACAGCCGGTTACTGAAAAAGTAAACAGAGCCCTTGCAACTGTAGTTAGCTGGTTTAATGTTAATAATCTTCTTCTTAATGAAAAAAAAAACCAAATGCCTAAAATTTACGTTACCTCATGTTAGACAAGTGAATACTAGTGTATAAATAAAGGGCGAAATATTGAAACCCGAAGATACCACAGTATTCTTGGGCATAACTTTGGATGCGAAACTTCAGTGGGGCCCCCATATAGATAAATTGTCAAAAAAGTTAAGTTCTGCAGCATATGCTGTTAGAAAAATACGTGGATTAACTGATATCGAAACAGCACGTTTAGTCTACTTTAGTTACTTTCACAGTGTGATGTCATACGGCATTTTACTTTGGGGAAATGCCGCCGAAATTCACACAATATTTGTATTACAAAAAAGGGCCATTCGTGCAATTTATAAATTAAGTCCTAAGCATTCCTTAAGAGACAAAATTAAAGAGATTAATATTATGACTGTGCCATCTCAGTATATTTATGAGAATCTCTTGTATGCACACAAAAATATTAATCTGTTTAAAAAATACAGTGATATTCATAGTGTAAATACAAGGAATAAAGACTCATATGTCATATCTAAAACAAGGTTAAAAAAATAGGTGGTTCGTTTAGATGCCAATGTATACGTTTTTATAATAAAATTCCTAGCCATATTCAAGAACTAAGTATTAATAAATTCAAATTATTTATAAAACGTAAGCTATTGTCAGAAAGCTTTTTACACTTGTTAAAGATTATATTGAGGACAAGAAGGCTTGGGAATGAGCTGCTCCAGTGATATACGTGAGCCTTTTTTATTTTTTTAATTTTGATAGTTGATTTATTTTTTATTGATTAAAATATTTGTTTTGTTAAGTATTGTATATACCTATTTATTTTGTTTGTGTTTTTTTTTAATATAATTATTTCATTACTGTTAATGTGAGGACAATGTAGGTTATTCTTTCTTCGTTGTTTTTACTTTCACTATAATTTATTTAATGATGTCAAGCAGTTTGAGTACTTGTGTGGCCTACCCAAATGTCCTTTGGTATTTTTTGTCAAATTGTTGAGCTCCTTAAGTTCTAAGTTGAGCTACACGATAACTGACAAATGCTTGCACTGTCTGGACAGGTCCGCTCAAATTTGCGTGGTTATTTCCTCAAAAGAATACCACAGACATGAACCTACATGCTTCTCATATAAAAATACAAATTGTCTGGACTTTAAAAGAGACTATGACGATTGAGTTTGTTTCGGTGTTTCTTCTCAGAGTAGTCAGTTAGGAAATACCAGCCTCATCTAGCTAAACTTAACACGCAAAAAAACATGACGTGTAAATTGTTATTTATAACCAATTTACAAAATAATTATTTCATTTCATTTCATTTCAGAGGGAAAAATAGAGTTTATTTATTATTTTTTTTTTTAAATCAACTGACGCAGTGAACTTTGTACAGCCTTATTATATGAGAATAAGAAAAAATACAAACCTAGATTTTTTTTTAACATCTTTAACAAAAAAAAGAAGAATTATCCAATTCGATTTCGATTAAACAGTTTTGATAAAATTTTGGTGTACTATGAAGTCAGTTTGTTATTACACGATATGTACTGAATACCGGAAAATATCTCTGATAATTCGACAGCAACAATATGCACGCGCTTCTAAAAAAATGTCTTTTAAACGATCTTTAAAAAAAAACAAGAAATTTGCACAACACACTGCCGTGCAAAACCTCATGAAAACAGCATCATAAAGAATAAAAAGAACCGCAACCATAATGTTATTAAAAGCATTACGTTCTAAGAGAACAAGCTTTATTATAAATTACAATTTTCTTAGAAAAATACAAAAGTTTTCTGAAACAAGAAATAGAACTATAATTATTTCGGTATTCCTGATATTTCCTAGAGCATCGTACCGTGAAGCGTAGTGCCGGAGCTTGTAGCCCGTAGACGTTGCTACGACGTAGCAAGTAATATATTCACTATCAGTATTACTTACTAGCTTTTGCCCGCGACTCCATCCGCGTGGAATAGTTACTTTGGGCTAACGTTAAATTTAACCCCGATTTTGAAGCATTCTTCATTGGCGCTCCGCTCCTATTGGCCTTAGCGTAATGATATATAGCCTATAGCCTTTCTCTATAAATTTACTATTTAATTAAAAAATAATTTTTCATTCGAACCAGTAGTTCCTGAGATAATCGCGTTCAAACAAACAAACAAACAAACTCTTCAGCCTTATATTATTAGTATTGATAGCTGTTGCCCGCGACTTCGTCCGCGTTTCCGTCGTTTTTCGTAAAGAAAAAGTGGCCTATGTCCTTCCTCACGGTTCAGTGATTTTGATGTAAAGCCCGATTTACACTTCAATAAGTACAGTAGCGAGTAAACTTGCGTCATCGGCGAGTTAAGTTGTTATTGTAGTTTGAACGGCAAAAGCGAGTTAAGTAGTAAGTTGTTGATTAAGTTGAGCTAAATAGATCGCGATCCTATTTTTCGGCGAGTCCAGTGCGAAGTAGCCCCCTCTCTCACGTCTCCCGCACCCCGCCAACTTAACTGGCTGGCCATGTAGACGGGCGAGTTTAGTACAGTCCATAAATTTGAAGGTTGCGGCCGCAAACACGTGTTATTTTCTTTACTTCTTCTCGGGCAACTTATGACTACTCACTCGCCTGCGTTTGGACGCTACTTACAACTTACTACTTATTACTTAACTGTCTGAGTTCTTAACTGGCTACTGTACTTATTGAAGTGTAAATCGGGCTTTACAGACAGATTAACTTTCGTAATTTAGTAGTAGAACCGCACAATATTATTGTTAATAGCTGTGACCGCGACTCCGTCAGCGTGTAACTCCTTGTGTGTTATTAAGTTAATGTATTGGTAATATTGTTTAGATCACGTTTACATGAGGCTTAAGTACCTATAGAACGAAAATATTCCGCGCAAAGCTTCCGGGTAAACTATGTTGAAAGTTGACCCGTCCGGCACGTGAACATAAAGATTTCTAGAACTGCTAACCCGGGAAAGAGCGACGTACAACTGACCATGCGAGAAACAACTGACACCGAGATTTACTCCAGGAACACGAAAAGTCTGCCCTTGAGCCTTATTAATTGTCATTGCATAACATACCGATACTGGGAATTGCGTTCTTTTAAATTGGAATGGAAAATTATTTGGTATTATGGGAATTCTGGGAATAAAGACGGTTTCTCCTGCACCGGAAGCTGTTAAAATTTGAGCCTCGATTATATTTTGTTGCAACTGGGTTACTTTTAGCCGAGTTCCATTGCAAAGTTGTGGTGGTTTTAAATTTTGGAGCAGAATAATAATCAGAAAGCTTCAAACTGCTAAGCTATCGGGAGTTACACGTGTTATTGTGAGTCAACCATAAAAGATAGACATATGCTGTCGTGGGATATTTTTTATATAATTTTAAGGAGAACATTTCCGTCATAAATGATTTCTGTGTAGCTTTAACCATTAAGGTTGCACACGCGACGAAAGCTTAAAAAATGGAGTAACTTCTCCCGTTTTCCCAACATTTTCCTTCACTGCTCTGCTCCTATTGATTGTAGCGTGATAAAAAGTATACTATAACCCGCTCAGGAGTATGAAAAATAATTGTACCAAGTTTCGTTAAAATCCGTCGAGTAGTTTTTGTTTCTATAACGGTTCTACAGACAGACAGACAGACAGACAGACAGACAGACAAAAATTTAACTGATTGCATTTTTGGCATCAGTATCGATCCTTAATCACCCCCTGATAGTTATTTTGGAAATATATTTCATGTACAGAATTGACCTCTCTACAGATTTATTATAAGTATAGATTGGGGAACTTCGAGGCAGATTTTGCGGGATTACAATATTTATACCGATCAGTCATAATATCGGAAACCTAAATAAATAAGAATGATTTAAATCAATAAAGCAGCAAAGTAGCTTAGTCTATTGCTATCTATAACATCGTTTTATATCCCTTTCAAAAACATCTTTTTTTTTCTTGCTGGGAAAATCATCGAAAGACTTCTCCCACTCTGGGTTAAGCGGAAGGGAGTGTCGGACTTCTACGGACTAAAAACCCACACTGTCCCCCACCCTGTCCATCTGGCCGTAAGTTCCGGGGCCGCAGTATCTTGTTACTACATCTCCGCAACAGCGGTGGGCAATGACCTTATGAGGCCCCGTCACTAATACTGACAGCTCCTTAAGGCACTCTCGTTAGAACATTCACACAACCCCGGTTTCAAAAACGTCTAGGAAGTATATCTTGAAAAGTTTCGATATTTCTGAAAATATGTAACGCGTCCAAGCGTCCTAACACGCTTTAGCCATAGATTAAGTAAAATTGTAAAATTGCCAATCAGCCAGCTCACTAGCCACGTAACCCCTATGTTCCGTTTTTTCATTCAAAACTACTGAACCCAAAAACCGTTTTATTTGGTAACAGAAACAGCTATTTCTGTACTTCTTAGTTAGAAACTAAATCCTTAATCTAGTATAATTAGTCAATTTAAAAACATTGTTCGGTACTTTTGTATATGTACGCACAAATATTACGCATTTTCTTTTCATTCTTTTTTTATCGATTAATACTTAATCGACTAGCATACTCCAAACGGGACATGCCTAAAACGAAACGCTTTTGCAAGCGCGCAACACTGAACGCTGAGGTGTTGCAACACTCTCTTCTCAACGGAAAAAGAAACCCGCACGTTTGCTAAGAGCTCGCTCCGGTAGCTTGAGCCTATAAAACCAAAAATCACAATTTTCAATCGATCAGCACAATAGCAGATGTATATCGACTCCAGCCTACGGGATTACTACATTCATCATCGAAGGACAGGGGCCCCTGAAGAAGACTGCTTCGTCATACCAGGTCAGTCCCAAAATTACGGTCTATGCTAGCCAAATATCTACATTTATTCGACATAAAAAGAATTCGAGCCGGATATCACCATCTGGTATTGATATAAACGTATTATTTGTGCTATACAATAACAATTTCAAGTAAATTCATTTGTCTTTGTTCGTAAGTTGCGAGAACCTACCTCCACTTACAAATGATTAATATCGAGTTTTCAACAACGTCGTGCGATATTTCTCAAAAATACCTATACGTACAGTTCGATCACAACGAGATCATTCTAATTATATATGGTTTTATATGCTTTTGATCACTTTAGACGAAATTACATTCGTCTATAATTTTCCGGAACCGGGTGGTATTGTGATATACCCACTAGAGCGGGCGCGCGTGAAGACATTTGCCTAGTATTAATAGGTCTAAATACTCTAAATATAGTTTTTTGCAACTCACTTCTTTATTTTGTACAACGTACATTGCATTACATTTAGTATTTACGTACTTAAGTGTGATTTAAAGTTCAGGTATAACATACCGAAAACCCAAATTATCGGTTGCTGTCATAATTGCAGTATCGAATAAACTGTAGCTCGTATTGCATACGGCACAGTGTTCAAATTCTTTAGCTCGGGTTCTACCGACGGGAAATATTATCTTTGTATTTAACATTACATGTTAATCATTACAACTTACTTTTAACTTGCGACAAATTATATAACTCTTTTATTAAACAACTAACATTTTTCTTTTATCTCGTGATAACATTGTTATTCTTCACAGTATAACAACCCAATTTCTTACAAAATGTCCGCTATGGAGATTGAACAATTGATATTTGAACGTGATTTAGCGATTAACAATATTCAAAAAATTGTAGACTGTTCGGACCATGTATCCGAATTTCGAGTTCGAGTTAAAGAGTTAGCCTCAATCAAAAAATCATTTTTTCAAGTTCAAGCGAAAATTAAAAGTTATCAGCAAAGAATGAGACATTTAACCGCAATGATAATTTAGCCGTGAGAAGTCAATTCGATTCTTTGTTCTTTAAGGTCCAAGTTGCCTTAGACACGTTTAAGGAGGAGCGCAAACAAAGCGTTACGTCCATCTGCGGCGGATTTACTGGGTTGTCACACGCGAGCAGCTGCTGCGCTCAACAATCAACGCAATCGCATATTCGTTTACCGCGCTTATCGCTTCAATCATCCACTGGGGTTTTAACTGATTGGAATGCTTTCTACGATTTATTTAAATCACTTGTACATGACAACGTCACCTTAACAAATGTCGAACGCTTCCGATATTTGTTATTATCTTTAAAAGATGAACCGTATAATCTTATCAAATCTATTCCCGTTACGGATTCTAATTACGAAAATGCCTTACAGGTATTAATTTCACGTTATGAAAACAAACGAATCATTTCAACAAAACATTTTGACAACATTTTTGACTGTGAGTCGGTTAACGAGAAAAATGTTGAATCAAGTTTACGTAATTTGATAAATTGTTATCACGAGAATATTACTGCTTTGAAAGCATTAGGTTTACCAGTTGCTGACTGGAGTTTCGTACTATTAAATATTTTGCTACGAAAAATTACCCCTAATATTCGTGGGTGTTTTGAATTGTCATTAGAAACTTCATGTAAAATTCCTGACGTGACTGAATTCCTCGATTTCCTCGATAAGGAATTGGCGGCATCTGAAGTGATGACCGCATCCGCGCGTACTGCAAGTACATCCGCGCGGCCTGCGCTGCACGCGGCGCCCGCCCGCACTGCTGCTGGCGGAACGGCCGGCTCGGCCCGGTCAGCTGCGGTGACGTCATCGCGCCATGCTATGGCGGGAAAGCGTGCGATGTCGCTTACTCACGCGCACTCTGACGTGCAACACAATGCACCGCGTGCTATGAGCGTACATGCAACAACTGCGGTGGATGACTTAAATAAAGTTAAATGCGCGTATTGTAAGGACAATTCACATCCTTTATATAAATGTGAGAAGTTCCATACACTCACTTCAAAGGAACGAAAACTTTTCATGGAACAAAATAAACTTTGTACCAATTGTTTATTTTCTGGTCATGAGCAAAGGGACTGCAAGTCGCGCCATACTTGCCGCATCTGCACTCAAAGGCACCATTCTTTACTACATGTTGATGCACCTACTCCAAACGTCTTGCTGGCTACGGAGTCATCTTCTTCCCCTGAGTTGCGCTCAGTAGCGGAAACTTTCACGCCCCCTCCATTACATAGAGCTACGGGGCATCCTTCCGAGTCAGAACTGTACAGTCTTACTCACGACTGTGCTTGTAAATGTACGACCCTTGAACCAAGGGCCTTACACGCCGAGACCCGTTCGCACCCTTGTGGATCAAGGTGCGCAGACTACGCTCATTTCTGAGTCGTGCGTCCAACGTCTCGGCCTGCCGCGGTACTCCGCGCGGGCAGACACCACTCTCACCGGTATTGGTGGTGAAGTCCAACCACGTGGTTACGTGTTGTGCGAGGTCACACCTCACAACAAACCCGAACCGAAGCTTCACATCGAAGCTTTTATCCTACCTAACCTGACAAGCTACACTGCTAATATTCCTAAATCAATTGGGAATATTCAGAAGTTTCAACACCTACAAAATCTTGATCTAGCAGACCCAGAATTACGCTCAACGCGGCCTGTTGAACTACTACTGGGATCTGACTATCTGGATAGCATACTGCTACTGGATAACATCAAGGGTCCACCGGGCACACCCGTGGCCATCAACAGCATTTTTGGTTATCTGATAGGTGGTAGAATTTCATATGAAAGTATGAAACGACTGAGTGTCAACTCGACTACACTCGAGAGCAATGAATCCGGGTCACTTAAAGAATCCTAAAAATCTCGGAAACTAAAAATGCTAGGTTAATGCAATAAATTGTATTTAATAGACAATGTAATACTCCTTAAATGAAAGTAAAAAAAATATGAGTCACCATACATTTTATTAACACAAAATTACATAAAGAAAAAACTGCTGATCTCTCCTTAAAACAAAAATAGGAAACATGAAATTTTTGAACTTTATTACGATTTTCTTGAATTTTAATACTTCGTATTGCCTCCTCGTGCTTCCATTACTGCGTTTACGCGGTTTGGCATGCTGTACACCAAGTTCCTTATACGATTTTGGGGAATATTCTCCCATTCCTCTGTGAGAGCAATTTTGAGCTCACGAAGCGTGATTGAGGGAGGGTTTCGTTGTTTTACGCATCTGCCTAGCTCGTCCCAAGCATGCTCGATCGGGTTGATATCCGGGCTGCGCGCTGGCCACTCCATACGAGTAATGTTCATCTCTTGAAGGTAGTCATTCACAATCCTACCTGTATGAGGTCGGGCATTGTCATGCATAAATATAGCATCCTCACCTAAATTGACCATAAATGGACCAACGTGATCATTGAGGATTTCTTCCACATATCTTACGCTAGTTAAAGAGCCGTTTTCTATGATCACCAGCTCTGTGCGACTTTCAGAAGAAATTCCGGCCCACACAAGTACAGACCCACCACCGTAGGCTACTTTTTCTTCGATGCATGCTTGCTTGAATCTTTCCCCTGGTCTTCGATACACTCTGTGTCTTCCATCGTGCTTGTAGAGCATAAATTTTGATTCGTCGGAGAACATAACTTTTGACCAATCTTCAATACTCCAATTTACGTGGCTCTGGGCATATCTTAGTCTTGAAATACGATGCCCACGCTCCAGTTTAGGGCCGTTTGCAGGTCTAAGGGGTTTTAAGTTAGATTCAGCAAGCCGACGTCTTACTGTCCATGCACTTGGGTTACTTCCTCCGAGGCGTCGAAACTGATTGGTGAGTTCAGTTCCTGTGAGAAAGCGATTTCGAAGCATGGTGTTCACCAAGTATCGGTCTTCTCGTGCTGTGGTACACCTGGTTCTGCCCGTTCCTGGTCTGCGTAGGTTAGAACCTGTTTCTTCGTAACGTCGGAGAACTCTTTGTACTGTTGACAGCGACACACCGATAGTCCTGGCTGTATCGCGCTGACTCCGGCCGGTTTCCAGCATTGTAAGTATTCTGGTGCATTCTTCAGGCGTAAGCGACATAATTTCAGCTTGAATAATGAATATAGAGTACTATCAACATGGTTTATGTACCCACATAAATGACAGATTACAAACAAAAGCAAAACCAAATGCTGTAATTTCGTAGTTCCATCTTCGAAAGTGGCCCTTTTTCAAATTTGATTTTTTTATGATATAACTTTACAATAACTAAGAAGTTTTAATACCTTCATTTAAGGAGTATTACATTGTCTATTAAATACAATTTATTGCATTAACCTAGCATTTTTAGTTTCCGAGATTTTTAGGATTCTTTAAGTGACCCGGATTCATTGCTCTCGAGTGTACTTGTCAACTTGACATAAAACTTCAAAGGTTCTGGGAGTTGGAATCTATAACAGAACATCCACATCTTACAAAAGATGAATTACGCTGTGAGTCGATCTTCGTCGATACTCACACACGAGATGCAAATGGAAAATATATAGTTTCTCTACCCTTCAAGGAGAATGCTACGCCCTTGGGCGATTCTCGTGCTATAGCTCTCTCGAGTTTAACTAAACTAGAGGCACGCCTGTCGCGCGACCCTGCCTTACGAGAGAATTATAACAAAGGTATCCAAGAATATTTAGACTTGGGACATATGGAGCCAGTGACGGACTCTGCAAGTCCGGGCACTCCCCCCTACTATCTACCCCTCCACGTTGTGGTGAAGAGTTCGGCAACCACTACGAAATATCGTATTGTGTACGACGCTTCATGCAAGACTACGTCAGGTCGCTCTCTTAACGATAATCTCCTCACTGGTCAGAAATTGCATCAAGACATTTCTGAAATTCTTTGGACTTCCATCGGATTCTTTGGAGATTCTCTCCCCATGATCCCATAAAGGAATATCGTATGTGCTCTGTCACATTCGGCGTCACTTCCGCACCTTTCCTAGCTTTGCGAACACTTCGTCAATTAGCAATTGATGAAGCTGCTAACTTCCCACTTGCCTCGCAAGTACTTCTTAACGAAGTCTTCGTTGATGATGTCGTTACTGGAGTTGATACGGTTGAAGGTGCTATCACTCTTCAGCACCGGCTAACTTCCATTTGTAAAGCAGGAACTTTCGAACTCCGCAAATGGACCAGTAATAGTTCCGAGTTTTTATCGCACTTAAACAATGATGCTTCCCATCATGATGACGCTCTTATTTTGTCAGCACTCGACACTGACACTTCTGTAAAGGTCTTGGGGCTCAAGTGGAACCCTAAATCTGACGTCTTTTCCTATCAAACGAATGAAGTGGCTAACTCACGCAAATGTACAAAGCGCATAATGTTGGCAGAAATCGCAAAGATTTATGATCCCCTCGGATTCCTAAGCCCAGTGACAGTATTCGTAAAGCATTTAATTCAACTTCTATGGGTATCAGGCACAGGTTGGGATGCTGCCCCTCCACAGGGTATCTGTGACTTGTGGTTTCGGTTCATCCACGAGTTACCGTTACTACAAGACATCGCGTTACCTCGTCATGTTCTTCCTAGCACACATCAAATGTCACTTCATGGCTTCTCCGACGCATCTGAAAAGGCGTACGCCGCCTGCGTCTACATTCGCGTTATTGACTCGAACGGTGCCATCAGCACACACCTTCTCATAGGCAAAACAAAAATTGCGCCTTTGAAACGGCTCACCATCCCGAGATTGGAGCTGTGCGGCGCTCAACTATTGACAAAATTGATAAAAAATGTCCTCACTGCTTACAGTGGTAGATTGTATTTCGACCAAGTCTACGCTTGGTCTGATTCCACCGTAACTCTTGCCTGGTTACGGTCGTCTCCAGACAAGTGGCGGCCATACGTGTCCAACCGCATAGCGGATACAACAAGCAACGTGCCTGCCTCGCAGTGGCACCACGTTAAATCCGCAGACAACTCCGCAGACCTCGCGTCTCGTGGTGTTCTCCCCTCTCAATTGAACCATCAACTATGGTTCACGGGACCCGGTTGGCTCAGTAAAAACGAGTCTGAGTGGCCTAAGACTAACGTCGTATGTCACAACGACGCAGAACGTCGCAATCACGTTCTTCTCACACAAACCAATGACCCTAATAGCTTAGAGTTCATTGAGCGATTTTCATCGTTTCCAAGGATGCTACCCGTAATTTCGTATATGTTACGATTCATAAACAAATGCCGTAAATCCAATAGCCCTACGACTAAACATGTCACAGTTTCTGAGACAAAACAAGCTCTCAAAAGAATCTCATCACTTGTCCAAAATGAATGCTTTTTTGAAGACATCTCGCGTCTCAAAGACGACGACAGATGTACAAAACGTCTTCAAAAACTAAAACCTTTCTTGGACGATGCCGGACTCCTCAGGGTCGGTGGCAGAATAAATCAGGCCAACGTACCGTATGATGCCAAGCATCAGATTCTGTTACCCAAGAAACATCATTTCACTAATCTTCTCATTGATGTCTATCATAAAACACATTTACATGTGGGACCCCAAACTTTGCATTTTGCCCTCGCACAGACCTACTGGATCCTGTGTGCTCGCGATGCTGTTCGTATGCGTACACGACGCTGCGTATCGTGTGTTTGTGCACGACCTGTCCCGCCACAGCCATAAATGGCTCAATTACCTACCACTAGGGTTCGATCACTTCGTCCCTTCTTACATACGTCCGTTGACTTTGCGGGACACTTCTTTCTTAAATCAAGTAAACTTCGTAACGCGAAAATTTACAAATCGTACGTATGCGTGTTCGTTTGCCAATCAACGAAAGCAATCCATTTGGAAATAGTTCCCGATCTCTCAACCGAATCTTTTCTGAACGCATTGCCTAGGTTCATATCCCGGCGCGGGTATTGCAAAACAATCCGTTCCGACTGCGGACGGAATTTTGTAGGTTGTGACAGGTATGCAAAAAAGACAAACATGCAAATCACCTGGCCGTTTAATCCTCCGTATGCTCCGCATTTCGCCGGTCTCGTCGAACGAGCCGTAGGTAGTCTGAAACGACACTTACATCGTGTCATAGGTACATTAAAACTAACTCAAGACGAATTCAATACTCTACTCTGTCAAATTGAAGCGGTCTGTAATTCACGACCTCCTGTCAACTTAGTAATGATCCTACTGATCCATTACCCCTTACTCCAGGACATTTCTTCATCGGGGAACCATTAACGTCTTTACCTGAATTTAACTTGTCTAACGACAATCCACACCGCCTCGCTAGATGGCAGGTTATTCAACAAGCCGTTCAACATTTTTGGAAACGCTGGAGCGTCGAATATTTACACCAGCTACAACCAAGAGGTAAATGGTTCCACGACAATACTAACACACCCCTTAGGGAGGGTTCTGTAGTCGTGTTGATAGACAACACACTGCCCCCACTGCAATGGCGTCTCACACGTGATGGATTATTCAAATAATTTCAGTTGGTTTATTACATTAACTCAAGTTTGTTTCTTTAATTGAACACAAATTATAATATCACTATAATAATTATAACCTTTTTATCATGTGATACACAACATTTAACTATTTATTATCGAAACCTTGTAAACACTATTACGAAACCTATTTATAAGATAGTTTAAACTGTTCTTTCATTGTTGTCTTGTATAACAGCATACTTGAACGTTATTTAAAAAATAACGTTGTTTGTTTACTAATTCTGTCATCGTAAGACTAATATGTAATTGAACTAATTAATTTCAACATATTTACTGTATTTTTATATAATTTAATCATAGTTTAATGTTAAAATACAGAGGTTAACAAATCTGTTTTAAAATCGTACGATGTGACGTCACTTGTTTACACTGTATAAAAGCCGCCGCTCAGTCGTTCTAGACACTCCCCGACCTTTGCCAAACGAGCCAGCCCGCGATGCTGAGCCAGTAGCAATTAATACTCCCTTAAATAATATGACCCAGCCTGACCCTTTGCTGTCCACCATCAACGACCCCGCTGAGCCGAGGCTCGTACTCCAGTGCCCTTAGCGCGCGGTTGTTTAAATGTAAATACTAGTTTGTAAGCCCTGGCTGGGGGCCTTTAAATTTTAGAGGTCACCACAGGATCGCCCGGTTAAGTAGTATATTAGCCTTATCGAGCTAAACTACGAGTGGCCCTATCGAAAAAAAAAAAAAAAAAAAAAAAAAAAAAAAAAAAAAAAACGTTCTAGACACAGTCACTCACAGTCGCTCTGGAGCAGTCACACCGAACGGACCTAAGTTAAGTGAACTTGTGTTGTTTCTAACTTTTATTAATATTTTTATGTGTAGAATTGGTATAAAAATCCTATCGTATTGCTATTGTATTTGAATATAAATTAATTATTGTGTATTTGTTACTTTAATGTGACAGTGTTATTAATTGATAATTGTGTGATAATTTAATGAACATTTGGTATTAATTCAATAAATAACTTTACTTATATAATATGTAATGGAGTAATGAAATAGTAGATACACAAGTAAATAAAGCTAAAGTTATAACGATAGTAATCACATTGTGGTAACATTGTAAAGTACATATAGTGAATTGATGTTTATGTGAAAATTAATTATGTTTTGAAAAGAGTAACTGTGGAGTTTCTTGCCGGTTCTTCTCCACAGAAAACAACCCTTTCCGAACCGTGTGGTAAATGAATAAATTGATATTGCTATACAAATGGCTAAATTATTTCTATAATGTACCTGACAATCATGGTAATATCGATTAAATGATAATTAATCGGTAAATACATATAAATTGATATTGATAATTAATTACTTTTAAAAAATTACAACATTCTTTATACATATACTATATATATACATCTATTTTATATACTTAATCTCACACACGCGTGCATCAGCTGCATCCCGGCGCCGACGGTAATACCCGAGTCGTAACTGTACGCATCGGTAATACTCTTACTAAGCGACCTGTAGTTAAGGTCTGCCCATTGCCTGTAGAATAGGTATCTCTTAGGTTGCAACACTCTCTTCTTAACGGAAAAAGAAACCCGCACGTTTACTAAGAGCTCGCTCCGGTAGCTTGAGCCTATAAAACCAATCATCACAATTTTCAATCGATCAGCACAATAGCAGATGTATATCGACTCCAGCCTACGGGATTACTACATTCATCATCGAAGGACAGGGGCCCCTGAAGAAGACTGCTTCGTCATACCAGGTCAGTCCCAAAATTACGGTCTATGCTAGCCAAATATCTACATTTATCCGACAAACATATTGAGAACATTAATTGTTGTTTTCACTACAAGTAAGTCTAAATTTAACAGGCCTGTTGGTCTAGTGGTCAGTGGCCCTGACTGCTATGCACAAGGTCGTGGGTTCGATTCTCACCCAGGACAAATGTGTGAGTGATGAGCATGATCATTTGTTCTTTGTCTGGGTGTAATTTATCTATAATATGTATGTATTTAGAAATATATATGTATGTTTATCAGTTGTCTAGTACTCATAGCACAAGCTCTGCTTAGTTTGGAACTAGATGGCGTTGTGTCAAAGTTGTGGAATATTATTATTATTATTATTAAATATCAAGATATACAGACCTTTTTTTTTTTTTAACGTGGTAAAATTATCAAATAAGTCCTCCCACTCCGGGCAGGGTGGGAGGGACTGTCAGACTTTTACTGACTAAAATCCACGGTGTTCCTTCAATAACCCTTTACATACCGGGGCCACGGTAACGGGATGAGTCCCACGACCCCGGCGGGCTTCGGGCCTCTGCAGAGGGGGCCTCGTCATGTTGCTGACGCTCTTTGAGGCGCGCGTGGAACACGACGCGCCGTCGACCCGGGCATGGTCCATGGTCGGACAGCGAGTTGCCCTTTACTCGCTGTCCGCATGCCCGCGCCTACGGTGGCCGGAGATCGTCGGCCGACGTCCGACGCCGTGGGCGTCTACCACTGCGGCTGGGCTGGAGGGAGGACGCCATCCTCTCCCTCGCGCGGCCCGCCTCCTCCTTCGGAAGCATGACTGCTTCGCAGAAGGAGGCAACCGCTTCCCACTCCCTCTCGCCCCGCAGCATGGCCTCGACCAATGCCGGGCGCGAGAGGTCTCCGCCTATCGCCGCCGTGAGGACACGTCGGTGCTCTGCCCAGGCGGGGCAGTCTTGCACCGTGTGCTCTACGGTGTCCTCAGGGCGACCCTCGCAGTGGTGACACCCAGGCGTTTCCTCCTTTCCCATCAGACACAGGTACCTCCCGAAACTTCCGTGTCCGGTGAGGACCTGCGTCATGCGGTAGGTCAGGACGCCGTGACGCCGATCTAGCCACTCCTCAAAGAGGGGTCTTACCGCCGCAATTGCGGCGTGCCCGAGATATACAGACCTAAGGAAAGTTTTCAATCTAAACACGGGCCTAAATACCTCTCTTAGAAGCAGATAATCTTATTAGTTAAATAACGAATCTTGGAGACTGAACTTGAAGGAGGTTTGGCACTAAAAGTTTCTTGCTATAGAGATGCGAGAATATCTATGCGTTGTATGTTGTATTTATTAATAGAGAAAAGTATTTCGTTGTTTTGGACGCTTTTAATTTTCAGTATCGTCTTTCAATAAACTGTTTATAAACACACGAAAACGAGCGAATTTTTAAAGGTTAACTAACTAAACCTTCACCGTATATCTATCTGTCTGTGCGGCTATCTCATACAAGATCTTATTGATCATAATAGTTTGCTCATTGAAATGCCCCAATTAGCGTAACAAGCGTCAAAAACGAACGGATTTAATCTAGATTATCTTGAAATGAACAACCATACAAGGACTGTTTCAGCAAGCGTTGCTTAGCTTTGAAGATCGATCATACTGCTGCAATGGTTTAAGCCACGAAGCTCCTCATAATTCAAAATAAATATTTGATCAAAATCTTCGACCAGCGGTCACCTTGCAATCATCAGTATATTCAAACACTCTAATCTCGTGATTGTCCCTCCTGTGTTCTGACGATTAATGGCCACCAGCTGTATTTGAAATTCAAATCAATCGCGGTCGTGTCAAAAGGTTCACTCCTGTTTCGTAGGGCTGTCACGTTGGCGCCGGCATAATAACAGGGTTGAGGCATGTTTAGAAATTTCAAAGTATTGAGCTTTAATTCGCTATGTAGTGCGTGTTACAATTCGTTCAATTATGTGTAAGTGTGAATAGGTATGAATTCGACGTGATTTTTTTAAGTTACGATTTTCAAATATAGTATGAATGACTAGACGCTATATAACGCGAATATTGTTAGTTGCAACACGTAATCGTTTTGAAAATGGGTTTTGACGTCATTCCCAAGTAGCATCTAGTAAATGAGGCTATCCTGTACAAACGACGTTTTGTGTGACATTTTTTTTTTAATTGTACAACCCTATATTTTGGGGTGTTATAAATGTGGGTAGAGCCGAAAGCTTTGTGTGTGATTAATAATGCCGAAATGAAAGTATTTAATTCTGTGTTTGTAGAAAGCAGGTAAATAGGCGTTCGGCAAATGGCTAGAAGTAATTTCACCTATATAATCCACATAATAAATGGCCTGCCTCCGTTTTGCCAATATTATACAGATATAATATACATAAAATGTTGCTAATTTCGAGATTTATATAAAAACATGCGTGCAGGGTTCCGGAGGGAACAAACAAACCCACAATTTTTTTTTTCCCTTCATATATTTATATCATTTGCTGTGCTCGCGACTTCGTTCGCGTGGGAAGATTTTCTCGCGTAAATCCCGATGGTGTGAATCCCGGTATGAAAAGTACACTATAAGGTCCACTATCTTTCAGTGAGACCCATTAGAATCGGTTTAGCCGTTCCAAATATTAGCTCGGACAACCAGAGTGACAAACAAAGCAAAGAATAGGCAATACCAAACTTTTCTCGAAGCAATTCGCCGTATTTTCAGACCTTCAAAGTTTCGGTCTGGATCACTCTAGAGCGCCAAATTCTCTTGATAAGTTGTTAATTTTATCCAAAGAATTTTGGGTCTAGTGCGTAATTTGATCAGTTCGCTAACTATTCAGCTGTTTTTTCTTTGCAAACACAAGGTTCAGTGTTCTTATCATACGATTATTAAATTAGGCCAGCTTAGTGTGCCGGGGTTTCGGGTTTGTTCCAAAAAAATACTGCGGCCCCAGTACGCAAAGTAACTGATGTAAACGAATAGGTTTTAAGTCAGTAGAAGTCTTTCCGCTCCACTCACAGCGGAACGAGTCAATTGATTTCTCCCCCGGAAAAAAGGCCTTTTTAGGATTACGCTGGTTAGCTCGACCGAAACCTTCTTAGTTTTTGACAACGATAGCGATATGAGCTCGTGAGTCCTTTGCACTATTCAATTATGATGGAAAGTTGTTACAAATAAAAATTGGTAGTATTTTTTAATCATTGTTTGGGTCGGCTTAAGAAGTAAGTATTTTATACGAAGTGACTGTCTTTATAACTTCCATAACCCAGAGACATGTTAAAACGATAGGTACTTGCTGCTTTTTTTTCCTGTGTGGGTAGACACAGGGTCAACACATCTTATTGGGCAGCTCCCAGTTTTTAATCATTTAAAATTATTTAAAATAGTATTTTTAATGTTTTAATTACATTTAATAGTCTATTACTACCCTATACTCACTTCACACTATTTCCAAGTCTCTTCTATTTCTAATAATTCTATTCTACTTACTTTTCTACTACCACACTATGGACTCAAAGCTGACAGCAAGTTTGGAAGATTTGGAGCAGCTCTTTAACTTGCGAATGACTGAATACGAAAACAAGCTCAAAAATGCTTCATCTCCTGCAAGTTCTCCTCCGGATATCACAACACTGTCAAGTGAGTTCACAGAATTCAAAGCATTTGTCTGGAAAGCCCTCTCCCAATTTAAGAGCCAAATTGAGCTACTGTCTCTTGGATTCGACAGACATGAAACCCTGATGCGGCGAAAGGTGCTTTTGTTCCATGGTGTGGCAGAGCATCCTGGCGAAAAGTTGCTCGATGTAGTTCATAAGATATTAACCGACCAAATGAGCTTGTCCGAGATTAAGAAAGACAATATCCATGTTTGCCATCGATTGGGATCTACGCAGGGCAAAGCTCGGCCTATATTGGTCAGATTATACAATATTGAGCACCGTCACTTGATATGGGAGAGTAAAAAGTCCTTAAAAGGTTCAGGAATAACTATTTCTGAATTCTTGACGCAAATTAGGCACCGTACTTTCATGGACGCACGCAAACATTTTGGAATTCAGAGTTGCTGGTCGGCGGAGGGCAGGATAGTGATCGTCACACCTGATACTAAGCGTCACAGGATTGAAACTCCGAGAGAACTTCGTGCGCTGGTTTTGCAATTCCCAAATACTTCCTGTGACTCTGGAAAGGCTGAAAAACCTGTGAAACATGTTACTACGAGGAATGTTAAGGCAAAGAAGGGCGCGCCGGCGACGCGGCGTGACTAACTTAGTTATTTTTCTGATCCGATAGTAAGTAGCTTCTTAATTTTGTCGGAGTGTATGACTTCAGTTATATGTCGGTAGTTAAAGCATTTTGCACTATTTGAATCACCTTCATAGTGATTAGATTATAATAAAATGTCAGTGTAATTTTTACATTTTCCTGTTTTGTATGTCAATGACAATATGTCATATCTAGCTTGAACTGTCATTGTCAATTTGACGTTATTTCTGACTTAATTATTTTCGTTCCGTAATCGCATTGTATGCTTTTGTGAATATTTTAATAGTTTTGTTTAAATGTCCTACAAAATTATTCGTTAGTTTGTGTTCGATCTTTCGTATTTTATGTTTGTGGTATTGTTATGATTTGTTAATTTCTTCCAACATATCAGCGAGTTAGGGTAGTTAACTTGAAAGCAAAAACTAAAAAGTATTTAGTATTAACTTATTTTATTTTTATTGTATATATATTTATATATATTTATTTTACTTTATATTTATTTATGGATGATCTAATTGACTTGAATGATAGCTTTTTCTCTTGTTCTTCTTCGACTTGCAGTTTTATTAGCGCGGAAAGTGAGACACTACTTCACACTTTGCATGATAATATTTCCACTATTTTTTCTAAATTCCCCAAAAATTTTCATATAGCGCATATTAATGCTCAGAGTGTTCCTGGTCACTACTCCGATCTTCTGGCATCCTTTAGCAGTGCTCATCTAGATGCACTTCTTATTTCTGAATCTTTTCTTAAGCCTTCTCTTCTTTCTACGCACTATTCACTCCCTGGCTTTGTTCTGGTCAGAAATGACAGAACCGGCAAGGGTGGTGGTGGTGTTGCCATTTACATACGTGCTGATATACCACACAAAATTGTTAGCTCGTCTCCATCCCAGTACTCTGGGTCGGCTGAATTTTTATTCCTTGAGATTACTTTAAATCATACCAAAGTTCTACTCGCGGTATTCTACTCCCCTAATTTACATATTAATTACTTTGACTCCTTAGAATCATCTCTTAATGAACTTTGCCCTGCGTACGAGCACGTTATTTTAATGGGTGACTTTAATACATGCTTACTTAAAGACGACACTCGTTCTCGCAAACTTCTTACACTCTTATCCTCTTTTAATCTTGAAATTTTACCTCTATCTGCGACTCATAATTTTCCCAACTGCACGCCTTCTCTATTGGACCTAATGATTGTTTCTTCACCTAGCAAAGTTGCTGAGTTTGGGCAGCTTACTGCAACCTTTTCTTACCATGACCTCATCTTTCTTTCCTATTGTATCCGATCTCCCAAACGTAAACCTCGCTTCTGCTATTTACGTAATTACAATGGCCTAGATCTTGCTGAGTTAGCAAGTGATGCAGGAGATATCGACTGGACCTCTGTAGTCGAAAGCTCCAGTATTGACGAGAAAGTCAGCTGTTTCAATTCCGAGCTATTGGGTCTCTATGACAAACATGCACCGCGTCGGCGAATTAAAGTAAAACATAATCCTGCTCCTTGGATTTCTGCTGAAATCAAAGATGCTATTGCTCGTAAGGATAAAGCGAAGAGTAGGTATAGACGTAGATCCACGGAGCAGAATTTTGATCACTTTAAAGTTATGCGTAATCGCTGCAATCGTATGTGTCGAGATGCTAAAAGACGTTATTTCCACGAATCTCTTATTAATCGAAAGTCCTCTGATGTCTGGAAATTTCTAAAGTCAGTTGGCATCGGCAAATCACCCTCTAATACTTGTGAAGATGTTGACATATGTGCTCTTAATAGACACTTTTCTCTTCCTCCTGTTTCTCTTGAACCTAGTGTCAAAATTTCAACTTTGCAAGAGCTCACTGATTTGCCTTTACCAAATTGCCCAACTTTTAATTTGACTTCTGTTTCTGAAGACGATGTTAAAAAATCTCTACTTTCTATTTCCTCTTCGGCTGTTGGTCATGACAATGTGTGTTCGAGGATGATAATACCTATTCTACCTCAATTGCTCCCCATTCTAACTCACATTGCTAACTATTCCTTATTTTCTAGCTCATTTCCTAGTGCCTGGAAACAGGCACATATAATACCTGTTCCCAAAATAAACAATCCATCGTCCTTATCTCACTTCAGACCTATCTCCATTTTACCTTTCCTTTCTAAAGTTCTTGAACATATTGTTCATGGCCAAGTTTCTAGATACCTTACAGCACACAATTTAATTTCCCCTTTCCAATCTGGATTTCGTACTGGTCACAGCACAGTAACTGCACTTCTGAAAGTCACCGACGATATCCGCTGGGCTATGGACAATAAATCTCTCACCGTATTAGTCCTACTTGACTTCAGTTGCGCGTTCAACTCAGTAGATTTTGACATACTTCTTGGAGTCCTTCGTTCATTTAACTTCTCGCCTTCTGCACTATCCTGGTTTGACTCGTATCTTCGGGGTCGCTCTCAGTGTGTCCGCCTTGATGAAAAATTTTCTGATTGGTGTGATCTCACTGCTGGTGTGCCTCAGGGTGGCGTTCTTTCTCCTCTTCTTTTCTCTGTCTTTATTAATACAGTTACTCAGATCATCACCTCGAACTTCCATCTCTATGCAGACGATTTGCAGCTATACCGACACTTCTTGCTGGCTGACGCGGACTCGGCGATTAGTACCATGAATTGTGACTTGGAGAATATTAGTCAGTGGGCTAAATCATACGGATTACAGATTAATCCGTCCAAGTCCCAGGCTATGATCTTAGGTAGTCGATACTATCGCTCTGCACTTGACACTTCCTCTTTGAGGCCATTATCCCTTAACGGCTCGGTCATTGCGTACACGGATATTGCAAAGAATCTTGGTGTATTACTTGACAGCAATCTTTCTTGGCGAGCGCAAGTAAGTGAGGTTAGTCGTAAGGTGCACTTTTCCTTCCACTCTTTAAAATCCCTACAAAGCTTCTTGCCTTTCAAAACTAAAATCTCTTTAGTTCAAACTTTAATTCAGCCGATTATTGATTATGCTGATGCCTGCTATTTGGATGCCACTGAGGAGCTCTTATGTAAGCTTGAGCGCTTGCAAAACTCGTGTATTCGCTTTGTTTTTGGTCTGAGGAAATACGATCATGTCTCTCAGTTTCGCAAGGATCTCAAGTGGCTCCCTATCCGTCTTCGCAGGAACACTCGAATATTATTCCTTCTGTACAACATCCTATTCAATCCTGCATATCCTAGCTACCTGCGCGATCGTTTTTCATTCACTCGTCCTACTGATGCCCTTTGTAGATCCCACCTTAAAATCCATCTCAATTTCCCATCCCAAAAAACCTGTTTCTATTCCCACTCCTTCTCCTTTCATGCAGTACGACTGTGGAACTCACTTCCCGCTAAAATCCGCGAAGCTAAATCCATTACTATTTTCAAAAAGCAGGTCAAAGATCATTACCTAACATCCCGTAATTTTATATATTTATTATAGGTATATATTTTTATAGCATGTATTTTAATTCTATGTATGTATATATTTATTAAATATATCATTTTAGTTTAATTTTATAGCTAAGTATGTTTTATATCGTAATTAGTATTTATACACACTGTGTCTATCATCTCCTCTTCAACTCTCCTGTCGCAGGTCTGCTGGAAGAAATTTCTTAGGAAATAAGCAGCACCTTTGTGCTCTTTTGTCTGTATTTATTTTTTTCCTTTGTAAGTGTCATGTGTGTACATAAATAAATAAATAAAAAATAAAAATAAATACTTTGTACCTAGACTTGCGTCGGGCTATCTGGTTTCTAACTATCGAAAGACTATCAAAGATGTTGAAGTGACAGCCGGGACCATCAGCGTAGCATGCTTTCTGAGAGCAGAGAAGTCTGCAATACATATAAGACATGACATCCACAAGTGTTTTAATTATTTTTTCTCAAGGTGGAAATTCTCATGGATATCTTTCGCTTGGGGCGTGTGAAGGGGTTTGTTAGATTCTATCTGGTTAAAAGCAGCCCGAGCTACCTTGCATACCTGTGCCGCAGGCTAGGGGAGCACTAAAATACTTTTCAATTTCTAATAGCGTAGCTTTACTTCGTAGAACGACACGAGTGGCTATTTAGCCATGAGCCTCTTTTCATTCACTCTATTGCATTATTATTCACTACAGGTTGAGGACAATTACTTGCTTCAAATTTTATACCTCTATGGTACTTTCAGTCATTGTTCTCTTAGGCACAAACATAGTCAAAAACTCAGAGAAACACACCACATTAAAAATTAACGTTTCAAAGTGAAACTAAACAATGAAGGCTTGTTAGTCTGTGTTTACGAAATATATTAACCGTTTGTTGATTCGCCGTTGAAAATGTTCTGCATGGTTAAACATAACTCTACAATTCACTTTAAAGTATGGTTACGCATAACTTGTTCGAAAAGTTCAGTTTAAGTCATAGTTGTGAAACAAAGACGTCATTGTTTTTAACACCGATTTTTATCATACTATATAAAAATCACTCAGTATTCAGCTCCATTAGGTTAAACTGGAACGACCTAGTTGGAAAAAGATTAAGCAGATGATGAAAATATATCGACATAGGAAAGGAAAAATCATCGAACCATTTTGATTATTTTACGAAAACGATGGTTGAAGTTTCTTTGTAATGAAACCATATCTCGTTATCTATGCCATTTCTATTACCCGTACTAGGCCCGCGTGGTGGATCACGGCGAATTTCCTCCCATAGAGAGAAGGTCAGTGTCTCAAATGTGGGAACATTATACGTTGATTATATTCTGTTATGTTTGGATAAGTGTATGTTATTCGTGAAAATAAACTATATTTATCTTTCCTTAACCTTTTAAATGAAAGTTATGTAGTGCCTTTATTTTTCAAGTTAGTTGTCGGATAAGTTCATAAAAGTCCGCTTAGGCGCCAAAAAGCGCTCAGAATTACATGAAACCTAAACAGAGCGACGCAGAAAATATAGCTGATTCTCGTGTTATATATTACTTATTTTCGACTGAAGTAACGGCACAGCTATTTCACCTTACAGTTATCTTTTTTTATATAGAGTGTCAGTTGCATAGTATTAATCCTACTAATCCTACTAATATTATAAATGCGAAAGTTTGTGAGGATGGATGGATGTTTGTTACTCTTTCACGCAAAAACTACTGAACGGATCTGAATGAAATTTGGTAAGTAGATAGTTAGCAGCCAGGAATAACACATAGGCTACTTTTTATCCTAAAACTCCCACGGGATCGGGATTTGCGCGGGAAAACCTTCCCACGCGTACGAAGTCGCGGGTAGAAGCTAGTTATAAATAATTTTAAGCCTGACTGTCTAGAATCCACCGGATAAAAATATACTAAACAAGTTGTTTGTTGTTTGTGAAGTCTATTTTAGTTCATCCATGCAAGAAATTGATATAGGCAATATTGGACATAAGTAATTGAATTACGCGACTTAGGATATTTTTAGATTAAAAGTATTCTTAAATGATGGTATTTTATTTTGACTATTTTGCTTCATCGATTCGGCTTTGTTATCGTTAGGTGGCTGGTACATTTTCCGTCTGTCCTGCTTGGATACATAATTCTTTTATACAGTATTTCCCGAAATATTCCAACCGTATAACAATATGGTTGGCGCAGTGCTAGATCGATTTATTCGGGCGAATGCCAACGTATTCCCGCACCCCAGCAAGAAGTAACGAAGACAATTTCGCTGGCACTAGTAATCTTGGTACCACTGGTGTCAGAATTTCTGGCTTCTGACTAACTCATTACGCCTGTCAAAGATGTACAAATGACAGTCGAGTCCAACAATGAACGCGCTTTCCGCGGCTCGGAGGAATTTGATATGTTATTGCGTAACCTTGAAGATCCGTGCGTTATTATTTAGCAACGAGCTGCTCAAACGCAAGCCTTTAAATAATAAAGAAAATGCGGACACACGCATTTGCAACTAAACGGCCCGATTCCATGTCCATCCTTTAAAAATACAGTGAATTAACTGAGGTAATAAAGTGGTCAGTTTATTCACACGCAGTGACGGCGAGAGGATACGACCAGCCATCCCTTCCAACGCTTCTTTATTTTTATTCAGTTTGTTTCTATCTATTTATTTGCAGCGAACCAGTACGATGATCATAATTATTTTTCTTTTTTTCAGCCAATCAGCGCGGATTGGCGAGTCAGAAGCGTGTAACTTTTTAAGCTGTGTGGTGTTGTATTTAGATTAGCAGGTGAGGATTGTTGTTATTAGTTTTGATTTTTATACGAATATTAGAATCGTTAAGAAGGACGCAATAAATAACAGAATTAGGGGAATCTTTAAGGGTAAGTAAGCGCTTGACGAGGTCGGTCTGTGGATGGGTGTGACGAAATTTCTGTAATTTATAATATTAGTAGGGACACACATTTTTTTTAGCTTTATCAAAAAAGTATTGTCATAGAAACTTCTCACTCATCCCAACAAGAGACCTCTAGCCTAAAGATAAGCCTCTCAATGTTTATCTCTTTACTTTCATTTATGACTCACATGCGATTTGCGTCTCCCTCAGCGAATGCAAGTTACAACTGTTAAAAGAAAAACAACAAAAACTTAAGGTGATAAAGCTGACCGTGTCATCTGTTCCACGGATCAATATAAAATGGCAGGTGCGACCAAGTACTTCCCAATTCTTTGCAGATGATTAGAGACTGGGTGTGGCTATGAGCGCTTTATATTATTACCATTTGTCAAACTTCAAAAAAAAGACAAACACTAATGAGACATGAAGAAAGATAAAAATAAAAACAAATTAAATGAGAATGAGAGCGAATCTTCTTGGAATGCCGTGGCAGTGCAAAATCATGTCAGAAATAGCTATGAGTTGCATGTTGCAACACCGCTCCTTTTGCATAATATGTAAGTATTGAGAAAAGCAAATAAATGACATGAATTACCGTATGTACCAATGTACAAGGATGTATAAGTCAAAAAATATATATCTATGCAGCAAAAACACAGATGGGCCATCAAGATAGTTGACTTACAGCGTTACAGCTTTAATTGCCATCGGTTTAACAATCAAAATCGGAGGACCTGATCAAAGTATAAGACTAAGACACACAATGTCTATATTCTTATACCAAGGCAAATCAATTGAGCGGTTGTTGCATCAACAAGACTATGTACAATTCTATTCCGCAATTTTAAATGAACCCCATCCTTTTTCTTGTTATCACAAAAGGTAACAGAAATAAACGGTGTTCTATTTGATAAATAAGATTCAAAATTTGGTAAAATATCTCACATAAATATGTTTTAGCATTAAAGTTTACCGAAAGAAAGAAAGACTTAACACATTTTTAAGAAATATATTTTTAACCTATTTTTATACTTTTTAAGAAAAATACAGCAGGTAATTTTTAAAAGTAATTCGTCTGCGGCCTCGTCGTGCATAATTAAGTACCATAGACGCACTTGAATTTTAAATGGAAAATTCTTGAATTTCTGCTTTAATTTATTCTTTAACATGCTTCACAATATTTCAAAAACATCTTAAATAACCTTTGTTCAAGTGGCACTTCTAGTGAGACTTACTTCAAATCGTGGACTCAATCCCGCAATATCGGTAACACAACGGAATAAAGGAAATTCTGTTTTATGCAGCAGCTACATATAAAATACAAAGTGCATTGATAACCGAATCGATTTTAATCCTAGATTTTGTCTTTCTGTTGAAAGAAAATGTTTATTTATTACTGTTTCATGTTTACGTAATTAATCTGTATGAAGCTTCGAATGGTGAAAATATTTTTTCTTTCCGCAATTAAATTGTATCGGCTTAGATTTCAATACGTTTTGATATTATTTTTATGATACCCGATATTCATCATCGGTGATTTGTTTTGGCTTCCTTGTTCCAAAGTTTAATAAGAATGTTGGATGTGTCGTAAGGCGACACGAGATCTACGAATAAGTCAGTATCATTACAACAAGTTTTTATGTAGGTATTTATACATATTTTAGATAAATGCGAAAGTTTATAAAGACGGATGGACGGATGTTTGTTACTCTTTCACGCAAAAACTATAGAACGGATTTAGATGAAACTTAACAGGTAATATAGCTTACTAGCACTTCGTCCGCGTAGATTTCGAAAATACAGCCCATAAGTATTACTCGAAAGGAACGACAGACTTTTTTAGGGAGAAAAGCCAGCAAATGACTAAAACTTAGCTGCATCCGGTTAGACTGGAAGGCGACCATAACATAGTTAGGAAAAGGATAATCAGATGGTGAAGTGTGCAGACAGCATACTATGTATCTACACTTTCTTTACTTAAGTTGGAATGTAAAAACATTTTTCAAAAGAAATATACGGAAAACGGGAGTGGAACAGTGACTATGTGATTGGCATGATGTCAATAATATTTATTTTGTTAACTAGCGTATGCTGGCTTCGCTCGCGTGTAGAAAGGTGCTGTTATTTTACTGCATTTAAAAACACGAATGATTGTCATTTAAACAATTAAATCATTCCTAAGAGAATTTCCTAAAAATTACCAAATGATTTGATCTTAAGCAGAGATAACAGCTAATTGGTCCTCACAACATCAGTAAATTTTTAATGAAATACTTACATTTTATTAATTCAAACTCGTTATTAATTCAGCTTGATCCATACCTGGAATTAAAAAACATGCGATATCTACCAGAAGCCAGAAAATCTGGCAACAATCTTGCCAAGGAGTTGGGTTGTTGCCCAGATATTGGGTTGTGCAGGTCAGATAGGCAGTCAGTATTAAACGACTAGATACGCTAAACTTTGAACTATTTACCTTCTAGCTTCTGTTATTATAAATAGCAATCAAAGCTATTATTGAGTCTGAAATGTGAGTGAATCTAAAATGGAATTCATGATTATTAGAAAAGCGCAGAAATTAATTTGCCCCATCGTCAACCACTTACCTAAGTGAAATTGTGGTTTAACGCGAGCGTAAGTAAGAAAAGGAACATTAACCCTTTGACCGCCACGGTTCGCGCAACGAAAGTGCACGCTGTACGCCAAACCATTTTTTATCACGGTAAGCTAGTGATGAGGTTAAACTCGGGTATTACTAAATATCGATAAAATTATAATCCATAATATTTATTGATTTTCGCTATAAATATTTATCTAATAAATAAATTTATATACATTTATATTCACGAGAACATGCTTAATATGAATCAATGCTAATATTGGCTAAACTAATATTTGACTAATATCCACTAATAAGTATGGTATCCTAATATGAGATTACTAATATATTCAATATTATGAATATTGAATATATATCTATGATTTGACCCTAATATAACATCTCTAGTGCCACAGTCCACAGACACATATCGTCGTTGCGCGTGCAAAAGTCGCTATGTGGTAAATAGTCATTTTCGTTCTTTTAAGCAGTTTCAATCGTTATTTTAATACACACATGCTGTAAAACAGCTATCTGATTAACGAAATATTTAAAGAGTTATCTTTCACCACATAGCGACTTTTGCACGCGCAACGACGATATCATAAACATACCTACTCAGTTACCAAAACGGTATTTTTGGGTTACCACCAAAAAATTTGAATTCTTAAGTACAACCTCACAAGTAGGTACTCCTACTTGTGAGGTTGTACTTACATCTATATCAAATTCAGGGTCATATTCGAATACAAATTCATCATCGTCACCCTTTAAAACACATAACAACTCCTCGTGTGTATAATAACTCATTTTCAAAAAAGGTCGGTCAACACACTACAAACGTCCAAAAGCGACAATGGCGTTAGCTCCAATGAAAGATGGCTTCGAATTAGTGACGTGACAAGCACAACTAAAATGGCAACAAATAAATTTCTTTTCATTTTACATTGCAGGTAGGAACCAATAAATGAACGATTAAGCCGAATCGCTAACTTTGAATATTTGTAATTAAATTATCTTAATAGTTGAAGTTGTTTTTCTGTTTATTTTTGATGCTCGAAAATTATAAAATTATTTCAAAAATAAAAAAAAATTGTCTCATGAGTTTTATACAAAATAAGAATTAATAAAAAAATGGTTTTTCCCCCTATAATTGAACACTGATCCCCAATTAGTTGAACTAAGATTTTGATATGACTTAAGAGAAGGCGTAGAAATTGTGTACCTAATTTATTAGTGTATTTTTAGTGTATTTTTAATGAAAATAATAAAAAATAAAGGAAAAACTTGTTTATTTAATAAAATAATTAGGTAGTCTAAAATGACATAGTATTCTATACCTTAGTAACAAATTAGGAAAATACTTGACGAAAGAAGGTAGAAGAACTTTTCAAAAAGGTACTAGGTACCTTTACAACTCTAACTTAAAACTAGTATAACCTCAATTAAAAAGAAAACCTTCTCTATAATAAAAATAACTCGTACATATTGAGATCATAATTTTCAAAAGTAATCATCCACTTAACCCAGTTCGAGGATATGGCAATCTCGTGGTTATAGCTGACATCGATACTTCTTCTAAATCTTCGGTAGATGGTTCAACAAAATATGTCAGTGTCAGGTCATCAAATTTGCTTGCTTTCCTTCGCAGACTGCGTAGACCGCATCTGTAATAGATTACCTCTTTGTTTGAATGTATGAACATAAGTAGCTCATCATGCACCTGCATCATGCCCCCTTAAATTGTTTAAAACGGTCTACATGCATGCAAGTATTTCATTTTGTATTTTCTAGGTGTACATTCGTTAAAATTTAGGAAAGAAAACAAAAAGTTGAACGAAAAAAATTATAAGGATATTTTTGGTTCAATTTTTGATAATTTATCCTAAAAGTGAACACTACTGATTTCATACTATATTGAAACCAATAAATCTTGAAAAATTTTAAAAAGATACCCGTTCAACTTTTGGTTTTTAGTTTATTAAATAAACAGATATTTTTAAACAATACATAGATCATTTTTATCCACTAGGTAAATGGTAATGATTATTAAATATTCTATGTACTTTTTACCATTACATGAACGGTGTTCAATTATTGGCTAAAGTCAAAAATATTAAAACCATTACTGAACAGTGTCTTATACGCTATAAATATGTTAAATTTTATAAATACATATATGACTACGTTTTAGTCACTTAGTTAATCAAGATTTTACTTGGCAAAGAAAAAAATGATTGTGTCAATAATTCTTAATTTAACTTAAATCTGCGGAGTACTCACCTTAAGTAGGTTTCCATACAATGATGGTTTTCAAATGCAAATTGTTCAGAATTTTAACTAATTTTTAGTATTTGTATTGATTGCAGTCATAGCATCATGTAGCTGTATGTAGCATGTAAATGAATATCGACTATAATCTCATCAGTAGTGTCGCTTTAAAGCGACTATGGCGTCTGGTGGGCCTATATTTTTACTAGTTTACAGATGGTCTGGTGAAGTATGGGGATGATATTAAAGAAAAACTTTTAAAATATTCATTGACTTTATTTCCTGTAAATAAGGGTCGAAATTGATGTCACCTACAGGCGTCGTTGGCGGGCTGGACACTTTTTTTTGTTGTCGCCTGTAGGCGTCGTTGGCGGTCAAAGGGTTAAATGAAAGGATGGGACACCAGACATGATAAAAATAAACAGCTTCCTCCCACATGTTTCAAAGTTTCCTATTATCGCGAGAGAATAAATAGAACCTCATCTAGATTCATAATTTGTGATACAGAAATACTTGATTCCATTTCATATAACTTTTAATTCGTTTTAGCGGTTTGCCGAGAAATTAATTAATTTATTGTTCTTTTTCTCTTTCCTGGACGGTGCCGTTATAAATGAATTAAATCACAAGCTTCTTCTCGCTGCTCAGTGATAAGTTGATAACGTAACCAAAAAATATTTCACGTGTAGAACGTGATTTTTTTATATTAGATGAGCAGTTAGTTAGTTAGTATTACTAAAACCTCTTACTCGCTCACAAAAATTACTCTTTAATTCAGATAAAAGGTAACCTAAAGCGGGAGAGGTCATTCAAGAGGACTTCTACTGTCTAAATACCCACCCTGTTCCCAGTTGCCCTTGTGTTTCGAGGCCGTGGTATCTCCTTAGAAAATTCCCACAGCCTTGGTAGGCAATGGCCCTATGGGGCCCCATCACTAGTGCTGACAACTCTGTGAGGTGCGTGTGGAACACGACGCGCTGCCAACCCGGGCCTGATCCTTACCGGACGGTGAGCCACCCCTGCTCGCCGTCCGCAAGCCCACGCCTACGGTGGCCGGAGATCGGCTCGTGATCCCCGACGTCCGGGACGTCTCCCGCGGCGGCTGATGCATGAGGTAGAGAGTTGTCTGTCCCTCACGCGCCTCCCCCTTCACTAGTCTGACTATCTAGGCGACTGCATCCCATTCTCTTCCATAAACTCATAAATTGTCACATCACACAAAAATCGCTTCCAGTTTAAAAAATACAAAAATCCGCTTCTGATGGATTCTGTCAAAAAGAAAAATGAGAGGCATTGAAAATATATTTTATAGTACGCAAATTTATAGCCAACATTTTAGTTATAACCTAGATGGCATCCTATTTGAGGCCCAGACAGACACAGCACTTATCACTTAGATAAAAATCTCGTTCGGCCTAAGAAACAATATAACGTAGACTTTACGGCCCTTTATTCAAAATTTAAGACAGCATTAAAGGGTAATACAAAACATGTTATTGGAGGTTAGGCAACAAAATTTTTAATAATAGGGTAAACAGTGACGTCATCCAGGTACGCGATTGTGCGATTGCATTGTCACGTTCGCTGCCGCAGCGAGCAGACGTCCATCCGTTGCAAATTGTTGAGGAAAGCGATAAACTATTTCTGAACCGTTTTTTTATTGTTTTGTTAACCACAAATTCATTATAATAGGAAATGGAACAATTTTTAAATTAACAATAACCGTATTTAATTTTGTATCGCAAGGCTTCATACTAGTTGAACCAAAGAATTGACAATTTCCTCATCAAATGATATTGATGAAATAATTATAATTAATGTAGGTATATTGCCTTAAATTATTTCTATTAAACTTTAATTTGCACATCAAGAAGAAAGCTTCAGCTGTGGGATCTTTAAAAATTCATCTATTCTGTTTTATATTCATGCTCAAAAGAATAATCTCTCTTGTTAATAATAAGCAAAAATACACGACTTTCTGGGTGATGAATTTATTTCTGCTACTGAGGTCATTACTTAAGGTAAAAGAAATATGAATTCCGGTAGTTAATTTTAAAATTTATAGAACATGTTCTTGGTAAAAACTAGCGAAAACTGATGCTATCAATACAACGAGCGTGTTGTTTGTCGACAATGATAAAAACAAAAATCACGCATAAGTCACCGGGTACATCCTCTTGTCATTCCATGCTAATAAACCATTCGTTTTGAGCAGCAGACACGATTAAAAGGTGTTTTGATCAACGATTAAATATATATCATATTTTACAGCAAGCCATCACGCTAATGCTAAAGAAAGGAGCTTAATTATGATACAAAATAGGTGCAGAAGGTAGACTCCATACAAACATCGAGAACGGAGAACGCTCACACAGATGAATAGCATCTGCCCGAAGCTTTTATCGCGTGATAAGGATTTTTCAGCGAAAATAAGTAACTCTTATACGTATATTCTAGTCCAAAGTCCAATTTAGCTCTGTACCCAACCTCATCAACATCGGTTAAGTAGTTTAGATGAGCAAATGTAACAGACATTCAGGCATTTATCATACTAGCTTCTGTTCGCTGCTTCCAAGCATTCGTTGTTTCACCAACACTAGAAATTCTATCCTCCTGCGAAATAGGACAACATTTAGTTATGATTGAGCCATAGTTATAGCCCAAAGCACTAATACAACTTGTATGTCAACAGTAATAAGGTTGAAATTAAAATGAACAATACCTGGGGACAAAACGAAGCTGTCTTTTGTTTCTTTTATAGTAAACAAAGAAATTAGTTGTTTCTGTGTCACATGAAATATTTGAAATTAATGAAGTAAGTTCTCGCATCATAAAATGTTACTCATTTATTCCTTTAAAGGGAAAAGCTAAATGGCATATAGAATATCTTATTATTATTATCAAAATAATGTAGAGAATTGATTATTATGGAACAATATGGTTTTACCTGTTGGTTACGCACTGCCCACGGAAAAATACTGTATTTTCATACAATCTCTTTAGGTACGTTGTCATAATCAACATTTTCCTGTTTATTGTTAACGGAACCCAGTTAATAAGGAACAGGATAACACTCGGGGCTATGACATCAACCTTGGTAGACCACTTCAAAAATATACCAACACCGTTTTCTTAATTATTTAATGTGTGAATATTTTTATAATTATTACCACGATAATAAGATTTTGATGAAATTCGGCATGGAGATGGTTGCAGATCCGGGGTCAAACATAGGTTACAGTGTATCTAGGGTAAATGTGCGCATTTTCCACGCAAACGAAATCGCAGGAAACATTTAGTTGAGTTTATGCACATATGGGATTAGCATTTATACAATATCATCTCGCTCCCTTTACCTATCAAAGACGACAGTCAAAAATATATATATGTGCATAGATTACTACTGCAGTTTCATACATATCTCCCAGAACATGAATGGATCCAGTTAATGATGATGTTTGGCCCTATGAGAAATCTAAATTCACTACGGAAAACGTCTTAAAATCTTATCTCTTTTCGCCGTATCCTCATCCCTTAGACCATTCCAAATTTCCAAGATATTCTGAAGCCTTTCACGCACAGCCATAAACTGTACATAGGAATGGCAATATTCACGAAGCATGGACTGTTTTATTTGCCCTAATCTCCTGTTTTGGTGCGACGAATATCCTCAGTTTAGTCTTAGATTATGCTGGGAGCTTTTGAATAAATTTTCTCGTAGTTAAGGCCTTTAGCTTTAGGTATGATTTAGCAGATGTCCTCAATTCAGCCGTAGTATAATAGATATACAGGGTGGCAGGGACATCGACGCACAACACAAAAAACGTTTTATACAAATTATTTTTTAAGCAATCTTATGCAGATGATAACATCAATTTGTGTTTTAAAGAGAAAACAGAGAGTAGAAAAGCATTACATTTTTTAGGTAAACACGAAAAACCAGGTACCACCCACATTTAGTTGATAGTCTATCTTGTCGTACCAAGCGCTTCTCCTCCACATTTATTGTGGCACAGCCAAGCGGTGGAATTCTCTGCCGCCTATGATCTTGCTGCCTTTAACTCACGAGTAAATAGGTATCTTCTGGGCTGGCTCGTCCCATCGTAGACCTCATCTATCGCTTACCATCAGGCGAGATCGATGTCAAGAGTGGGCTCATCAGTAATAAATAAAAAAAAACTCGACAAAAATAATAAAAAATACACGTATGTTTCTCTGTTCTCTCAAATATTGAAACCAAAATATTAAAACATCAAACACAAATAAATACATTGACGGCGTAAGTTCAATGCAGCCAACCAGAAGTCATCGATAACATAACTTGGGGAATACCGATCAAAACTACAATAAACGCTTTGTATCGCACATTGCGAAAGTTTTCAAACTAACAATGAGTACTTGAAACATACAACCATATGAATGGAAACATCAAACTGTAAATGAAAAAATATTTGATCAATTTTCAGTATGTACCCGTTTTATTAGATTTTTGATGCAGGGATTCGAGATGGAAATTGTTGAATGAGAACAGCAGATTTTTGACTGAATATATGTACTTTTAATAAATCGTCTGCATAGCATTTACTACTTTTGGATCATATAGTATATCAGTCTTTATTTTCTATAGAAACTGGAGGAGTAGTTCTTATCTCTTTTCTTACATACAAAACAATAATATAGTTCTCCATGTTAGATATATATAATCTGTATTAGTTATCTGTAGCCGTAAGTCTATGATTGTCGACGGGACTTCCTGTAACGCTGATTGAAATACACCACGTCGTCATGAGCTCCGTGTTTGTTTTATTGAATACTCCTCGCATCCTGCATAACATGGTGTCAGAAGTTCAACTTGAACCATAACAAGTCGTCGTCGTCACTCATCATAACTCGTCGTCACGGAGTTTCGTCAGCATATATCAGCGCATCGTCAACGTCAAGGCAAGTCTGCTCACGTTTTTTCTCTCTCGACTCGTCAACGTACAAGCAAGCGCCAAACGCGCCGCCAGCGAAATTTCAGCTGGACATTCATGCCTCAAACATGCCTCTTGCGTGGAAAAACTTCGCAACGGCTCTAAGTATCTATATGACTGCAAATAACTTAGATGACGAACCGGACACAAGGAAGGTCGCCATTTTGTTAAACACTATCGGCACAGAAGCCCTTCAAATATTCTACTCATTTGATGTTGACATGAAGAAAATAAGCTATAAAGACCTCGTCAAGAAGTTCGAGTCATATTTCCTACCAAAAGTAAACATTTCAATAGAGAGGCACAAATTATTTAACCGGAAACAAGGTCAAAACGAGGACATAGAAACATATGCCACGGACTTGAAAAATATTAGCCTACAATGCGATTTTGGGACCCTCAATGACAGCATACTCAAAGATATTTTCTCATGGAACCTGGAATCCAGTTGTGCTTACATTAAAGAGAGAATTTTAATGGAGAAACCAGATACATTTGATGCCGCGGTCGAGCTAGCAAAGATGATCAGAAATTCGAAGATTGACACACAGAAGATAAGTCAGAATGATAACGAAACAAAAACTGGCCAGGATGTCAATTCAGTGCGGTCAGGAGCAAGATACCCGAAGAACAGTTCAACACATAGGCAGTCAAGCAAACCAAGATCAGCTAGTCGGTCAAGACCACAAAAGAAGTCAGAAGAGCCCTGCACCAGGTGTGGACAAGTCCATCGAGTTCGCTGCCCAGCAATAGGTGTAACCTGTCGCAGCTGTGGCCGCAAAGACCACTTCGCATCTGTTTGTCATACCCGGACTAGGGCTACAAAGGTAAACATGACTAAAGAAAACAAAGATTTGTCAATAGATTCAGACAATAATTATTTTCTAGGCTCTTTATTTCTATCCGCTGTATATAATGATAAAAATAATTACACGACACATCTTATAATTAACTCACAAGATACAAAATTTCTTTTAGATACAGGAGCAGACACAAACATACTCTCATTATACACTTTTAAAAAACTCAACATACCTTTGTCAAAAATAACAAAAAGTACCCATAAATTATCAACATTCAGTGGTGAAATACTACCCACTGTTGGTCAGTGCCAAGTGAATGTAAAACTCAATAATAAAGATCATTCATTAAATTTTCACATAGTAGATCTTAATTGCCAAAATGTCATAGGTCGTAGAAGTTGTGAGGATCTGAAATTAGTCAAAAGGATACATAATGTTCAGTTCAATGATCATACGAATTTAAATAATGTCATGTCAAAGTATTCTCAGTTATTCAAAGGCATAGGTTGTCTTACGGATTTTGAGTGTCACCTTACCTTGAAACCCGATGCCGTACCTTCAGTAGAGGCATGTCGCAGAGTTCCTTTCGCTTTGCTTGATAAACTGAAAAAAGAACTAGAAATACTAGAAAGAGACAATGTCATAGAAAAGGTAGAAGAACCTTCAGACTGGGTTAATGCAATAGTACTTACCTCTAAGAAAAATGGTAAACTTAGGTTATGTATAGACCCCAGAAAACTTAATAAAAGCATCATGAGGGCACATTATCAGTTTCCCACTATAGATGAAATAAAACATAGTTTGTCAGGTGCCCAATTCTTTTCCACTCTTGATGCTAATAAAGGATTCTATATGTTAAAATTAGATAGAGACTCTTCTAAACTATGCACTTTTATTACACCACTAGGTCGGTATAGATTCCTTAGGCTTCCATTTGGAATTAATTCTGCCCCAGAAATTTTTCATTCTGAAATGACTAAACAGTTTAGTGACATACAAGGTGTCAAGGTCATGATGGATGACATACTAATTTATGGTAGTTCCAAACAGGAACATGATATAAGGCTTGAAAAAGTGCTTCAGAGAGCACAAGAAATAGGCATAAAGTTCAACAAAGAAAAGTCTAATATATGTCAAAGTCATGTCAAATACTTAGGTCATATCTTCAGTAAAGAAGGTGTTAAAGTAGATCCAAGTAAGGTCCAAGCCATATGTCAAATGTCGCCACCAACTAACCTGACTGAATTGCAAAGATTCATGGGTATGGTTAACTACTTAGGATCTTATATTGAAAATTTGTCACAGAAAACTACTAATCTGAGATCACTTTTGTCTAAAAACACTGATTGGTACTGGTCGGAGAAACATGATATAGAATTCAATACATTAAAAAGACTGATAACAAATGCCCCAGTGCTTACATACTATGATTCAAATAAGGATATTATCCTATCAGTAGATTCTTCCAAAGATGCTATGGGTGCTGTTATATGTCATGACAAACAGCCAATAGCCTATGCATCCGCTTCTCTCAGTCAAGCTCAGCAAGCTTACTCCCAAATCGAAAAAGAGTTATTAGCCATTCTCTTTGGATGTACCAAATTCCACCAGTATATTTATGGACGTCATGCCATAGTAGAAACTGACCACAAACCGATAGTCCCATTATTCAAAAAGCCAATAGTCAGTATTCCAGCTCGATTACAAAGAATTATGCTACGACTTCAACCTTATGACCTAGACGTTGTATACAAACCTGGTAAATACCTGTACGTAGCTGACACACTGTCGAGATGTGCTTTACCAGAACAAGCCCTAACTGACCTTGAAGCTGATATTGACCTTCATGCCAACTTAGTAATTAAATCTTTGTCTATTAGTCCACATAAAATGAAAGAATTACAAGACCATACTTCTCAAGATTCAGACTTGGTCCTTGTTTCAAAGTTCTGCAAGAATGGCTGGCCAGAACATAGAAAATCAGTCCCTGCAAATATTAGACCATATTTTCTTATAAAAAATGAACTGCAAGTGATAGATGGCCTCATCCTAAAACATAACAGTGTTGTTGTCCCTACTTCACTTCAAAATGATATCTTGAAATTATTACATGAAGGACACCTTGGTATTAAAAGTTGTCAGAATTTGTCAAAAAATTCAGTATATTGGCCCAATATTTATGCAGACATAGAGACTTACATTAACTCATGTCACATATGTTTAACACACAGACGTAGCAACAGTAAAGAACAATTTTGTGAACAAGAAATTAAGCCGATTCCTTGGTACAAGGTAGGCATTGACTTATTTGATTTTAACTCTCAAAAGTACTTGTTAGTTGTTGACTTCTTTTCAAAGTATGTAGAACTTGCTCACTTAAATAATAATTCAACTGCTAGTAAGGTCATTTCACATCTAAAGTCAATTTTTGCAAGACATGGTATTCCAAAATACATAAATTCAGACAATGGTCCACCTTTCAACTCACATGAATTTAAAACATTTGTTACTCAATGGCAAATTGAACATGTCACTGCTAGTCCCTACTACAGCCGTTCTAACGGTATGGTGGAAAGGGCAATTGGTACAATTAAACATTTACTTAAGAAATGTCTTATGGACAAAACTGACCCATATATTGCTCTTTTACAATACCGAAACACTCCTAAGCAAGGTTTATGTTCCCCTGCTCAACTTTTGATGTCTAGAACACTTAGATCTAAATTACCTATTTCAAATAAAGTACTACACCCTAAAGTTCCTGACTACAAATTGGTAGAGGATAAAATGAAACAACAAAAAGAATATTCAAAACATTATTATAATACACACACAAAAAACTTACCTAGTCTTAACAAAGGTGATAAAATATATTTCAAAAAACAACCACACAATCCACATAATGTTTGGACACCAGGCACAGTCACAGATGTCACTCCACAACCCAGGTCATACATTGTTGACACTGGAGATGGTTCCTACCGCCGCAATCGTGTACATATCCTGAAGCCCAAGACTTCACCCCAACTTACACGTTCTCCTTCTAGTCCTCCGCCACCACAGCACCTGCAAAATAAAACGAATATTAGTCACTCTCCTGTCACACAACACAATGAACACAATCATAACACAGAAAATATTAAATACTCATCTTATGGTAGACAAATCCGAAAGCCTCAGAGATACTGTGAATAGTAAATTAAATAATTTGTTTCCTGTTAATAAGTGATTGTATTTTCAGTGTTTAATGTTTTATTTCTTTTCGTTGTTATTATGCAATGTCAACTGTCACTGTCACTGTTTTTCAACTGTCAATATAACTGTCATAGATAAGCAAGATCGGTTTAGATTTTTAGCTGTCATAGATAACAAAACTACTTTAAGTTTAGATTAAGTCTGCAACATTTTGTTTTAATAAAGATCTGTCTGAAAAGGGGGGATGTTAGATATATATAATCTGTATTAGTTATCTGTAGCCGTAAGTCTATGATTGTCGACGGGACTTCCTGTAACGCTGATTGAAATACACCACGTCGTCATGAGCTCCGTGTTTGTTTTATTGAATACTCCTCGCATCCTGCATAACACTCCAGACCATGGTCTCATAACTTCAAACAACCTGATAGAATCTTCAAAAAGTTTGTTGCACTGAACACTAGATGGTGCTATTTCATAATTACTTTAGTAAAAATATGTTTATTATACTGGTATCATTGTTTTTTTTTGTTCTAGCAACAACACAACATCGTTGTCATATGTTTATTTTTCAGTTCACGCAGGCACTAGTATTTACATTTCTATTTGTCACACTTAAATACTTATAAAAAAGCAAATAAAAAGAAATTATTTTATATTTTATTTACTCAAACTAACAACAGTTATTGATTTCTACTAATTGAATACTATTGAGTTGAAAATGTTTTTATTTTATTTTAATAAATATAGATAAGTTATTCATTCAGGAATGAAACGTTGTGTTATTGACAAGACTGCTCTGCTTTCAAATCTCACAATCCGTTTATTTTCTTCAGAGGTGAATGGATGCGTTTATTGTGTTTTCTCTATCCCCGACTGACCTGGCTTTTACTTGGATTCCGATATTACCGCTATCATCGATTAACCTGTGGCTGAGAATTAGGACTTTATTGTTTTGCTTTGTGAATTGGATTTTGTCGACCATGCCTATGAAAAGATGTTGTGCCTGCAGCAATACCCGTAAGCATATTTAAGATTATAACCAATATATTATTATTAGTTAATTTTAGTCCTATATATACATACAAGACAGGGGTAAATGCCCAACGTCCCTTTTTTAAGGTTTTTTATTTACAGGGTCTGTAACTAACTGTACCTACCAGTAGATCCTTTTACTTGTTACATCGGTTCTGTTATAATTCTATGAGGAGTTTCGTTCCATATCTCCAAAGTTCGTCATCACATCATGGTAATATTTTTATGGGACCAATTGATAAGAAATAATAACAATTGTATTTTTTTATTTCTAAACAACTATACTTTTCATAATATTGAGACTGCATAATTACGTGTGCGTTACCCCAGCAAAATAATGTCGAAAATAGTCATTTAAATCTTATAGATAATTAGTTGCCCAGCTTCTGTAATTGTTAAGCACATTTTTAAATTTGTTACACATATAGTTTTTTAGTTATTACACAAAAACATATTCTGCTGGGGTAACGTTTGAAACGTTACCACAGCAAAACTTTTTTTTAAATAATGGGAATATTGAAATAAATATTAGCTATACATTTAGTTGTCTAGACGAGGTAAATGTTACACGTTATTTTGTTTTTGTTCTTTCTTCGGCTGCGAAGTTATTCGAGATTTTGCTGGAGTAACGTTTGTGGTTTTGCTGGATCTCTGAAACGGTTAAGCGAATTCTTATCATCTTTTGTACATGACTTCTTAGGAATTAGTTTTAATTTGTTTCGCAATAAAAATAACAAAATGGTATACTGTTTAAAAGTTATTTAATGAAATATAAAAACAATTCTTTAGGTCCTAACACTCTGAATATGAGCTCTAAAGACTTACTTTAAACGTTATTTTGTAGCTTTTAACTGCCTTCAAATTTATATGAAGTTTCATTAGTATCCTGTAGGTAATTAACAAATTATGATGATATTCAGTTCTCCACGTTCACGGTCACAATGCGCGCGGAGTTATTTGGCCACCGATAAACCTGTATACGGTTATATAAACTGAATGTTATATCAATATTTAGTTGCTTAATTCAGTTATATACCTGTAAAATTTCAGAGTAGTACATACAATAACTAACGAGATAATTAAATAAAAGTCATTAGGAACTTCAAGACCGTGGTAATCCGACCAAGTTTAGGTGGTTACAAAAAAGCGACCGCGTAGAACATTATGCCATCTTCTAAAATATGTAGGATAATACACCTTAAAATTTCGGTACAGACGCGTACACTGTTAAATACATAACAATATTATAATATCTGTACTATAAACATTATTATTATTATTATTACCTTACAGTTACTTATTAGATAGGTATATATTGTATTTGGTGCACCAGTTCAATGGCACAGTTGCACGGGTTCCTTCTAATTGGCTGAATCTTGATACTCCTAAATTAATTTGGCATATAACACAGTATAATCTTCCTTAAACGAATATTTTTAAGGCATAAAAATTATTTAGTATATATAATTATTATTTAGCCGAATGTTTATATATTCGAATTCACAAAGGCATAAATTACTTTTGGCAGAGTTAAAATTCTGCATAATTTTGTTTAGCATAACTGCATGCTGCATGCTTGCTTGCATGTTTACATGTTTCTTACAGGAAAATAAAAACCACGTAGGTATGTTCACAATCAAATATTTTATTTAATGTATGCCAAAAGATGGTTCTAGCTGTAAACTTTCCGAAAGAATGATGGTTCTACGTTTTAATTATTATGGATAGTTAGTTAGATAGTTTCTATGAAATTTATGCCTAAAGATGATTCTGACTTACATAATTATTTGACTGCAGTTTAATATTTTATGTTTGATCTGTGATTTTTGCATAATATAAGTTAATCTTAGAATACAACTATCTGTAATATACATCTAGGAAAAAATATTGTGATATTTGAAATTTGTCTACAAAATAACTGTTACTGGACTTACTGTTTTTAAGTTTAAAATTTATTATTTTACCTGTAAATAAAAATTCTTTAAGAAATATGTATTTTTTTTAACACTTGTGTACACATCTCTACTAAACTTGTAAGACTATCCTACATATTTTAGAAGATAGCATAATGTTCTACGCGGTCGCTTTTTTGTAACCACCTAAACTTGGTTGGATTACCACGGTCTTGAAGTTCCTAATGACTTTTATTTAATTATCTCGTTAATTATTGTATGTACTACTCTGAAATTTTACAGGTATATAACTGAATTAAGCAACTAAATATTGATATAAAATTAAGTTTATATAACCGTATACAGGTTTATCGGTGGCCAAATAACTCCGCGCGCATTGTGACCGTGAACGTGGAGAACTGAATATCATCATAATTTGTTAATTACCTACAGGATACTAATGAAACTTAATATAGATTTGAGGGTAGTTAAAAGCTACAAAATAACGCTTAAAGTAAGTCTTTAGAGCTCATATTCAGAGTGTTAGGACCTAAAGAAGTGTTTTTATATTTCATTAAATAACTTTTAAACGGTATATCATTTTGTTATTTTTATTGCGAAACAAATTAAAACTAATTCCTAAGAAGTCATGTACAAAAGATGATAAGAATTCGCTTAACCGTTTCAGAGATCCAGCAAAACCACAAACGTTACTCCAGCAAAATCTCGAATAACTTCGCAGCCGAAGAAAGAACAAAAACAAAATAACGTGTAACATTTACCTCGTCTAGACAACTAAATGTATAGCTAATATTTATTTCAATATTCCCATTATTTTAAAAAAAGTTTTGCTGCGGTAACGTTTCAAACGTTACCCCAGCAGAATATGTTTTTGTGTAATAACTAAAAAACTAGATGTGTAACAAATTTAAAAATGTGCTTAACAATTACAGAAGCTGGGTAACTAATTATCTATAAGATTTAAATGACTATTTTCGACATTATTTTGCTGGGGTAACGCACACCATAATTACTTCTTAAAATAAATCCATCCAAAATATTTCTAAGTGTTGGCGATCTCTCAGCTTGGGTATCCTTCGGGGCAGGGACAGAAAAATTTTCTGCTTTTTTTTTTTTCGGAAATCTTCGATTGTTTTTGCAGTATAGGGTTAACCTTGACCATAGAAACCATTTAGGTTCCGATAAGCATGGTCCTACGACGCACCGTTTTCGAGTTAGGAGCTTTTGAATTTTTTCCCTTTCATAAAAAACGCCCCGTATATCCAAAATGGTGGGTCGGATGAAAATCTTTTCAGGAAAGAATTTGTTGCTCTTGTCGAAAACCATAAGGTGATGTTAAAGAAACCAATGACATATGAAAAAAAAAACCAACCAAAAATTTTCTAAGTGTCGGCCGATTTCTCAGCTTGGGTATTCTTAGGGGCACTGGGACTTAGACAAATTTTCAGTATTTTTTTTTTTTCGGAAGTTTTAATTTCTTTTTGCAGTATGTGGTTAACCTTGACCATAGAAACAAATTCTTTCCTGAAAAGATTTTCATCCGACCTACCATTTTGGAAATACACAGCGTTTTTTAAAAAAGAGAAAAAATTCAAAAGCTCCTAGCTCGTAAACGGTGCGTCGTAGGACCATACTTATGGGAACCTAAATGGTTTCTATGGGCAAGGTTAACCCCATACTGCAAAAACAAACGAAGATTTCTGAAAAAAAAAACGACGAAAATTTTTCTAAGTCCCAAAAAATTTTTTTTAACCAAAAACAATTTTCTTTCGTTTTCTTTGCTGCTCATAGTGCCCCTAAGCGTATACTCCAACTCCTAAAATTCCACCCCTAAGACGACCCACTGACCTAAACCTTTTCAACAAAAAATTATGAGCTTCCAACTCATTATCCTGTATAGTACAGTTTAGCCTAATTTTGTTATTAGACATGCATCACATACCTTTGATTATTTTGAAGTCTGGCTATTATAATAACTGACAATTCTTTTCACTTTACAGGGGCTGATAATGTTATCCTGCACTTATTTCCTAACCCAAACAAGGAACCAAACAGATTTAAATTATGGGTTAATGCTATTGGTGGTGATCTTTTATTAATAAAAGATCAAATTATATTTGACTATTATCGAGTATGCCATGCACACTTTGATAAAAGGGATCACACCTGGAGTAAGAGACTCAGCCCAAATGCAGTACCTTCATTAAACCTACGAGGTAATAATAATATTCTTTTTAATCTCAAATAGTCATCTTTACAACACAAGGTAAATAAACTGCCTCATTGGTCCCTAGAGTGGCTGCTGAGTGTGAATTCTTGTGTGAGACTCCTAGGTTGAGCATGAGTATTATTGGGTTATTTTGTAAAGAATTTTAAGTATCAGCCTACTAACACATAATAAGTAATAGTACAAGTACAGAAATTTCACTCTTCGAAAGAAAACATCTGAATATAAACCTACTAAAAATGCTCCTAATGTTCATATGTTGCATGGAATGGATATGACCTTCAATTTATTTGCCTACAAGTCCCTGTTGCGCTCATAACGAATCAAAATGCACCTTCAGTCCATGCACAGAGAATCTCTTTTATTATGCCCACTATGCACCTTTGAACAGGCCGCTCTTGCTATAGGGTTACGAGTTGTGTTTTTTAAAAATGTGAAAAAGGTACTTACATTTTATTACATAAAATATAATCAGATTTTCTAAAATTATATGGTAAATAAGTACCTAGTTGATTTTTACCTATTTACTTATATCCATACTTTTAAACGTATTTTTAAAAAGTCGTCTCATATTAGTGTCAAGAGATTACATTTAGTTAGGTATCTAAACAAATGAAATAATATTAAAATGAAGTGTATATAACTTTGTTGGTTTTGTATGTGCATTAGCTTTGCGTTCATAAGTAATGTTTAAAAGATAGTAGTTCATTTAAGATGTTATTATACATAATAATTAACATTTTGTAAGATATAGTTACAGTATATGGTGACCTAGCATTAGTAACGTGGTCACTAGTATTGGGAGGTTTACTTATATTGTATGATCTTTAAGGTCATTGATCATTGAAATAAAAACTCAATAGAAAACTACTACTACTTATGTACTGTACTTATGGAAAATATAAGCATGATTGTATGTTGTTGTTCTACATAAGGAACTAAGGTGATCTTTATTCCTTACATTACAGGTTTTCGAAGTAATATAACAAGAACTCCTTTGCAAAATATATCCAACCAGGAATACTCACAAGCTCAACTGTCCAAATCAATTGCTCAACCATCAACATCACATGCATCAACCGCTCAACCATCAACGTCATGCGCATCAACTGCTCAACCATCAACATCAATGGCACCAACCGCTCCACCATCAACATGTAACAGACTACCATCAACATCGACTGACAACACACATTTGCCATTGACATCTGGATTGTCTGATCAACATGCTCTACCAACATCTAAACTCAGAACTTCTTTGCCAAAGCGTAAGTACATTGTTATGCAAGACTAGAGTTACAGTGAGGAACTCATGAAACAACTCCAATTTGATATCCAATTCACTGTTCAATAAAATATCTTGACATTCAAAATAGATTTAATTCTACATTTCTTTGGGGGTTCATTTTAAACTTCTTTTTATGTTGGCACAGGCTATAAAAAAGAAATTTGGCATTGTATATAATGCCAAATTTATTTACTTGGATAAATTTGACAGAAGTGATGGGTATCAATGTCTAATGATAATAAATCACTCTAAATTCTGGAATGTCACTTAGTGTTCACCATTTTTTTTTCAGGTAAATTGAAGAGAACTACTTTATATACTCCTGAGGTGGTTGCATTGAACAAGAAAATAAGAAATCTTCAAAAGTCCAAAGTCACTATGGCAGAAAAATTTAAAAAGGCATTAATATTATCTGAAAACACTGCTTTCCAAAAGGCCATAAAGGATTTTACGCCTGCGGCAACAATATTTACTCACCTTCAATTTAGAGAAATTGGAAAGAAGAAATTGGGGAGGCGATTCACCAAAAATGAAAAAGTTATGGCTTTAGCACTTTATAAACAGGGTCCGAGATCATATCGCTGGCTTAGAAGATTTTTTGTTTTACCTTCACCCTTAACACTAAGTCGTATGATTACGAGAGCAGCACTCAAGCCAGGGCTGAATGAAGATTTATTTCTTCAGTTAAAGAACAAAGTGGATAAAATGAAAGAAAATGACAAGCTGTGCATCCTACTTTTTGATGAAGTAGCACTTGCGCCACATTTCGACTACAGTAAGAGAAGAGACTGTATAACTGGATTTGTTGATGATGGGAGAAACAGGAAGAGAAAGATAGCTGACCATGCATTAGTTTTTATGATTAGGGGCATCTTTAGAAATTTTAAACAGCCTTTGTCATATACATTTTGTGCCTCAACAACATCAGCCATGGAAATAGTGACTCAAATAAAAACAATTATTAGAAAACTTAAGTCCATAGGCTTAGAAGTATTAGCAACAGTTTGTGACCAAGGAGCAACAAACGTTAGTGCCATAAACAGGCTAATAAATGATACTAGAATGAGGTATTTAAGAAAAAGTAAAGAATTAAAATACAACATTTTCGAAATTGATGGCAGTGAAGTAGTGCCCTTATATGATCCCCCTCACCTTATAAAAGGAATAAGAAATAATTTGCTACAGGCAGATTTAAAAGCACATTTAAATGGAAGAAATGTCACTGGAAAGTGGGATCACATTGTCGAATTATATAAGAAAGATGGTGTATATGATGGCATTAGGTTAATACCTAAATTAACAGATAGACATGTGATCCCACATAAAATTTCCAAAATGAAAGTGAAATGTGCTACTCAAGTATTCAGCCGGACTGTAGCTGGTTACTTAGGATCATTAGCTTGTGAGTATAATGTTTTGTTTATATGCATACAAGATGTAACTTAAATAACTCACATGTATGTATGTATCACAGTTCAAACTGACACGTTTTATAAAACGCCAATTTCATATGTAAGGACTCAATATATTATATATACATGCAAATGAGGCTATGGACGAAAACATGTTATTTCATAGTTAAATGTATATTTTTATATTATGCATTAGCTGCTGCCAGCGGCTTCACCCAAATGATAGTAGAAAATTATCTCAGGGGAACATACTCCCGGGATAAAAAAAAACTATGTGCTATTCCAGGATATGGACTACCCGTGTACCAAGTTTCATCGAAATCTATTCAGTAGTTTTTGTGTGAAAGAGTTATAATATTCATACATCCAAACTTTCACGTTTATGAATATATAGTTTTGCGCAGTGTAAGCAGTTGGGCAATATAACTCATTTTAACAACAGCTATGTTATTTCAGGTCAAGGAGTACTCCCGCAAGAATGTGAGGAAACAGCTGCACTGCTCAAGTTCTTTGATGAATTATTTGACTCCATGAACGGTAGTTTTGATAACTTCAAAAAGAGAAGAGGAAAACTACTGCTGGGCCCAGTATCGCCAAGATCCAACCATAAAAATATATGGTCTCAAGCAAAACAGGTTTTGTCCTCAATGAGTTTTCTGAAAAAAAATGGAAAATCAGTTACTGTACCCTCTATTAAAAACTGGTTACACACTATTGATAATATAGAATATCTTGTAGATGTATTACAAAAAAAATATAAGCTGACATCTCTTTGGATGCGCCACTTCAACCAGGACCCTTTAGAAAACTTTTTCGGAAGCATAAGAAGCCATGGGTATCGAAATAATTCTCCTTCTTGTGCTTCCTTTGAAGCAGCTTTTGCCTCACTGCTCATTAATAATATGAGTAGTGTACATTCACCAGGGTCCAACTGTGAAGTGGATTCTTGCACCATATTTAAATCTTTAAAGATGTTGTTTTTTAAGACAAGTGAGATGTCAGCTTTTACAACAGAAGTAGATTTTGAAGACATTGACAGTGACCACATTTTAAAAAATTTAGATATTAAAAGGAGTGATCCAAAAATAAGAGCACAGCTGGATTACGTGACTGGATATGTGTTGCGCAAGTTAAAAATAAAGTGCAGTTTATGTAAAGAATCTTTGTATGAAGTCTCTAGTGAAAGTGCAATAAAGGTTAGGGAATATTTCAAAAATAAAACTTGCCTCACATATCCATCATTAACATTAATAAAATGTTTTTCAAATATTCAAGATGTGGTTATGGGAATATTAAGAAAAAAACCTGATATAAATAATGTAATGCAATACATAAAAACTATACTATCAATAGTAATTGACTATAGTTTTATAAAATGTAATGAACATAAAAAAAATGTCATTTTAAAAATTGAGCAAATTACACTCAATTTACTTGTTTATAACTGGTGCAAAAATACGAATAAGTTTTTAACAGGGTCCAGAACTGATTATGATGAAAACGATGAAGTTCAAAAATTAGCACATATGTACTGTACGAAAAGATTAAAGAAATAAAAACAGATTTTTGTATTATCTACTTAGTTTTATTTTAATTTCCAATATTTCCAATTTGCAATATTTAAATCAAAAGTAAAATATTCTATGGAAGCCCTGGTGCGAAAGTACCTTGCACAAAGCACCAGATGGCGCCACACGCTATACATTCCGCAAAATGACGCGAGTGACAACTCTATACCCTATATAAAAATGTACTCTGTGCTCCAGACCGATTTCGGCTGCGGCGCAGGAGATATTATAGTGTACAAGTATGTGCGCAGGTACACTCCCTGTTCCTTTACTCTCATAGTACGTCGGGACGGACATGGCCGCAGAGAGATCAAGCACAGGACCAATGGCTTAACGTGCATTCCGAGGCAAGGAGGCATCACACCACCAGCTTCTAAACTCCGGGCGACTATTGAGAAATTCCTGATAGAAAAACCAATAGCATTTTTCGCCCGACCCAGGAATCGATCCCAAGAACTACACAAATAACAAGACCTCGATTAACGATCTATAGACCATACCAATGCGTGTACATTGTGCAATGAATAAATAAATAAATAAACAATACTTGTTCTGTGTGGAAATTGATCCCGCGACATACATTTGTTCATCGAAGTGAAAATTCTTATGGAAGTACTCATCCCTGAGGCGGGCGAAGGTGTCTATCAGGCACTTACTGACTTATACCACTCCGTGTTCCGTCACACACTTGCACCGGAGCCTGCGGGAACACTTAAATACTCTTCAGCGCGGAACTTCAAGGGTCCCGTCAATCATCCTTCAGTCATAAAACCCTAAAACCCAAATACAAAAACAATTCTTCCAAATTTTGATGGTACAATTCAGCATTGGTATTCAAAAGAAATACATTTAAAAATGGAATTACCCTGTAAAGGAAATCAAGCGAGACGGATGACGGGAAATAGGCTGATAGAATTGAGGAATAAAAGTACAATTTTTTCTGTGTTATTTTTAAAGGATCTTAGACGAGAAACGAGGAGAGAGAGTGCTGAGTCTAGACTGCCAATTACCTTACCACGTTGCCACGCGTTATAGCTATTCCTATGTTTACATTTAATATTGTTGTAGTAAGCTCCTAGTAAGTTCAAAAGAAACTTATCAAGATCGGTACAGGTATGGGTGACCATTCACTACATACCTTCTGTTCCGAGCTTCTGAAAACACATTAAACAACAACATAACGTGCTTTCCATTTTGCATGGATCAATTGCTTATCTGAACTCCACAACCCAGTAACTGGGTAACTTATAACAATACCCCGAGGTCAAACTGCCATTAAACTTTCTGGCTTCTACCCGGTACTGTTGTGTAAGAAGGATATAACATGACTTTTTTTGGTGGAAAAATCATCGTATGACGCCCCCCACTTTGAGTCGAACGATTAGTAAGTAAAAGCCTCACGGAACGGTAGTTGCACTTGTGGTCGGGGGCCGCGGTATATCGTTAGAACATTCCCGCAACCCCGACAGGACAGACCTACACGTACAATATAAGTACAATCGGATTTATTTATTTAATGTTTAGGTATATACTGTAGTGATACATAGGCGGACTAAAAATACAACAAGGCATTGTCCATTAACAAGTACAATCAACAAAAGCAGTAAACAATTACAACAATAATAAAATATTTGTACATTTCACTTTGCGCGGTGTAACAAGCGCTTCCAATGACGCGCTATGCACAAAATAAACAGAAAAATAATGAAAATAAACGAGAAATATCGTCTGTCGATAAAAAGTTAACTCAAACGAATCTCAACCTTGCCTTTACACGAAAAAGTTGCATTTGAAATGTCAAACATTCATTGCTTGATAGATTTATTCTTTAATCTGGATATCAAATAAATGTGAGCCAGTTGTTACTGATTCGGAACTCGTTGGGACATTAAATTGACGAAAGCAGGATATTTTGATGTCCAAAGCGTATGTCGGAGTGAACATTGTGGCGTACTGTGTAGGCTATTATTTTGTGGCTCAGCTGTTATTATTATTAGATGGTAAGTGACTGAGATGACATGTTCAAGTAATTTGATTGACTTGTAAGCCAATTTAGGTTATATTGTGTTATGTTGTTTTTTTTTTTATCGTAGCTTACCTGCATTGTGAATTGTGGGGTTTCAAAGTGAACTGTTCAGGCTAACACTTTCTGACGTTGAATCACTGCACTTATAAACTTTCACAATAAATTATAGGAATTAAATCGTAATCAAGTGTGGTTTTGTTTGCATTCTAAATGTCATTAAATTATAGGGTGGTTTCTGACAGTTGGCGTCGACATCTGGCGTTAGTAGATTTGCAGTTTAAGTTAGGATCGATATCGATTAATTTTAGCAAATTGTTTGAAAGACTAAATTAATGTCAAAAAAAATCCAATCCTTAATAGTTGTCAGCTTTTGGTTAAAATCTATACTAATATTATAAAGCGGAAAAGTTTGTTTGTTTGTTTGCTTGAACGCGCTAATCTTCGAAAGTACAGGGTGGATTTGGATGAAATTTGGTATGGAAGTAGCTTGAAGCTTGAGGAAGGTTATAGGCTACTTAATACGCGACTGCAAAAAAGGAGAGTTATGTTTTTACCGTGATAGGATCCACGGGAGCGAAGCCCCGCGTGAGTACTAGTACTTAATAAACATAAGTGTAATTGTTCTTTTATCATAGACATTAGTCTCGAAGTTTCGATTTAGCACGCGGTTTATATTTAGTCTGTGGTTTTCGGACGACTAGAAATAATTTCCGGGCACGCGTTCATTTTGACAAGTCACTGCTTTTGGAACAGACAATTAAACTTATTATCATGTTTTAAAAGTCAAATGTAACAATTGTTAGAATCCCCCATCATATTATTGAAAGTTTAACTTTTAGAAATTCGGACCTATGACAAAGAAAGGGCCTCATTCACCTTCTAGTCTATAACGCATGCTCTGTCATTATGTTACAAGGAACGACTGCTATTCCGACCTACAAAACCCAGTTACTGGGTAGCAATTCTCTGCAAGACTGACGACAATTTTCCTGGTTTTTACCTCCAGTAATAACTTTTAACACAAGAGAGTAGAGTATAAGGCGAGGCTTAGTTTTTATACCCACTTATAAACCAAATCTCGGTTGATTAACAAAATACAAAAATAAAACATACCTTGATAAAGCCATAAACATGAAAGACTCGCAAAACTTTTTAAACAAAACGAAAGCTACAAATATTATTAATAATATTTTGGCCCGTCCCGCATATTTACTATATACACGAACTACTCGTAAATCTGAACTTTTGCACAACGAAAATAGTAGCATTCAGTTTTCTCATACATTTATGTCACAAGCTATGAATCCAAAACAAACATTTTTAAATATGTTGACCTTTAAACGTTACATATTTTCGGTATTGTTTTATCAAAATCATTGAGTTAGCAGATCACAATTTATCAGAAAGATTGGTGTTATTTGAGAAACATTAGTGTTTATGACAGACTGTGTACAGTCAGGGAAATTAATAGTTTAACACCTGATTATGGTTGAATATGTCAAATACAAGTCATAAAACCGACGACTTAGAGACGACTGATTCATGACGTTATTGGTCAGAGAGGACACTACATCAGGAAGAGTGGAAGATGAGGGAGGCTTGATCCAAAAACAAGTCCTTCATTATGTCCAATTAAAACTATTATACCACAAGCCCCTTTTTTTTCAGTTAGCTTGCTAACTGAAAAAAAAAGGGGCTTGTGGTTTTGAAAGTTGACACTTTTATTATTCTTCCTTTCAGAGCAACTAATCTTACACTGCACTTGGCTACGTCGCTATTGTGACAAAATAAACCCTGGAATTATGTCTATAAATAAAACTGCTTATACTGGTTAGAATTTAGAAATTAAACCTAGTATTTTGTTTGCGACAAACTCGGATCATCAAAACCAGCCAGGAAAGAGTTCCAGGGAAATTATTTATTTCTATGAGTTTTGAGCTGAACAGTTTAGTATAAAGCTAAGCTTGGTCTCTAAAACTTCAAAGTGCACGTGCAGCGATGGTTGTGTGATGGTTTTTTATGAATATTATAGATAATTTAACAGCTTAACATTTAAAACCTTAATCATAAAAAAATTTACACTTAGGTTAAATATAAAATTCTTCAAAGTAAAACAATAATAGGATATTTGAATAATGAATTAGTTCAATATGCTTAGTTAAAATACTGCTTAGTAGACTCTCAAATAACAGATACACAACTGGTACCTGGATAATAAAGTAAATATTTAGAATAAACACATCCCTTTTGATTGTTTCTTTTACATGAAAAAGCCTGTTATTAATTTCGAAGTCATAAAAGATTAACATTCATCCCATTATATGTTTTGGTAGTTAAATCGCATTGAATAAAATCTATTTACACAGTTTAAAACAATCATTCACCAAATGACATAAAACATTGACGGAACCTCAATTGGATGCAAACCTACTAATTAGCATGTATTTTCACTAAATTAAAACTGGCATAATGATGTGGCAATCTCGTGTCTTGTTTTAATTTGAAAATAACATCAGTTTAAAATATGTTTATGGGACGGGATTAATAATTATTTCATGTCCTGAGATCTGCCGGGTTTACGGGTACGTTACAACGAGATACCGCGGTCCCGGAACATAAGGGCAACTGAAAACAAGGTGGGATCTAGTCAGTAGATGTCTGACATTCACTTCAGCATCACCCAGAGCAGGAGGAAAAATGTAATAATTTTCCCATTTAAGTGATTGTTAAAATATTGAGACATGGCACTTGTCAACAATAACCTTTGTTGCGTAAAGATAGCAGATTTATGCTACTAGTGGTCGATTTCATATATAATTTAAATTATCTAAAACGCATTATTATAGAAACATATTAGATTTTTGCACTCCTTCTTCATGTATGTAAATTTTATCTTGCTAAAATTCAATCCCAAACGTGCTGTCATGAACGAAATCCTAAGCGTTTATTTATCATCAAAGTTTATTTATAAGCCAAATACAGAATTCAACAAAAAATCCAACACACTAAATAAAATCCTCACTTCTGTACACTTTTTTTTTCGCTTTTCATCAGTTTTCAACAAGTGTCGTGTCGGCAGCCATTTTGATTGAATAGTTTCCCAAATAAATATTGACCGAAGAAACTCCGTGGGTACGTACAAAACATTCGTTATTTTGTGTAAATATAACGGAATTTAATGTTTTCTTGTATTTGTATGTCGAAAAGGTCGAACAATGGAGGCTGGGAATATAGTTTTCAAAAATAATAAAAGGATTCGATCCAGACGTGGAACTAAAAAGGAAAAAGCATAGAATAATAAATGTCAAGGAGAATTAAAGCTTAACCTACTTAAAATATGCGCAAGGAACTTGATTTTAAGCAGTTTGGATTAAACTAGGTTCTCGGATAGTACCATATCCTGAATTAGTAATTTATAGCTATGACACTGTCAGAATCTATTCATCTATAAACTTCTAAATGCCTAAATTCTGACAAAATGTAACACTCTACTGAACTTATAACCCTTTATGTCAAACTTAATTTATTCATTTATTTAGGTTTTCCAACAAAGTATTTACTTACATGCTAATATATTATGTTACGACACTATGTATGACACCGTTTGTTTCTCCAATTATAGGGAAACACATGCGATTTGAGTATCTATATTACACGAAAAACATAGGAAAGGTCTCTTCTATTTTCACATTAAAACGTCTTTGTTTAAAATAAACTGCCGCCTAAGTTTTTACATAATTCAACATAATATACATTGGTAAAAAACATAACCCTTCCTTTGCAGTCGGGTAAAAACACAATAAAACTAATCAGTTAACTGTGTGCAAAGCAAAACTAAATAAAGTATTGCTAATATGTAACATGGATCCCAAGTTGGGGCAGCCATATTACTCTGACAGGTCTGACATACTTAGGAGGCATATGATCTAGTGAAAGATCTGTTATTAAAATAAAGCTGTAGATAAGTTATGGCGTATGATTAAATCCTTGCAATTTCGAAAAGCTTATTTTGTAGGTGTTAACTTGTGTGAACTGCAATCATCGTTCGTATTTCGAGAATTCTGCTCTCCAGTTTGTTGGAATTGAAACACATAAGATAGGTACGAGTATTTCAAATAAAAGATGATAGGATACCATGGCATTTGTTGTAATATGTATTTATGTAGTGGCAGGGTCACCATGTAGGGATAGAAGCAATCTCACACAAACAGTTAACAGAGATATTGCGACGGCTGCCATGGTATTATAATATTATCCTTGAGCGAGAACTATTCATACTTGAATGTATACCACTTGTGACATGGATATCGAGAGATCTCATTCAAGCTTGTGTCACGCGAGAGGGGCTTATAGGACGATATTGGTGTGATTTTCTTCTTTTGATCACCAGTTGATGTTTCTACTTTCAACGTTATAGAGCAGCAAGAAGGTTAATTCAGCTAGTTCACCCTCCTCTATGAGAGGGGAATAGGCCGTAATCCACCACGCGAGCTCAGTGTGGGTTGGTGAATGTTACGTCTTCAGCATTTGGTTCTATAGGACATGCCATGCTAGGCTGTCCTCACGATGTTTTTCTTCCCATTTACCATTATCATTATACCCTTCCATGCGAGATCAGATTTCATCCTAACTTGTTAAACACTTAAAGCTAATGATATCGCATCATTAGCATTAAGTGAACAACATACCTAACAAAGACACCCGTATCCATACAAGTTAGAATTAAATCTGATCTCGCAGTTTACGTCCCACAGATGGTACGATATGGCGAAGCATTGAACGTGGTTGAAGTTCCAACTTTAGTTGGGGAACTGTTAGTGATATTAGATGTTCAATTTGATTCCTAGTTATAAGTAGCGGCACGATACTTTAGCGGTGATCGTTATTGCGCAGAAGTAAAAATTAAGGTACCTGAGGGGGGCTAGCGGGATGAAGGGCGTGCGTAGCGCCGATTGGCTCTCCAGCCGTATTATGTTCCCCGCGCCGATACGACGCTCCGCGCACATCCCGTGTACAGTCGTGTCGTGTCATTAATTGTATTGTTATTGGTATTGCTGTTAATTTTTGTTGTTGTTTTTTGTTAAGTTTGAATTTGTTTGTTAAATTTAGTATTTTAGTTTGTTTGTGACTTTAAAGTAAATATACCTAGAAGAAATACTGTTTTGAAAAGACAGGCAAGGAAAATGGTTTATGACATGAATTGCTTTTTAAAAAGGGAATCTAACGAATTAATTGATTCTTTGAAACAAATTAAAAGTGAGATTGACGAAGCTACAAATAATTTACTCAGTCATTCGGACAGCATCACTATAAATTTGACAATGGTTCTCTGTAGATTCAGATTCACTGTAGATTCTCTGATTCAGATTAGACTTAAATCTAAAATAAAAATTTTACGCGCGACAGTACTAATGCGCAGCTATCCTCTACATTTCGTTCAGTTCAGAAATCGGCTCGACTTCCCCGACGCCCGGGGCGTCCCCCGCGGCGGCTGGGGCGCGAGGAAGAGAGTTGCCTCTCCCTCGCGCGTTCGGCCTCCTCCTTCGCTAGCATGACTGCTTCGCAGAAGGATGCGACCGCATCCCATTCCCTCTCGCTCCGCACCATAGTCTGAACCAGAGCAGAGCGCGAGAGGTCGCCGCCGCCGACCGCCTCTACGAGAACACGGCGGTGCTCCGCCCAAGCAGGGCACACCTCCACCGTATGCTCCACCGTGTCCTCCAGGTGGTCCTCACAATGACGAAACCCGGGCGTGTCCTCCCGCTGAATCCGAAACAGGTACCTTCCGAAACAGCCATGTCCGGTCAGCACCTGCGTCAGGCGGAAGGTGAGGACGCCGTGGCCTCTCTCCAGCCACTCCTCAAAGAGGGGACTTATCGCCGCGATTGCGGCGTGCCCATCAGCGCTAGACCTACTATTTGACATTACATTAAAATAATGTCATTAACGTTATTTAGCTAATAATTGTATTGCGTGCGCGACAGTACCCATGCGCAGCAATCCCCTCCGCGTATCGTTCAGCGCTAGACTTATGTGCCGCTACTTATAAGTGCCTGGAAACTTAGAAGTTCAAGATTATGGATATTGGAAATGGTTAGTAGAGGGTTATCGTTTACTAATATTCATCTTACTTTCAGCCGGTAGACGATCACTGCTGGAGATAGTTTCGCCCCAGCTGTCACTACTTAGACCTTTTCAGTTCGTTTCGCATCCAACAGATTTGCACAGTGGCCTCTGGCCTCCACTCAGGGACTGGGAAGTACGGCACATAAATACTTATGGTAAAGTTCTAATAAAGGCTGCCAAAGATCAACAAAAGCGACAGCGACAGCGGCGTCTATTGATTTATCTTTATCATGCCGAAGGTAACAGACAGAGATAAATTAACAGACAGACTCCGTACAATAAAGATTAGCCTTGAAAATTCTTGAATAGGTGGAGGAATAAATTATGACTGCTGTCAAAAGATATACGAGTGCCTTCCATATACCAAAAGTGAGTAGTAAAATTAATATAAAGATATTATTTCGCGTAGTATTTTCTACGAGAAATATACTGTATGTCATAAGCTTTTCACATATACATCGTAAATAATATCTATATTCGTGCTTTATCTCGTGAGTAATGAAAATCTCCATTACACGTCAAGTATAGAACTAAAGCGAGTAAGAAAATAAACGTCAAGAGAAAAAAAAAACTACTAAACTAAGTGATTGCCCGTAGTTGGCGCTCAGTCGCGCACCGAATGTTGTTGATCACACAGCTCAAGAAATTCTCGTCTCTTCGTCTTTAAGGATTTTTTGGAATAAATACGTATCAAAATTACTTCTTGTGTAGTTAAACAGTGTCTTAATTACACCAGGACGAAAAATAAGAGATATGGGTCATGGGATCACTTACTACTTACTTACCAAATACTACTACTACTACTTAGCATGCAATCTCATTTCATTCATAATCGCAAACATTCGGCAACTGAGGTGATTTCGCTCGCACTACAGCGCCGTCTCCTATCTCTGTCCTTGTCTATCGGTAACTGTAGGTTTGGGACTGATGATGACACTGAACACAGATGTGTGAGTTTCCGTGCATGTATTCGTGAGCCGAGCCCAGGTTTACTCATTGCGATGCTAGCGCGTAACATATCTTCCTCCTTTTATAATATCAATGTAAAAAAAGTTTTTTTTTTGGTTCTACAAAATGCTGTAATTTTTTTCAACATTTTTACAACGATCCACTTGACCACTACTTATGTACTAAGTTAGGGTCACGTAACTCTTAATCCCTTAAATAATGACGAAATCCTTTCGTACACAATTCTGTGCTTCCGAGAAATATAAGTAACGACGGGACCCTTTGGTCCCGGCTGTCATTTATTGGTACTTCTTAGAAATTCGTTACGGGTGGTCGGAACCCAGAAAAACTAACACCAGTCTGGCCAAGAGTTATCGTGTTAAGCTACTGAGTTGTAATACTAGGTACTATATACTATCGGATCAATCTCGGTTCGGGGTTTATTTGAGAATTTCAATTGTTCCTTAGTAAAAGCGAACTAATTTACTCAATGGTTATATAATTTTTTTTTTTGTAATATTCTTAATCAATATTATTTTGATGACAGTTATCTTACTGTGGTGTACTTAACAGATTTTTATTAAAAAAAAAATCTTGCAAAAATATTTTTTTTTTAACATTGACCACACTACGATTTCTCCTGTATCGTGGATGTATTTACAACTATTTTTAAAATCTTTAACATATTTATATACCCAGTGGGAATCGACCTCACAACACTTACAGCAGCCAATCACTAAAGCCACTGGGTTAACGCTAGTTTATAACATAAGACAACACAAGAAAAATCATACCTCGTATCTCGACCACCTGAAATTACGAGATAGTTTTTCAAGAATATCTAGATAGCTAACAATAAATATACACTATTGGGCTAACAGAAAAAAAATTATTTTATCTCACTTTTAAAAGGGAGGTCTATTTTCTTAGACAAATCTTATATATTTGTCATTTTATTCATATAAAAAATTGGCTAACCTTTCAGAAAAAATTAACTGTAATAAGCTATGACATAAAAATAGATTGCTTTCTGTTTTTATTGGAAAATATTAGTAAGTTTTGGCTTAAAAACAATTTCACGACCAACAAATACTTAATTTCTTGGTTGTGAAATTGTTTTTAAGGGAAAACAGTAAGTAACACCTATGGACCGCGATGGTAACGAATTAAAATAAATAACTATGTAACATAACATGTGTTAGGGTTTGTGAATTTTAATTTTGTTTGTCGATTTATTTAATCGATATACGTATTAATACAGCTTTAATTTAATATTTTACGCTGGCAACTTTAACCTTTTCGTATACTCGTGGTCGCTCTGTGATTGGTTGACGCAAATTGGCGGGAACCAATTAGAGAACTCGCTTCTCCCCGCTCAAAATGGAGGGATTAAGGTGTGCTAACGGAACGGGCCGGCTGCACGTTTCTTGTTTGCTTGGAACTCAACGCGATAAGTAGATAGATAGATAGATAGATATACTCTTTATTGTACACCATAACAGAATTAAATAATAACAACACAACATAACAGAATTAGATAGTTCTTAAAGTAAAATAGTATTCTGTAATCTAGTGCTAAGTATCGATTGTTATACACTACTAATTTTTAATTAGTACAAAAAAAATGGGGCTCTATCCGTACCCTTTACTGATCATATTTATGTAGTCAAAAGTAAAAAAAACGAAACCCCAAAATTGTCTACGAAAATTTGTCATAACTGGTAAACTCATAATTGAATCAATCATTCATAACAATTGCTACTAGAAAATACTACGCGCAGTGCTAGTCCAGTTAGATCGTCATTCATAAATCCCGGCAAACTCGCGTCTAAGCTCAAGCCACGCCCCCTCTGGCCAGCGGTCCTTTTTACAACGAGTGAACGAACAAACAGTGCCAATTTGTTAGCGGAAGTGTGCGCGTGCTTTTTAAACATAAGTTGTTACGTTTTTACTGTCGCGATGGCTTACCAGTTTTCATCTCGGGAGTACGTGGCTATTTTGCGTGTGTACTTTTGGTCTGGTGGCCGCTGTTCGTATGTACAGGGAAGAGTACCCAAATGCTCGCTAGCCAAAGGTTCGGACTGTGGTAAATGTTTACCAACGTTTACTCGACCATTGATCATTCCGCGCAACGGCCCATCGCCAAGGACATGGAAGACCGGCCCAAAACCTTTACGACGATGTAGTGGACTACTTTGAAGATCCCCGGCGAAGTAGGTACGAATGACGCAGCTCGTCATTTTAATATCAGCCAGTACTGTGCATAGACGATCATTAGTTCGTCTGGATTTCACCCATACCACTAAAGAAAGGGTCAAGAATTGACTACTGTGGATAATGAACCAAGGATGGAGTTCTGCAGGTGGATACTGAACAACACAAGCAAATGGCCCAATTAAAGTATGTAGGTAAAGTTTGAATTTAATAAGTGCCTATTATTTTTCGTGAACCTTTTATTTTACTTTTTTTTAATTCGTAAAGCTTAAACATGCGTCTAAGCTACCTACAATTACGATAACAGCTGTTGGAGGCGGGGCAAGTTTGAGCGAGACCGCGTGACCGCGACATCACGATTTTTTTTTTTTTTTTGTTTTTTTTTTTTTGTTTTTTTTTTTTTTTTAGAATAGGTTCGCGTTTGACCACCATCTCACCTGATGGTAAGTGATGATGTGGTCGAAGATGGAGCACGCTTACCTAAAAGTAACCTATTCACTCTTGACTTAAAGACTCCTAGGTTATAGCTATCGGGAAACACAGACTCCGGCAGGGAATTCCACTCCTTAGCCGTACGCACAATGAAGGTATTCCCAAAACGTTTGGTGCGTATGGGTGGGATGTCCACCATGTAACGATGGCGCTTCGCCGTTTGTCTCGTAGTCCGATGATGGAACGGGCTAGGCGATTAATGAATACATGAATGGCCTGTACAATATGTCCGTAAATTGAGTGACATTTTGGGATATAAACAAACGCTAATAACTTTGCTATTTATCAATATTATATAGTGAGACTTTACATATATAATAACAAGACCTTTTCTAATAAGCCCTTTAAGTATTTGTACTAATTAAAAATTAGTAGTGTATAAGCAAACTAAGACAAATACAACACAGTTTCGTGTAATCCTTGCATCTTCATTTAACTACTTCCTGTTCCTGTTGGTGTGTTCACACATGAACAACTAATAATGCTCCCATTGCTGGAACACATAAGCATCCTCTAGGAAACAGGCTATTTGTAACGATTGGGCATTAGTAATCAGTTATTATCCGATAATTCAATATGACCTACTTTAACTGATTTCTATTTTCCTTTCTTTAAGTATGAGCTCAATCTGTTAGACTTAGGGTCCATTTTCCGTTATCCAGTACAAGCCACGTCTAATACGTACATACGTATTAGACGTAAAAAGTAAATAAGCTCGGAACTATAATAAAACTCTTTCTGCCAGCTGACATAACCGTATTTTCCTTTGGTCTACCCTACATAAAACTAAGTGAAATATTAAGTAACAAATAAAACATATTCTATCTACCATCTTCCCACGTTAACACTTAAAAGGAAAAAGAGAACAGAAGGTCCATAAATATTGAGCCTTTAAATACACATATTTTTCGATGGAATCTGAGTAAAATATAGGACTATATTAAAGGTCAGCTGAACCCAACGGACCCTGTAATGCGCTACGCAGTGCATCCGAAAAATTCACCCAAGCAGGAACAGATAGTATTCAGCGGTGGGAAGCAAAAGAATAGCGTTATCGCTTAGCAGATTGCGACAGCCACACGGGTCGATTTTCAAGGTTAAATAACGCTTGCCTAGGTCGGTGCTCGATTAGTGACTATCTTAACATATCGAGATTCCTCCGTGCCTCCGAAAGCACGTTAAGCTGTTGGTCCCGGACATTTCTACATCCCTAACAATCGTTACGAGTAGAAGCCAGTAAATCTGAGATCAGTCTTGCCACAAAGATATCGTGTTGCTCCGCTACTGGATTGCGGAGGTCAGATAGGCAGTCGCTTCATGTAAACCACTAGTACTCAGCTGCATCCACTCATACTAGAAGCCATTCCCAACATACATTTACATTGTGGTCGGCTTCGTGTCTCTCTCTCTCTCTGACACGCGCGTGGAGTACGACATATCGACATGTCGCTGAGATAGGCCTGATGCTTACCGGACGGTGAGCTAACTCTGCTGACCGTCTGCAAACCCGCGCCTTCGGTGGCCGGAGATCAGCTCGCGATCCCATTTTGAGAGTGTTGTGTTTATGGTTTCAATTTGTTTAAGGTAAAGTCAAAACTAGATACATTTGCATTCCCGACAGCATGCACATATTAGTGTAAGCTTATTTCAATACATTTTGTACGCACCTGACCTTCTAAGCTTCCCTCCATAGTAACACTACTGAGAAGTGGCCTTTGCATCAAAAACCTTTTTCCTCTTACGAACATTGTTCATTTTGTTTGTTCATACAGCAGAATAATACAAATGGTATCATTGTTAGAATATCATTACTGTTCAGCCAATTTAATATGCTTTGTGACTTTGACTGTTCTTTTAGTTAAATTTTACTTTATAATGAAAAGGGTACTTGGATATTAATACTAAAACTTAAAGGCATTCAGGGAGCCATGAGATGGAAGAAAGTTAGCTTAAGACGGGTAACGGATAGCAGTTAAAAGGGAAAGAAGGTTTTATTTATGACATCAAGTATTTATGTATGTTTCTTTTAGCATAAATATAGAAGTTCCAACCTATTACATTATAAGACCGAAAGTAAGTAGTCTGTCTGTCTTTGTCACTATTTTATAATTTAGCAGCTAAAAGACGAATGAGCGTACACAAGGGATAACCATCTTATTCCCTTCGTCAGGAATACAAGTTCCAAACATGTGTTAAATTATCCGGACGTAGTAGTCTTGCGTTCCGGGGCCGCAGTATCTCGTTCGCACATTCCGGCAACCCCGACAGGAAACAGTAGAACACTGAATTCCGGATATAGCCGAGCGTATTAAGCACAGTACAAGGCATGCCTCGAACGCGTTCACCAAAATTGGCGACAACAAAACATACTTTTAACTACGGCAACTTGGGCTTAAATTTATCAATTTCCTTATTATTAATCATTTTAAATTGGTTCAAATGAAAATACATGAAATCGCTTGCAAATTGTACGTGAACCATCAGTTCTGTCAGGCCGGTTCCGCCGAGTGATGGATGCGCGGAAGTCCTTAGAGGAAGGCATCCCCTTTCATGTAATTCGTCGTGTTTCCGGGAGAGTGTGTCAAGAAGGACGGACTGAGCTATTATGATGTTAGTGAAGTGAATAAGAGAGTTTCTGTTTAGTACGATTTCAAAAACAAACTTCAACGTATTCTAAGAGATATTGCGTAAAAGCTGTAACCATCACGCACCATTTATAAAATCGTCTAGACAGGTAATTCTTTTTAGTTAATAATTATATAATTTTGTAGTTAATACTTATCATTGTTATTGTTGGTTATCATACGACATATCCCTGTCAGGCCCCAATCATTGCTGCTAACAGCACATAAAGGCGCGCGTGGAACACGAGCACAGCACGACACATCGTCGCTCGTGGTTTGTTTACCTCAGTTCATTATTTACATTACAATTAAATACTGTAGAGCAATTGCAATTCTTTCATTGAATAACTTGAAATTGAATTGAGCCAATGTTCCTCGCTGATAATGTAGCTTTAAATCCGTGAAAGAAGTTTTAACATCGGTCCAGAAGGTTTTGAGTTTACCCATTACAAAAAAAAAAACGAATGTTTTCTTTTAACAAAAAAATAAGTGTAGATTACTTTATGCATAACAAGCAAAGACTTACCATTTTCAAATTGCGTAGAATCATGGTCACTGGAGTAAATTTTGCATCACTTCACTAAAATTGTTTCTTACACCAGTACTGAACCCAACCAAATTACCCCGCCTACCTAGGGATACGCAAAATTTGAAAAGTATCGATACTTTACTCGATACCAGTATCGTATTAAAAGTATCGATACCTGAAGGTATCGAGTACTTTTTAAACCCGAATGAAGTGTAGTTTGTGTTGCTAAGTTTCGCAAAAAAATCTAGCAGGAACGTGTCTTACAAAATAGTCACTAATATCCAATAGTAAAAAAGTAAAAAGTCTTTATTTTGGAAACATAGACAGTTGACTACCTACATTACAAAGAAAACGATGATAGCTACAAAATCTTACAACTGTGTCGCAGCTATCAGCGCTTATACAAAAAAAGAAGACAATTGTTCCAAACTAAAACTACAAGTAATTAAAATAAAAAATACAAAAATTAAAATAAATTAAAAATAAATTAAAAAATTACCGTATGTGTCTGTGTGTGTGTCGATGAGTATGAGGGAGTAGAGTGTGAGTGAGTATGTTTGGACATTGTGTGAAATGAAGGGAATGTATGTGAGTGAGAGTGTCAGTATTTGTCCTATTTAAGTATCCACAATTTTTACAGTTTCATCATATGACAGTGATTTCAGCCAATTAGTCAGCTTCCTCCTCAAAAGGGTACCCCGTGTTCATGATTAATATTTAGTATTTTATTTATTTTATTGTAGAGCTTGGAGCCGATATACCTGAAGTGTCTTCTCGCTACCGCTGCTCCACATGGTATAGTTTTGCAAACTGTATGTTTTCTAAGTATAGTCTGTAGTACGAAGAGCTGCCTAACTGTGAGGACTTTGCAAAGTAAATAGAGGTCGGACGTCGGAAAGGGGATTGGTTTCTTTGATAGGACCTTTAGTATGGCCCAAAATAGATGTTTAGAAACTGTTAGATATTCACATAACGTACGTAAACGTAGGTACGTACCCTATTTAGGAGAAAATAATAAATCAGTACAAAAATTAAAATGTTTTTATTTTTAATTAAAATTACACATAAAAATAAACACAATAAAACTAACAAATAAATTGTCATAATGAATATTAAAATTATTTAGAAAACTGCCAATCTTGCAATCAAACGTGAATAAAATTTTATCCAGGCGCACAGTGTGTTTTTTACCTCAAAAAAGTGACATTTTATTTTTATTGCCCAATCCTACTAATCTTTATATAATGAATATATGACGAGAACTCCCAGATGACAAATATGAAAACTTGATTTTTAAAAAAATCTTAAAGTTTTCGTGACCTTCACGGAAAAAAATATTGAAATTAATTCTTTAAAAAAAAGTTAATCAGAAATTTAATGCACGTATTTGAAGCGATCTTAGGCGCGTATCATTCCGTTTTTATTTCATCAAAAATCATGAAAATATTCACAGAAAAAAATGTTTTACTGAATTTCGTATTTATTTTTTTATTCCTTATATAGCCCGAAGTAGAACCTCTACCTAGAACCAGTAGATTCCTCATACTAAGGTTTATCACCCGTAAAAATACTACATTCCACTTCGGCGGAGGTTTTATAAAATACATTTTTTAGTCTTGAGGTCAAATTATAAATTTAGGGTTTTCACAGTAAGGTCACATCGAAATGTCCTTTTTCATTAATATTTTTTTGTATGGCAAACTTAAAGAAACGGTGTGCGTAATTACCATAGCTGAACGTAGCATAAATTAATAAAATTTGAATACAAAAACAATTTAAAACATCTTTTTATTATATAAAAATTGGCCAAGTGCGAGTCAGACTCGCCCATGAAGGGTTCCGTATTAACTATAATAATATAATATAATATGTATATTTATTTGACGAATAAACAAAACCTTAAAAAATTCTTAAAATTAGCTTATTTACATTTTTACAACTACGCTAAATAACTTTGTTTTTCATAGTGTTTGTGTGAATTACAAAGTTATATTTGCGGTTTTAGAAAATACGCTGTATCTCAAAAACTGCTGACCCGGTTTCGTTCAAACCAATTTTGGTTGAAAGTTTACATTAAGGTCTACAGACATATTTTTTTTTTAGATTTTTCACTCCATTATTATAGAAGTTAGAGGGGCGGGGACACACATTTTACCACTTTGGAAGCTTATATCTTTTAAACGATTGTCTTTATGAAAAAGTGGTTTTAGAAACCCTTATATCATTTTAAAGACCTGTCTATGGATACCACACACGCATAGGTTTCATGAAAAAAATATTTTCAGTTCTAGTTCCATGTATTCCCTTTATTTTAAATATATTTTTTTTTTTTGTTAAAATCAGAAAGCGGTTTATAGAATATATCTACATACTAAGTTTCACATGTATAGTCTTAATAGTTTCGGAATAACATGTGATGGTGATGAACAATGTGACATACGAACGGACGGACAGACAGACAGACGAACAGACATATCGAAACTATAAGGCTTCCGTTTCTTGCCATTCGGCTACGGAAACCTAATAAAAAGCTACATCACTACTGACTGACTCACTGATCGACATAATTGCTCTCCCAAAAGGAGCAATGGGGTGAAAATGATGTATGGAGAAGTTGGTCGGAACCATCCGGTGGTTATGCGAAAACCTCGAGATCCTGAAGATCTGCTCCGCATCAGGGAGTGGACCGGCTGCCCGCTGAAACGGTAAGACTTGGTGCGTCGGTGCTGAAACTTAAAATGATCAGCTACCTTGGCAATTTGATGAATCACCATTATTTTTTCAAAATGGCGAAATGCAAGATGGCCGCCATACAAAATTAAAGTGCTTATAATTTCTCGACCGATTGAGATAAGTAGGGGGTTGCTAACAAATGTATTTACAGTAATAATACAGTAATAAATAATAATAAAAAGTATATTTCAGAATCAACTGGTTTTAACAAAAACATTGCAGAGATCTTCTTTTAAGTAAAAAGATACCTGTAACAAAAGACTTCTTCCATAATCTGGTGTTACATACAGAGCCTATTAATTATAGAATTAAACCTAATTACAATTTTAATCTTAATCTTATTTCAAAATTACTAAATAAATTAAAGGAGTGCAAAAACAAAAACAGAAAGGTGTACATACATTTACATTAACGTTTGATATTTTATTTACAAGAAATTTTTTTTTTTTTTTTTAACGTGGTAAAATTATCAAATAAGTCCTCCCACTCCGGGCAGGGTGGGAGGGACTGTCAGACTTTTACTGACTAAAATCCACGGTGTTCCTTCAATAACCCTTTACATACCGGGGCCACGGTAACGGGATGAGTCCCACGACCCCGGCAGGCTTCGGCCCTCTGCAGAGGGGGCCTCGTCATGTTGCTGACGCTCTTTGAGGCGCGCGTGGAACACGACGCGCCGTCGACCCGGGCATGGTCCATGGTCGGACAGCGAGTTGCCCTTTACTCGCTGTCCGCATGCCCGCGCCTACGGTGGCCGGAGATCGTCGGCCGACGTCCGACGCCGTGGGCGTCTACCACTGCGGCTGGGCTGGAGGGAGGACGCCATCCTCTCCCTCTCGCGGCCCGCCTCCTCCTTCGGAAGTATGACTGCTTCGCAGAAGGAGGCGACCGCTTCCCACTCCCTCTCGCCCCGCAGCATGGCCTCGACCAATGCCGGGCGCGAGAGGTCTCCGCCTATCGCCGCCGTGAGGACACGTCGGTGCTCTGCCCAGGCGGGGCAGTCTTGCACCGTGTGCTCTACGGTGTCCTCAGGGCGACCCTCGCAGTGGTGACACCCAGACGTTTCCTCCTTACCCATCAGACACAGGTACCTCCCGAAACTTCCGTGTCCGGTGAGGACCTGCGACATGCGGTAGGTCAGGACGCCGTGACGCCGATCTAGCCACTCCTCAAAGAGGGGTCTTACCGCCGCAATTGCGGCGTGCCCGAAGAAAATTTATTTACAAGACAAATATACTTACAATAATTTTTTTACAACAATATTTTTTTACTCAATTAGATTAGATTAATTACTTAAGATTATTAGATTCTCATCATCAGTATTGTCATCCTCCTGTGACAACTCTAGCTCAATTGCATGTTCGTCTTCTTGTGCATGCATGTCTGTTTTGTCATGATCAACAGCTTTCAGCAGATTTCGCACGGCAGCTGGTAGAGGAAGACTCCGAGAAAAGTTTTGTCGACGATGGAAGCGAAACATTGAAATCACCGGATCCGATGACTCTAACGCACGGTGAAAGAGATCAAGCATGGTTTTTTTCCTTTCCATTTTCCGGCAATGTTGCTCTCTGTCTCTATGCCAGAATTTATTTCTTGATTCAGCTGCTTGTTCGGAGAGCATGCCTACCGGAAGGATATTGGAATCGATGATCTCTTGACCGTGCACTAGAATTTTGTGTACAGTCACCGTCATCGGATGTCAGCTATATGTCGCGACATATTTTTCCATTACTGCTTTGCAATAGGTGCCAAACTTGGTGGAGTCTATTGGTAACTCACAATTTATTGTGACCAGGATATTATACAGGTCATCTAATAGTCAAGATTGGAGTCCTAAAATGTCTGCAAACATATGGCCGGTATTTATCTGACAGAGCAGTTCGAGCAGTATTGCCGTCATTAGTGGTACCTGCGTTAGGCCTCATTATGTCCACCAATAATCCCATTTTGCTTCTTATTTCGCCCTGAATTCGTATTTTTCGTTCTTCCACTATGCGGCTCTCTGCAGTGTTTTTATTGATTCGCCATTCCTGCACAGCTGGATCGTTTTTGTAACCGAGATGCAATAAAAACTCAAAAATACGAATCCAAGCATGGAGTGGATTTATGCCGTATTCCATATTTTCTTTTATAGCAGGTTTAGAATAGCACATTTCCAAATTATTAAAATTAAATTTGTACTGGATGCGTAAGGGGCGGCAAAAACGATATGACTGGGGTGTTGGATTAAGCCAGATTGCGTAACTTTTCAGCTTGAATACGCAGGGGCACAAAAGTGGTGGCAAACAGGCTATTTTCATTAGCAAGAGTGTCCTGATCAGATCGATCGAAGGTTCTGATGAAATTTTTTTGTAAACCTCCGAAGCCCGGGTTGGCGATTCAAGACATAACTGAATAACTGTTTCTAGGTCTTTTTTAGATCTTGGGTTCATTTTATTTTCTGGCGGAGCTGATATCGCCGAAACAAAACCTTTGATGAGTTTGGCTGGCGGTTCATTTTGCATGAATTCCTCCATGCGTTTGTTCGACCTTAGTTCCTGTCTGTAGCTTAAACTTCTGTTCTGAGAACTGCCTGAAGGTCCGGGCTCTGGAGAAGGCTCAGGCTCAAGACAAATAGACACGCTAGTGGTCTCGTGTGGATCTTGGGTATGACATTTCAAATGTTCTGGTAAGTCATCAATAAAAGACTTTTCTAAATATGTCTTATGCCTTTTTTTGAAGAGCTTTTTATTGCTTTTGCAAGCCCTGAACATTTTCATCGTTTTAGTAAAGAAAAAGATGAATTTGTCAATAAGTATCTTTGTGTCATTTGATGACAAAGCTTTTAAATTAGGTCCAAGTTCCTGGATAATTATTTTCAATAATTCTGAATAAGTGAGATCTTCGGGTGAGCCGTTTTTCCTCTTTTTTTTACTTTCTTCAGAGAAACATTCATATAAGTGAAGTCTAGTGCACCCTCCTTGCCTATTTGAAGACACTCCCGGAGGTTGAGAGGTGTCGGCTGTGGCACAGTCCACAGCTTCGCTTGCCACTCGTATACCGACATGAGGGTTCGCGCCCTCATGTCCCCCTAGCCCAGAGTCCGCCGGTCGGGGCCCGAACGGACATCCCCCAGCAGGTTGGGTAAGCCCCTGCTGAGGCAAAATGGCGCCATGGGTCTGGAATGGCTCCATGGTGCCTCACCCCCGTTCCTCCATGTTACATGTATAAGCGCGGGGTTTCAGCAAAAGCCTAACGTGGGTGAACCCTTTCCCGCGCTACATGTAACACTTCATCGGAAAAATATAATTATAGGGAAATAGGTATTAGTAACGTTACATAAAACTTTATTCATAAAGGTACACGTTCTTATGATTAAGAATAAATCTATAACGTTACAATTACGTATACAAGGAACATAAGATAGGGGCGCGAGCGCACAGAGACTGTCACGGGTGACGCGCGCAAAGTATTTTTCGTGACTGCAGGGCCTCTGAAACGTCGCTTGCGAATAATTAAGGCCAATCGGCATACGTTTGAAGCGATAGGTACCAAAGGGCGTGACAAACACAGTTTTGTCACGATCGGCGGTCCTTATCTGCCAGTAATCACTGCGAAGATCTAGAGAACTCATTACACAACCCTTCTTGGTCGACTGTAAGAGCTCGTCAATACGCGGCATGGGGTACGCATCCGTCTTAGTGACCGCGTTCAACTTTCGGTAGTCGACACAAAACCTATACGTACCATTACGTTTCGGTACCAAGACGCACGGTGCTGCCCAGGCGGATTCACACTCCTCGATCACGTCCTCCGCTAACATCTTGTCTAACTCGGCATGCATGATTTCCTTCTTGGCAGGCGTAACGTGATACGGAGGCAAAGCAATAGGCGGATGGTCGCCGGTATCTATGTGGTGTTCCGCAAATGGTGTAAGCTCTCCGACTAAATCAAAAATATCGGAGTACTCACATAAAAGATTCCCCAACGTCGACCTCTCCGACTCTGATAACATAGCGCCCTCATCCGTCCTCAGTACGTTCACGGAAGCACACTGAATGGGTTCGCGTTCGGATTCACATGACAAGGTATGAGGTGTACGAGGCTGAACAAAATGCGAACATAACTTCTTACTATCTATATAAACAGAAGAAAACACATTTTCTGACTTAACATTTGAGTTACTATCCCCGGCGCTATCTTGTTTACCTTTAGGACAATTAACTCTAATGTGACCTTTTTCACCACAATTATAGCAAGATGTGCCAGAGTTAGTAGAAAGAGATTGTTTACTTAGCTTATCACAGGAGTTTCGTACGTGTCCTCGCGCCTTACAATACATGCAGAACAACTTCTTATCACTGTTATCACTTTTGTTCACACACTGGTCACTACGCGGCGATTGCGCTCGTTCACGAGCGGACTGCGCAGCGCAGTAGGGGCGCGGGTGGCGCGAACCTGCGGCGGCGGCGTCGAGCTTGATCCCGGAGCGACGTGTTGCTGCGCGCACTCGCTGAGCACGCGGGCAGGCCTCGTAGTTAAACACGACGACGACAGCGACGCGGAGTTCTCCGACAACGATTCTTCTATACTGCGAGATTTTTCTATCAGCGATTCAATATTACTCACAGAGTCTCTTGATAACCGCTACCTGATTCTCTTGTGAAGTAGACCATAAATCATGTCCAGTCTCGCTTTCTCTGGTAATTGATACGGTAGTTTTGCCAACAGAGATCGTAATCTTACGATAGAAATGTCGGCGCGTTCCAACCCTTGCTCAGCAGCGAAAACATCACTGTATAATTTGTACGGTGGCCGTGGTATGCCATACCTCGAACGCAGGCGCTTGACAGTCTCTGGCCATGACGTAACTTCATGACGGATGCCACGCCACCAAACTGCTGCTTGCCCATGAAGTAACATGGGGAGTCCACGAAGTACCATCTCATCGCTGACCGAAGCGCAATCCATAAACATCTCGACGGCGTCTATGAATGCCTCGACCGCCTCCGGATACTCCGACGAACCATCGAAGCGCGAGGTGAATTCGACGAGATTCCCAGAATACGATGACGGTGACGGTTCAGTGCCGGAGTTCACACTGGGCGGCGTCCCTGAGTGCGATGTCAATAGAGACTCGACGAGCTTTCGGTTTGCCTCGGCCTGCGCCGAAGAGAAGGCAGCCAGGAGCGGAAGGATGCGAGCGACAAATGCGAAAGTTTGTGAGGATGGATGGATGTTTGTTACTCTTTCACGCAAAAACTACTGAACGGATCTGAATGAAATTTGGTAAGTAGATAGTTGACATCTGGGAATAACACACAAGCTACTTTTTATCCAGAAATTTCCACGGGATCAGGATTTGCGCGGAAAAAGCTTCCCACGCGTACGAAGTCGCGGGCGGAAGCTAGTATAACATATTTGTGATTTTTACTGTCCACTTAGAAAGTGTACCACATCACCAACTGATTGCAATATTATCTGTATTGACTCTAAAACGAGCAGTTTATATCAAATTAAAATAAGATTTCTCATCATAAATAGAAAGGTCATAATAGTTAACACCCCTAACATATATTTTTGAAAATAGTTTTCTCAAAACCTACGCCGAAGTGGAATGTAGTATTTTTACGGGTGATAAACCTTAGTATGAGGAATCTACTGGTCCTAGGTAGAGGTTCTACTTCGGGCTATAAAAGGAATAAAAAAATAAATACGAAATTCAGTAAAACATTTTTTTCTGTGAATATTTTCATGAATTTTGATGAAATAAAAATGGAATGATACGCGCCTAAGATTGCTTCAAATACCTGCATTAAATTTAACACTGATTTCTGATTAACTTTTTTTTTAAGAATTAATTTTAATATTTTTTCCATGAAGGTCACGAAAACTTTAAGATTTTTAAAAAAATCAAGTTTTCAAATTTGTCATCTGGGAGTTCTCGTCATATATTCATTATATAAAGCTTAGTAGGATTGGGCAATAAAAATAAAATGTCACTTTTTTGAGGTAAAAAACACACTGTGAGGCGGGATCCAGCCGCCTGGATAAAATTTTATTCACAAGTCAAGCGATTACGACTCTCTGTCATAATGGCTCCAGCTCGTGAAAAAAGCCTCTCCGAAGTCGAACTCACTGAAGTTGCTGGAATAATTAAGTATTTTTTCACCAGGTTAAATAGCCTAATATGAACAATAGGAAAACGAATTTCATGTCTTCCCACGCTTGCAAAGGATCTGCTTTGAGAGGAGATACTTGATTTGAAAGGTATAGTCCAACCTCATCCTTTTCCCCTTCAGTTGTCCTCTGACGTCTTGCATGAGCCAGTTGTTTATGTTGACTCCAGATATCCATTGTGTCAGTTTCCGATTCCGAGGAGTTTGTTGGTGGGCACGGGCTGTCATTTGCGTTTATTGTCCTTCGGATGTACGAAATCGCACGGGCGCAGGCATTGGGAACCGTAAAGTGGATGTTTTTAACCGACTTCAAAAAAAGGAGGAGGTTCTCAGTTCGTCTTGAACTTTTTTTTATGTATGTTACCTCATAACCCAAAGACGGCTGGACTGATTTGGAATTTTTTTAGTCGTTTGACAGGGTAAACTTTCTAATTGGTCCCATTGTTATGAAATCAAATCTGATGATGGGATCCTGGATTAATCGAGGGAACTCTTCAAATATTATAGGCAACACCTATAGCGTTTTGGGTATTTCTTATAGTACCTTGAGCTGTTACTTTCGAAAAGTACCATTTGGGGAAGTGGAACTGATGATGAAGACCACAGATGGCCACTGAAACTACACAATAATAAGTATTTCGTGGATTGGGATTCGATTACTTGAGTGTGAAGTGTGTCAAAGTGTGTGACGAGCAGACAGAATATTGCTTTTCCCGATGCTGAGACGTTAACGGCTCTGCATCGGGAAAAGCAATATTTTGTAAAAGGTGATCAGTAATTCACATTTTAGCTTTTGTAACTAGATAAATTACAAACCGACCCACTAAAAAGCGTAAAAAAGAACTTTATAGCAAATGAAACCGACTTCCATATCAAAACACTACAAAGCCAAAAATAATTTTAATTTCGGAAGACGGTGTAAAAAAAACAGAAAATACAAAACCAATAACACCGACTACCGAAATTAAACTTATTTTTGGCTTTGTAGTGTTTTGATATGGAAGTCGGTTTTATTTTTTTTTAATTTTGGGTCAAGCTGGGTGGAGATAAAAAGTATCGATACTTTCTAAAAGTATCGATACATCTAAAGTATCGGAACAAAAGTATCGATTCCAAAAGTACTTGGTATCGAAACAAAAGTATCGATATCTTGTGGTATCGATACTTGCGTATCCCTACGCCTACCCTAAGCAAATAGAAAAGGTTAACACGCAGCCTTTATCCGGATCCAGGAGACTTGATCCACTCAGCAAGCTTATTGGACGTACCTGGGGAAAAGAAAGATGGCGTCAGTGATAATGTTAAGAAAGTTTTTGTCAACGATTTCAGGTTGGTAGGTTTGTTTCTTTTAGCTCTGATTCAGTCAGTCAGCGGATGGGTGACCTTCTTAAGATATCGAGATTCGTACAGGGCCGATAAGTAACTTCTAGATAATTTCATCGTAGATCTCATCAATTGTTTCCCATCTGGCGTGATCTAGGGCAAAAGCGGGCTCAATAGAACGAAAAGTCGTCCAGACAATCATCTGGCACTTTTGCTGGAGTTTCAGACTACACAGTAGGCATACTTACGCCTCAACGCCTGAAGTTATTCCATTAATAACTTTGAGGAAACACAGAGGTCCCCTTAGGCAAAACTAAGATTCCCAGATAGTTAATTAAAATCCTCATTTACTTTTACAACATAAAAATCTGGCACTTACTTGTACCCGCCTGGTCATTTATCTTCGAAACTCCATAAAAGTCATGGCTTTTAAAACTTCTGTACGTGCATTTTATCCGTATAAATACAGGTGCAGTAGCTACTGACAAGGAAGTGTCAGGCCGTTGAAATACGCCCGCGAGCTAAATTAAATAAAAATCTCATAAAAATAAATGAAATGCTTGATGTGACTGACTGCAAAATTATTGGTTGGAAACTGACAAGTGGTTTGCGATTTTGATTCGTATTCCGAAATAATTGATGAGGTTTCAACTATAACAACTCTTCGGGATAAAGCTAGAAAGAGATGAGCTATTGCGTGCCACAGTGAATTTAATGTAAGGTAGAAATTACATTTGATTGTTGACTGCAGCTAACTAAGGAGAGAGAAGGAGGGCATTTTTGACATACCAATACGGATTAAAAGCATAGTACCTACACACATATAATTGATTGCTTAGTAGATTTGTGATTGCATTTTAGCATCTAATGTATAATAATACGTGAAGCAAAACCTTTATACCTACTTATAGCTACCAAAAGACAGAAGTTTTAAAGAAGAGTCGATTATTATTATTGCTAGTACTCACGCGGGGCTTCGCTCCCGTGGATTCTATCACGGTAAAAACATAACTCTCCTTTTTGCAGTCGCATAAAAAGTAGCCTATAACCTTCATCAAGCTTCAAGCTACTTCCATACCAAATTGCATCCAAATCCACCCAGTACTTTCGAATATTAGCGCGTTCAAGCAAACAAACAAACAATCTTTTCCGCTTTATAATATTAGTATAGATATAAGTACGCAAATCAGTTGAAGTAAGCGCACTCAATAGCAACAAAACATGATCTTCAATATCTCTAATCTTCATTTTAACTCATTGAAATCCTACAAATATGTAACTCTTAACACTATTAGACCAGAACATCGCGAACGCGTTTAACATATTGAAACGCAATAACTTACGTCACAAATGTGACGTCACGAGAAATTTAATTAATCATTTTCGTTTTCGGGAGTCGTCTGCGACAGTTTACGTTTTCCTGAAGCTTGGAATTTGGTGGAGCTGTATTGTATGGATAAAGGATAGCTAGCCCGTGGCTCAATAATAACAGCCGTAAGGTTCGATCAGGTTAAGCAACGCTTGCCGAGGTCGCTCTGTGGACCATCTTAATCGCGATTCCTCCGTGCCTCGGTGAGCACGTTTTATCGTTGATACCAAATGTCATTTTTACATGTACATATAGCAGTCGTTACGGAAATTCAGAAGCCAGAAAATCTGACAATAGCTTTGCCAAAGTTTCTGGGTTGCAGTGGTGGTCAATATAAAAATATTTTATAGAAATAAACTAGAATCATTAGGAAGTGAATTAAATCAACTAAAGAATTACATTAAAATATTTTGACATAATAATATACAGTATCCTCTCTATTATAATACTCAGCACGGATCTTGAGCGCTGACCTTCAACTGCGGTCTGATTGAAATTCGTTTCTGTGCAGTTTTGGGTATTTTATTGTACTTTGCCTTAGTGTACGATTCGCAAAGTGATCCCCACCCTGCTGCCGAGCGCTCAAGGTCCGTGCCGGTATCTATAACAGCGCCTTAATCATCAACCATATCTCGTATAGGATATGCGGAGACTGCAAAATACATAGTTAATAATGAATAAATACTACTTGCATGTCACCGATACCTTTAAGTCCAGTTCCAGTAAATTACAGCCAGAAACTTTATTAAACTACATAAAACGACAAAACTCTCGATTTGACTTCTCCAATGTTAATATACAAACCAGTACAAACGTGTGGCCACAGAACACATATACTCCTAGCGAAGCGTGCTGGTTTTGACAACTTATATAATCACTATATTTTGTAATGCTTTTTTTAAACGAAATATTTATAAAATATGAAAATAAATATTATTTGTAGGGTCCTTATACACCAATAAATAATATGAGACGGTTTTTAGAAACCAGTCAAATAGCCTATTCTGTCTATTATTTTTACTCGGAACGGCAACGAACATTTCCGAACTTTTGTATCTTGCATACGTAGTATCTCTATGTAGTCTGTGGTATCATGCGGCAGGACGCCCGGCTTTCGACATTCATGGGTGTGTGCGTTTGCGAGCTTGTACGGACAGTAAAATTACTTCACACATGCGAACAATTTTCCTGCGTGAATCCGCGGCATGACTTGGGAATTAGGTACATTAATTCGCAGCGCCTGGCAAACAATGTTTGTGTGCTTGCTAATAGGTGCTATTTATAAAATATTAGGCGTTTTTAAGTTACTGTATTTTGTTTATTCATTTATTTACTATTAATTAAAGTCATCTAAAACGTACGAACGTTTTATTAAAATATCTGTGAATGGCAAGTAAAGCACTGCATTTCTGCATTCAAGGAGCGCACGCCTCTGCAGTTGAATCATATCTATACTAATATTATAAAGCGGAAAAGTTTGTTTGTTTGCTTGAACGTGCTAATCTTCGAAAGTACTGGGTGGATTTGGATGCAATTTGGTATGGAAGTAGCTTGAAGCTTGAGGAAGGTTAAAGGCTACTTTTTACGCGACTGCAAAAAAGGAGAGTTATGTTTTTACCGTGATAGAATCCACGGGAGCAAAGCCCCGCGTGAGTACTAGTAATAATATATCGCGAGAACAAGCCCACGCACACAGACATGTCATGTACGTGTACGTACGGTGATCTGAAACAAAAGCCGATCGCGAAGGTACTCGTACTTGCACTCGTACCTTAAGCGTATGTATGCGTTTTCGCTCGTTTTATGGAACAGAAGTTCTGCCTACCTATTTTGTGTCTTTAATTAGGAATTGATTAGGTTTTACGCCTAATTAACTTGAGATTTGAATTAGAGATGGGAATTTGGCTGTCTACGCTTGGGTTTATGGAGATTTGAATTATTATTATGTTTGAGAGTAACTTGGGATGGTAATTTATATTAATAGGTTGTCTTTAGGGTCAGGTTAGAGCTACAAGCACAAACTAAGACTACGTTGGTTCAACAAAATTTTATTATAATTATAGTAAATTGAAGTTTAAATAGTCTTTATTATGATGAGTTGTTTCGCTTATTTTCCATGGAATCTGACAATAATATTTTCAAATGTCAAACTAAAACATTGAATTGCTTAAAAAAAGCATGTGCCAAGTACTGACGAATATCACTGAAGAAATAAATAAATTAAGGCATAAAAATGCGCAATGATATGAATAGAAGCTCGGACCAATCTTGATCTTGAATACTGTTGCTGTTTTTCTGAATAATATTTTTTTAGCTTCTCAAAGCAATCTATGTCATAATCATATATGATATCCCAAATCGTACATAAAGTCACTGAGTTATTGTCTACCATGACTATGTAATGTACGGTCGCAATCGGTCGAATATAAGGCCGTCAACACGCTAGTTTAAAAGTAAAACGCTACCGTAATGTTCTTTTTATCATTTACGTCATCCTAATACAAAGCGATTATTGCGCGATCTGATAATAAATAAATCGAAACTGATACCGATCGTATCCGAACCCATTAATAATCATTAAAGCGGCAACTAGTAGTAGTAGATCAAATGCCAGACGTTTACATAATTACTGAAAGGTCTGCAAATCATAAAGATTTCGTTTGTTATGAAATGAAATGAAATGAAATATTTATTCTGTAAATTGGTTATAAATAACACTTTTACACGTCATGTTTTTTTGCGTGTTTAGTTTAGCTAGATGAGGCCGGTATTTCCTACCTGTCTACTCTGAGAAGAAACACCGAAACAAACTCAGAGGTCAAAGTCTATTTTAAAGTCCAGACAATTTGTATTTGTATATGAGAAGCATGTAGGTTCATGTCTGTGGTATTCTTTTGAGGAAATAACCACGCAAATTTGAGCGGACCTGTCCAGACAGTGCAAGCATTTGTCAGTTATCGTGTAGCTCAACTTAGAATTATGAGTTATATATATAGTTATGAGAGCATGTAGCTAGCATCGTCATTATCCACAGCCTGACTTCGTCCACTGTTGGACATGACCCTTTCTTTTTCTTGTACATCTCCACGATCCGGTTTTTAGGGTTTCGGAATGGCAAAAAACGGAACCCTTATATTTTCGTCATGTTGTCTGTCTGTCTGTCCGTCCGTCCGTCCGTCTGTCCGTATGTCACAGCCATTTTACTCCAAAACTATTAAGACTAACATATGAAACTTGGTAAGTAGATGTATTCTGTTAACCGCTTTCTGATTTATTTACAGCATAGTTTCTGATTAGTATCACAGTGTTGTAGGCTACATTTATTCGGTAAGAAATTACTTTAGTAAAACCATAATTTTTCGAAGTTCTATCACCATTTATTTATTTATGTACACACATGACACTTACAAAAAAATTTATTAAATACCGACAAAAGAGCACAAAGGTGCTGCTTATTTCCTAAGAAATTTCTTCCAGCAGACCTGCGACAGGAGAGTTCAAGAGGAGATGATAGACACAGTGTGTATAAATAGTAGTTACGATAAATAAAACATACTTAGCTATACAATTAAACTATAATGATATAATAAACAAATATATACCTACATAGAATTAAAATACATATTTATATTAATGCTATAAAAATATATACCTATCCTACTCCTACTAATATTATAAATGCGAAAGTTTGTGAGGATGGATGGATGTTTGTTACTCTTTCACGAAAAAACTACTTAATAGATCTGAATGATATTTGGTATGTAGATAGTTGGCAGCCTGGAATAACACATAGGCTACTTTTTATCCCGAAAATCCCACGGGATCGGGATTTACGCGGGAAAACCTTCCTACGCGTACAAAGTCGCGGGTAGAAGCTAGTAATAAATATATAAAATTACGGGATGTTAGATAGGTAATGATCTTTGACCAGCTTTTTGAAAATATTAATGGATTTAGCTTCCCGGATTTTAGCGGGAAGTGAGTTCCACAGTCGTACTGCATGAAAAGAGAAGGAGTGGGAATAGAAACGGGTTTTATGGGATGGGTAATTGAGATGGAGTTTAAGGTGGGATCTACAAAGTGCGTCAGTAGGACGAGTGAATGAAAAACGATCGCGCAGGTAGTTAGGATATGCGGGGTTGAATAGGATGTTGTACAAAAGGAATAATATTCGAGTGTTCCTGCGAAGACGGATAGGGAGCCACTTGAGATCCTTTCGAAACTGAGAGACATGATCGTATTTCCTCAGACCAAAAACAAAGCGAATACACAAATTTTGCAAGCGCTCAAGCTTATATAAGAGCTGTGAGAGACCATGTGCAGTAATGTCTCTTAAAACATATAAATACAAGATTTCTACTATAAACTGTCACCGCTTACACGAGAATGTGGGTAAAACATTGTATCATTTAATTAGCAGTAAGCTAGCTCATGGCAGCAACTTTGTAAGAGCCAATTGAGGGGACGGTGGAGTTACTACGTCTGAATGTAAGTAAGACAAGTCGAGAAGGTTCTGGATGAGTTTACTTCTAAGTTTGGAAGTTGAGACGTTTCTAAACTAAACAAGTTTGTTGGACCTAACCTTAATTAATGTATGACAGACTGATAGATAGATTATCCGGAATTCTTTTTACGCGTTTTGCCTGCATGGTGTAGTGACCCTCTAAGATAATAGGTGGCGCTAGTGGTTGTAGAATACGGTTAGTTACGCGTAATAAATACGAAAATTTACTATATTCTTATTTATAAGTATAAAAAAGGAAATATTTGGATTAAAAAAAATTAAGGGTGGTATTTAACTCGTTATATATTCACGTAAAGATCTTAAAATCCACATATAGAGATTTACAGGCACTAATTATAAGTTAAGTGAAAATTATAATAAAATGATAAAAAATTATCAGTTTCTGATTTTTTCCTTTATATTCACCTAATTACTTATCTTCATGCCAAATTTGAACTTTCTAGGTCATCTGCAACTGGGTTATAGTTTTGATCTATAGGTCAGTCATAAAAATGACGATTTTTGGACGTTAATATCTAAATAACCGTTTGAGATATGTTTATAATATTTGGAAAACATATGTATCTCGCCAGTCTCAATATATGAGCCAAATTTGACAAGTTTAGGTGAAATAGTTTTTGAGTTATGAGGGGCTCAAAAGTGGCTCCAAATGGTTCGTATAATATTACACACGGTGAGCTGCGCGCCAGTTCTTGGCTTGACACGCTTCCGCGTGTCTAGATATTCGGTGATAACATCCGGCCACCCCCACGTCTCAGCTGCACTATTTCAGCGTTGTCCGAGATAATGCAGAAAGATTGAACCAACAACAAAGTAGTAAGTACTTTGTTTCACTCATGATATGACCTGTTTACTGAGAGTAGCCCGGGGGCAGGGTGAATGGAGCGAAAACCCTTTCAAAGTGGTGAAACTGATTCAAAATAGCCGATAATCGAGTCTTCTTTAAACAGTGGCCGCTTGAAGACTAATGATGATGATAATAATCCAATTACTAGCTTTAATCAAATCATTTCATAAAAATATAAAATCTGCTTACTGAAAAGACACACTTTAAAAACTATGAGGCAAGAAAATATTGGAATCTGAAACTGTTATGTACAAACTATTAATATTTACTATCTATTAAATTAATAACTGACACGTAATTTATTTTGATGAACACTATACATAACTAGCGGTGCCGTGCATTACGATTTTCTTTTTTAGGTGAGATAATCATGAAATGACTCCTCCTGCTCTGTGTGGAGCGAAACCCGCAAGGGAGTGTCAGATTTCTACTGACTACAAAACCCATCCTCGTTAGAACATTCCCGCAACCCCGGCAGACATTTCCGCAAGCCCGACAAAAATTCAAAATGTGTGCATGTGACAATAGTTGTGAGAGGGTAGAAACGTCATCAGAACACAATGCTATCGTTTCATCAGAATCTGATTGATGGTTTAAGAACGCATAGAGGACAAATTCAGATTCATTATTTCAGATAATAAAATGGGATGGGTCCGCCTGCTTGTCACTTTTAAAAATAAAAATGTGCTTGTTTCTTACACTTCAGTTGAGCAGTTGGGTTTTTTAGAATTTTTAAATTAGTTTTTTTTTCAACTTTTTAGTTAAAATATTAATTAACATTTTATTAGTTTTCCCGGTCGTGTCATATCGGCACTCCACCGGATTCAGAAAGTGAGTCCATATTTTTAAACTTTCTCATTGTGTAATTTTGCTAGTATTACACTAATGATAAACATGATATACCTTTTTGAAATCCTATGTTAAGCCCTTTAATTTGATACACACATTGTAGTATTTAAAAAAAAAATTTTTTTCACCGTGTATAATGGCTTCGCACAGCCGCCATGTTCAATTTTTTTAAATGTCACCTATATAAGAACACTCGGGCTGTTAAGACAAATCTAACGATACCTCAATTGCGTGAATCCGTTCAGATGTTCTGGAGATATGAGGTAATAAAGAATATTACATACATACATACAAGATACGCGCGAAAAACATAACCCTTCCTTTGCAGTCGGGTAAAAAAACCATAGTTGTGTTAGTATAAAGCTTAGGCTAGGTTACGACCCTCGGGGCGAGGTGCTAGAAGAGTGGGCGGTGACGACCGGTCTGGTCGTCCTGAATCGGGGTTCGGAATACACGTGCGTGCGGCAGCGGGGCGGGTCGATAGTGGACGTCTCGTTCGCTAGCCCCTCTGTCGCCGGCCGAGTCCGCGACTGGCGTGTCGCCGTGGAGGTGGAGACGCTGTCGGACCATCGGTATATCCGATTCGACGTCTCTGCCCAGACCGCGAGCGGCCGCCATCCAACAACCCCGATTAACGACGGCCCGCGTTGGGCGCTTAAGCGCATCGACAGGGAACTACTCGAAGAAGCTGCATTAGTCCAGTCCTGGACCTGGGAGTCGACGACGGACGGCCCCGTCGACGTCGAGGCGGTGGCGCTGTGGTTTTGCGGGGCGATGACGCAGATCTGCGACGCGTCCATGCCCCGTGTCCGCCAACAGTCCGCAAGGCGCCAGGTGTACTGGTGGACCGCCGAGATCGCGCAATTGCGCGTAGCGTGCGTTGCGGCTCGCCGCCGGTACACCCGATACCGGAGACGACGTCGACGGGATTCCGCCGAGGAGGACGCGTTGTATGAGGTGTACCGCGCGTCCAAGGAGACTCTGTGGCTGGCCATCGGCGACTCAAAGTCGCGCGCCAGGGAGGAGCTGCTGGGGTCCCTGGATCGGGATCCGTGGGGGCGCCCCTACCGTTGGGTACGGAGCAAGTTGCGTCCCTGGGCGCCTCCACTGACGCGAAGCATGGAACCCCAGTTGCTAGAGGCGGTGGTGTCGGCCCTCTTCCCAGGGCGACCGGGACACGTTCCCCCGGCGATGGCTTCGCCCTCAGCCACAGACTCTCCAGAAGAAGAGGAGAGCACCGATGTCCCCGAGGTGACGCAAGCAGAGATGGGAGCGGCCGTGTCGCGACTCCGGGCTAAGAACACAGCGCCCGGACCCGACGGAGTGCCTGGTCGAGCTCTCGTCCTGGCTCTGAAGGAGCTAGAGCCCCAGCTGAGGAGGCTTCTCACGGCATGCCTCGAGCAGGGTCAGTTTCCCAGTGTGTGGAAGGAGGGGAGGCTGGTCCTCCTCAGGAAGGAGGGGCGCCCCGCGGACTCACCGTCTGCGTATCGGCCCATAGTGCTGCTTGACGAGGCGGGCAAACTTTTTGAGCGTATCATCGCAGATCGCCTCGTCAGCCACTTGTGCAGGGAGGGGCCGAACCTGGACGACAACCAATTCGGTTTTCGTCAGGGGCGCTCCACCATAGACGCCATCATGCGCGTGAGGGCCCTGGCGGAGGAGACGGTGTCCCGGGGTGGGGTGGTGGTGGCGGTGTCTTTAGACATCTCCAATGCATTCAACACCCTACCCTGGAGTTGTATTCGGGAGGCCCTGAAATACCATCGCGTGCCGCCCTACCTCCGCCGTACAGTAGGGGCTTACCTGGAGGGTAGATGCGTCACCTATCGGGGACGTGACTGTGCTGGTCGGCACCTCACGTCGTGCGGTGTTCCACAGGGATCGGTCTTGGGACCGCCCCTGTGGAACATCGGCTACGACTGGGTGCTGAGAGGCGAACTCCCGCCGGGCGCCGACGTGACGTGTTATGCGGATGACACGCTCATAACTGCCCGGGGGAGCTCGCACAGGGAAGCAACGTTGTTAGCCACGGCTGCGGTGTCACAGGTGGTGAACCGCATCTGGCGCCTGGGCCTGGAGGTGGCCCTAAACAAGTCGGAGGCTATGGTGTTTCATGGCCCTCGACGGGCGCCGCCGCCGGGATCACACATCGTGGTCAGCGGGACCCGGATAGCTGTCGAGTCCACCATGAAGTATCTGGGATTGGTGCTCGACAGCCGATGGGAATTCGGGCCCCACTTCCGGCGACTGGTGCCCAAGTTGATGGGCGCAGCGGGCGCGCTTTCAACGTTGCTTCCCAACTTGGGGGGCCCGAGCGCCGCCTGTAGGCGGTTGTACGTGGGAATCGTGCGGTCCATGGCCCTGTATGCGGCCCCTGTGTGGGCGCTGGACATGACGGCCGGCACTCTCGCCATTCTGCGCAAACCGCAGAGGGTGATGGCCGTCAGAGTCGTCCGCGGGTACCGCACGATTTCCTACGAGGCGGCTTGCGTCCTGGCCGGATCCCCGACCTGGGACCTAGAGGCGAAAGTACTCGCGTCGTTGTATCGATGGCGCGAGGAAGAGCGGGCACGGGGCTCGAGGCCGGTGCAGCAGCAGATCGCGCTGCGCCGAGAGGAGCTCCGTCAGGTCTTGGTGGCGGAATGGCGGCAGAGGCTTCTGCGCCCTACCGCCGGCCTCGCTACCGTCGAGGCGATCCGGCCAGTACTCGACGACTGGCTCGGGAGAAGGCACGGCTCCCTGTCGTTTAGAGTGACACAGGTGCTGTCAGGGCACGGCTGCTTCGGCAAGTACCTGTGCCGCATAGACAGGGAGCCGGACGCTCGGTGCCACCACTGCGTCCATTGCGGGGAGGACACGGCGCAACACACGCTCGCCGAGTGTGTAGCTTGGGAGGAGCAGCGCCGTGTCCTCACAAATGAAGTAGGAGGCGATCTGTCGCTGACGGCCGTAGTGCAGAGTATGGTCGGCAGCGCAGAGTCGTGGGACGCGGTGGTGTCCTTCTGCGAGGACGTGATGTCGCAGAAGGAAACTGCGGAAAGGGAGAGGGAGATCTCCACTCCCTTCCCTGGCCGCAGAAGGCGCACCGGGCGCAGGGGAAGGGCGGACAACGCCCTTTTCCAGCCCCCATGAATGGGTCCCCAGGGGCGAGGGACTTGGGGAAGTCCCCCGCCCCCTATTCGATGGACCCGAGTCGCAGGCGCGCGCGGGTGTCGGCGCGCGCCTCTGAGGCGATGCACGGGGTAGTTCAACACCTCACTACCCCGTGCAGGAGGCGAGGCCGGGACAGACCCGGCCAGCACTAGTGCGGGGCTGCGGAAGAATTAGGTTTCCCGCGGCCCCCCGTGCACGTGTGAGAAGACACCGGGGTGGTTTTAGCCGGTAAGAATCCGGCACGCCCCTCCGCCATTCCCCAGGCGGAGGTAGTCCATGAGGATTTCCCCCCGTAAAGAAAAAAAAAAAAAAAGGTTACAAACATACAAAATATTATTTTTAATTATATGGATAGATAGGAAAAAGATATTTATCTAAAGATATATATAACGTTTAGACGAGAGCTGTAGTTATGTGCCACCTTCCCTGACAAAGTTTTATACCAAAAAGAGATCATAAACATTAGTGCAAAGTAGCACAAGCGCTTTACTATTATTGTTTTTGAGTTTGTGACTTTATGCCCTCTAGAAAGTACCATATAAAATTCTATATGCCTTCACTTAGACTTTTCTCGATTCCTCTATAGTCAGTTATGACTTTATGACTTACGTCGCCATTATAAACACTTGAAATATTTTAACTTTTAACGAAAAGCCGTATCTATAAAGTTTTAATGCAACGTCTAGACGCCATTTAGTTCTCAATAAAATTGAATCAATTTCCTTTGATGTTACGTGCTGGCAGTAATTATTATTGCACTATCAATAAGGCCGTGCGCGCACTGCCTTGCGGTGGCCGCAATTCCGGTAGTTCTACCGCACCGGTAGACTGACCGCAGTGCGCGCACTTCTATGACACTCCATACTTCACAAATTTTGCGTTTCCAAAACGCAACGCAGTGCGCGCACGGCCTTAGTAGTTTATCAACGCGGCGAGGAACGATAGTTTATTTTCTTTTAGGTTTAATTAAGAGTTGTGTCCTTGTAACATTTTCATTTGTGGAGATATGGTGAGAGAGCTTGAAAACAAAGAAGTTTCCTCAAGTACTTTGAGGCAGACAAAGTATCACTTCATAAGCGATTGAAATTATATAAGGGACTACCTTCTGCGCGGCTTTGATCGCATGAAGTTTTTTTAAACGAAAAAAAAAATAGTAGCCTATGTCCTTTTCCAAGATCTTATCTATCTCTGTACCAAATATCATAAAAATCGGTTAAGTCGATCAGACGTGAAAGTAAAACGGACAGAAAGAATTACTTTTGCATCTATAATATTAATCTGTAGGGATACACACATTCCTACCGCCTCCCTTCTTGCTAAGGCAAGTGACAAACGATCTATGTCACTTTATGTAAATTTATAATCAAACGGGTGACTATCAATATAATATGGGTTTATCAGGTAAAATCTCCTGGCTCACATACTATAGAAACATGGCAGAATTTATAAAGCGGAATAGTTTGTTTGTTTGAATGCGCTAATCTTCGAAAGTACTGGATGGATTTAGATGAAATTTGATTTGGCTGAGCTTGAGCAAGGTTATAGGCATTTTTACCTAACTGCAAAAGAAGGAGGTTATGTTTTTATCGTAATAAAGTGCACGGGAGCGAGGCCTCACGCGACTGCTAGTGTATTAGTATAAACACTGAAGTAGAAGCACACTACGAGCATAATGTTTTAACCCCAAAAAAAAACAAACATTACGGCTCAAACATATTATAGCTCCGTCTCCACAAAGTTGTTACATTTGCGCCGTTTGAGATTCACTGCACTTATACTGAAAATATGTCAATAATTAAGATGTGACTTTATAAAATATGTTGCATAACTATTTTTGTTGTTTAGAAATTTAGATTTAGGTTCTTTTGGCAAATTATTTTACCGATGAAATTGATACCTGTATCCGTCTATAAATACATCAAAGTTGTTAACACATTTAATAAGCCTTTAGTAATTATTAATTAACTCTTAAGATTAAATGCAGTTGTATTAACTTCATGTGATTGGTCGAGACTTTGACAGTTCTCGACCAATCATAAGCAAGTAAAATGGTGGGAAGTGTGCAGATATTTATAGTGGTATACTCATGTTATAAAATAATTATTCCTATAATTATATGTTTGTTGACTATTTATAATCATATCTATGAACTCTTAAGATTAAATGCAGTTGTATTGACTTCATGTGATTGGTCGAGACTTTGACAGTTCTCGACCAATCATAAGCAAGTAAAATGGTGGGAAGTGTGCAGATATTTATAGTGTTATACTCGGCACTCTGGGGCATTCGTATTGGGACATCTGTGCTAGTCACTTGCATTGTATACTATATAGTAACTTTAGTAATAAAAGTGGTTTTTCAAAGTCTATAAAGAGTGTTTTTATATTCCAAGTCCTTACTTCTGAGTATTGAACCAGTACGGTTCACATCTCAGAAGTGGGATTAACAGCCTAGTGCCCACAAAAGGATCGGAGACACGCTTAAGTATTTGGCGTACCGAGAAAACGTAAGTGTCTTTTTAACCGACTTCTAAAAAAGGAGGAGGTTCTCAATTCGGATGTTTGAATTTTTTTTTTTTTTATGTTTGTCCACGCATAACTCCGTCGTTTGCCAACCGATTTGAAAAATTCTGATTTTGTTAAAAAGGGTTTACTTCCCAAATGGTTCCATGAAAATTTTATCGAAATCGGACAAGCCGTTTCTGAAAAATCAACAAAAGTCTAAAAACGAAAAGATCATCAACGTAAACATTCGTTGATGATCTTTTCGTTTACGCTGCATTGCCTTTTTTGTTCGCGCATAACTCCGTCATTTACGAACCGATTTGGAAAATTCACTGACCCACTAAAAAGCACGAAAATAAAAACTTTTTTGCAAAAAATAAAACCGACTTCCATATCAAAACACTACAAAGCCAAAAATAATTTTAATTTCGGAAGGCGGTGTGAAAAAAAAAAAGAAAATACAAAACCAATAACACCGACTACCGAAATTAAAATTATTTTTGGCTTTGTAGTGTTTTGATATGGAAGTCGGTTTTAATTTTTGCAAAAAAGTTTTATTTATTTTGTTTTAATTGTACTGCCTACCCTCATTAGTCATATTATTGCAATTTACAATACCAATGTGAAAAGAAAAGTAGGCTACAGGTTTATCACTATAATAACGTATTTTTTTCTCGTCTTATTTTAATTACTTCAGAAATAGAACTGTATTTACCGTAACGGAGGTATTCCGGAGGTTTATATGGTTAGTCATGCATGTTTACCATGCCAGGGTACTCCCTGGGGACAAACATGTTTGATATTTCTGATTTTAATTTGAGAATGAACTGTATTTACCGTAACGGAGACATTCCGGAGGTTTACATGGTTAGTCATACATGTTAATCTTGCCAGGGTACTCCCTGGAGATGAACATGTTTGATATTTCTATTTGTAATTCGAAAGACTTAACTGTATTTATCGTAACGGAGACATTCCGGAGGTTTATATGGTTATTCATGCATGTTTATCGTGCCAGGGTACTCCCTGGGGATGAACATGTTTGATGGTCTATAATAAAGTATGTGAAAAGTAATAAACATCTTGTTTACAAGTTTACTATAGTTAGGGTTTATTAACTCAAGTGTTTTTTTTTATTATTATTACATGTTGAGGCCGCGAGAACATGGATGAACATGGGTCTAGTTCTCGACGAGAACGTGATGGACCTAGATGGAGCCCTCGCAAGTCGCTGACGCCGTCACTTCGATGTCGTGAGCGCAACTCGAAGCCGCAGCCGGGGTCGAGGCCGTACGCGTTCACCCGAAGAAAATTGTGGCAGCCGAAACCTTCGGTCGTGGTCCGGGCGATCGAAAGGAAGACGATCACGACCGACGATTAGTCGGTCTCCATCCCGACCACACTATTCAAGAAAGTCAAGTCGTCGTGATAAGCGCTCCAAGACCCGGTCGTGCACTCTAGGGCGGCACGAGACGTGCCACGTAGAACCAGAAGTTCACCTAGGAGCAGAACATCTCACCGTCGTACACCATCCCGTGAAGAAACACATCGTAAGTGTGAGTCGAATAATAATCTGCTTATTCCGAACTTTATTACTGCACTTAAGGGTACGCATAATACAAGCGATCGCGATAGGATGTTTTAAATAATGTTATTCCTGATTTTGACCCATTATGTAAGGAACAAACGGTTGATACGTGGCTTCATAAGGTTGATGAAGGTGCAAAGATCTATGGTTGGGACGATAAACAAGTAGTCCACTACGCCCTACCGAAATTATCAGGGGTAGCTAAATCCTGGTATCAGGGTCTACCCTCACTACTATTTTCTTGGCCGAAGTGGAAGTTAGAGCTGAAGGAATCTTTCCCAACTAGGGATAATTATGCAGACTTACTAACGGAAATTCTGAATAAAAAAAAAGGTTCGTTATGGGGAGTCGTTAGAAATATCTTATTAGACTAAAATGAATCTTCTAAATCGTTGCGAAATATCAGGAAAACGTGCAGTTGATTATAATTATTACCATATATTATTATCATAGCAGGTATAAAAGATCATGGTGATAGGTTTGGAGACCAAAGAGCTGAATTTACGGAACCGGATATGCTTCTTAAATTTTTAAAGACAATATAAGTAGGTCAAGATAGGTCCACAAACAAGCAGCAGAAGGTTAAGGATAGAGATAGGCGATCACAAAATAACATATTGTTACGAGCTGGGGTTCGGGATAGAAATATAATAATTAACGCCAAATAAACCAAAATTAACACTTTACTTAAATAAACACCAAATAAAAATTAACACAGTTATTCACAGTACAATACTTGTCACTCAACACTTAAATCGCACCGAAATTCACTTGTAAAGCTTCGATTATATCGATCCGTATCTTGAAATAAGACTGCCTCTCTGCGTCCCTTTGCGATCTACTTATACCCCGCTCTGCGTTCTACAACATTCTTGTATAATCAACTCACTGCCTACACTGCCAAGAATATTCCAGAAGCTACTTGAGACACTCAGTACTGCTACTCGCCGCTAGATGGCGTTAGTGTCTCGAACGTATTAAAAATCAGTCGAACTTTCTCGATATACTCAATACTGCTACTCGCCGCCAGGTGGCGTTAGTGTATCGAACATGCTAAATGTCGGTCGAAGTCTCTCGACGTACTTAGCTAAGCGACTGGCGTAACAATATTTACCGGTAATAAAATAGAACACGGTTCCCAGAAGTCAACCGGATCTAGTATGGTCTGCTACAATTGTAAACAACCCGGTCACCCATCCTTTCATTGCCCAAAATCAAAGATTCAATGCTCTAAATGTAATCTACTAGGACATAAAGACACTGAGTGTCCTGGGACAAAGCAAAGGACCAACCATAAACCAAAAGCAATGTTGAAAGTAGAAAATACAGGCGATTCAAGTGCCAAGTATAGAATGCCTATTAAAATAAAAGGGTTGTTATCAGAATGTCTCGTAGATTTTTGGAAGCGAGGGTACTTTGGTCCGTCTCAGTAAAGCTCAGTGCTTAGGACTAGACTGGAAAGTAGGAGAAGTGCCACTATTAAGAGGAATAGGTAACGTGCAATATAAACCCCCTGGCAAGGCTAACGTCATGATCGAAGTACGGAGCGTAGTAGGAAATCACGTGGAGATATTGGTAGTAGATGATTATTTATTAAATTTCCCTGTACTACTAGGCCACACTGTCACCAAAAGACCCTCGATAAAAGTAGTAGACAGAATCTGACGTCATTTTCCAGCGGGTTAGTGACCAGTCCGTTTTGATTTTTTATGTATGAAGGAGACGCGCATAGGGCGCGGCGAATTAAAGGCGATCCCAGTTAGATTGTGTAATTATTTCTCGGGAAAAATTTACGTGAACCGCGCGCAATAAATAAATAAATAAATCTTTAAATAAATAAATCTTTATTGATATAAAATGAGGATACAAGACACTGTGAAGCCTCTGAATCCCAAACTAGGTTAGAACCTGTATATCAGGAATCAGCGCCTTCTTCCATTTTTCTGTTTTAAATGTCAAAAACCGTGTTTACAGAGTATGTTTACAGGTATGAGAGCATGCAAAAAATAACAGATTTTAAATTAATTAAATTAAAATGAAATAGTTTAAAATAAATTATATTGAATTGGATTAAATTAATAAATTATATTTTATACATTAGTATGAATTATATTAGTGTATAGTGAGTACCTACATGCATGTGTGCTTGATTGTGTGTGTGTGTGTGTGTGTGTGTGTGTGTGTGTGTGTGAGTGTATGTGTGTGAGTATGTCTCGTAAAAATATATATAGTATATCCACAAGTTATTGCAGTAATTTTTCAGTTTCCTCATAGTTCTGCGTAAGAAGCCAGTCTCTAAGCCTAGATTGGCATTCACGCAAGGAGAGGGGGTAAAAATTTAGAATATTATTAATTTTATTATATAGATGCACCGAAAGAAAAGCCTTTTGTCTTCTTCCTAATGCGGTACGACATCTAACGCAGTTAAGTACTTTAATAATTTTACGTTTGTTGCTAAATTTTGTTGGGTCATAGGGAGTACAGATGTGTTTACTGGTAATTATATTGTAAATAAATAGCTGCCTTACAGTAAGAACTTTGCAAATCTCATAAAGTGTTTTAGTAGGGAATCTATACGGCTTACGAGTCATAGTTTTAAGCAGGGATCGTTGAGCTCTCTCCAAAAGGATAATATGCGTTTTACATGCGCCTCCCCAAACACCGATACAATAACCAATAACCGACTGAACCAGTGCATAATATACAGAACGAAGAAGATCTAAATTAGCCACGTCCCTAAGGTTTTTAAACGCCCATATTAGCTTTCTTACTCTTGACGCTATCATGTCTATATGCGGCTTCCAGGTTAACTTCTCGTCTAATAATACTCCAAGGTATTTTACTGCAGGGATTTTAGTAATCGTTTGGCAAGAACACTGTTGGTTTGTTGAGAATTCGCATGTGTGAATAGAAATCTCACAGTTCGGCTGCTTTATACGAAAATTACTAAATTGCACTAACGATGTCTTAGCGACATTTAGGGTCAATAAATTAAATCTTAGCCATTGTTGAGCCCTGTGAAGTCCCTTTTCCGCATTTTGTCGTACTTCGTCCCAAGTCTCCCCTTGAAACACAAAAGCTGTGTCATCTGCATACGTAAAAATTTTGCCTTTATGGAGTGACATTTGACACAGGTCATTTATATATACAAGAAAGAGACTGGGACCGAGTATACTGCCCTGAGGGACACCGCAGGTGACAGCAGCATCAGAACTAACATAATTACTAATTTTGACTTGTTGCTGACGACCTGTAAGAAAATCAGCAAAAATTTTTAGCACCTTACCGCGTATACCGTGTTTTTCTAGCTTGTCCACAAGAATAGGGATCGAGACAGTGTCGAATGCTTTGGCAAGGTCGATAAAAACTCCCACGCACTTTTGTTTGTGGTCAAGACAACCTGTGACATAATCCACTAATGAACTGACAGCTCCATCAGTACTACGTCCTGCTCTGAAGCCAAATTGGGAGTTTGAGAGAATGTTGTTATGTTCCAAATAACTTACAAGTTGTCTGTTTAGGAGTTTTTCCAACACTTTGAAGAGTGCTGGAAGCACAGAGATTGGTCTATAGTTTGCAACACTGTCTCGTGCCCCACTCTTGTGAACAGGTGTAATAAGTGCTCTTTTAAAGACTCTGGGAAAAATGCCTTGATCCAAACACAGTGATACAATAGTGGTAAAAAGCGGGACTATAATGTGCTTAGCCATTTTAAGAAATTTGTTTGAAATACAGTCCCAGCCTATCGCACAGTCATTCTTCAGATTCATGATAATGGACTCAATTTCACTTTCACCAGGTGGAAGCAGAGCCATTGAGTTAAGGGGATGTGATATTTCCGGTTCATTTGAGCTATCTTGAGAGGTATCATAAGGTCGTGAAATATTATCTGCTAATAGCTTTCCGGCGCTTGCAAAATAATTATTGACTACCTCAACTGCTTCACCAGGGTTTTCCTGTATATTCAACAGGTCACCTGCAGGAACTTTCTGTTTGGTGGTACCCGTAATAGATTTAATAGCAGACCATGTCTCTTTATTGGATCTAGCATTTTGGAGGATTGACTGTTCATGACAACGTTTTAACCTCCTCAACAAGGTGTTACAAAAATTCCTATATCTCTTATAAGTTAATTCGGGAATTGGATTATTAGGATTATTTTTTAGATTTTTGTGCAATTTGTCCCGATGGCGAATACAGCGCAAAAGACCTGGGGTTATCCAAGGTTTTATTATTTTTTTACGCGCCGAAACATTAATTATTTTTGTATTAGATTTTATTGCTGAAGACACCTTATCAATAAAAAGAGTTGCAGCCTGTTCAGCATCAGCAGTAGGGCATATGAAAGAGAAATCTAAAGATTCTAATTGTTTAATAGTTGCTACAATATCCGTTTTAAAAATTTGACTGCACTTTAACTGCTTACGCTTGTAGGAAAGGCTAAGTAGAACGGAGTCATGATCTGTTACTGTAGATTCAATCACAGTAACTGTCGCTGGCAACGTGGTCTTAATCATAATATGATCTAGGCAGTTATTTATTCTGGTTGGAAATGTATGACCAGGAAGAAGCCCTAGTTCAGCAGAGAGATTTAAGTATGGTGAACTATTTCGATCGGTGCTATTTGGTTTGATATCGATATTGATGTCTCCAATTAGGACGATATTTTTACTTTTGCAAGGTCGAAGCAGGCTGTCAATAGTGTTTAAAAAGTTGTCAATGCAATTAATAGACGGAGATCTATATACGGCCAATATGACAATATCAGCGCCTATCGAGACCTGCAAAAAGTTAGCACCTACTGGGTCAGGTTCCACCACCGTACATCTAATTTCGTGTTTTACATATATGACGATACCATCGTTTTGATTGAGGCTTTTTTTAGTGAAATAGCACGAATAATTTTCGAGAGTGGGTGGTGGTTTATCCTTAATGAAGGTATATTGAAGGTTACGAACATTACTTGTTGCCCGGCGGGTATCAGTTATCACACGGTGCGGGTAGGATTCTCGTTCAGAATATCGGTGACAACCATCTAGTTATAGAAAAGGGTAATCTTATAACTAGGAGCCACAAGTAAAACGAGAGCTTAAACGTTCAAAAAAATTGATTTTAGTGATCAGTCATCCATAAATCAATCACCAATCAGCTGCGGAGAAAATTAACAAAAGGGTCAAAAAGAGTCATTCAAGGTCTTGTTGGATAAATATAAATATTACTTTTCTAGAAGTTTAAAAGATGTTAGATTTACAATGGCAACTGAAATGGTGATTCAATTAGGTGATCCCGATCCTGTACTTTACCACCCATACCGGTTGTCTTTTACCGAATGCCAGCTAGTTCAAGATATGATCAAGGAAATCAACGAGGGCGCTTAAAACGGACGCGATATCCAAATTCCCTACGCCAACAAATGTTCACGAAGTTAGAAGATCCTTAGGCCTTGCTAGCTTCTTCAGAAGGTTTGTCACGGGATTCACTTTAATAGCACGTCCACTGACTAGTCTGTTGAAGAAAGACTCTTCTTGGAGTTGGGATGGAAAAAGAAAACTAGAATCGTTTGAAAAATTAAAGGAGATTGTAGTTAAAACCGGTCCTGGGACTTTCTGACCCTAGTTGACTAACTCAACTCCACACTGACGCTAGCAAATACTGTGTAGCCCGCATTTTAATGCAACAGAACAGATCTGGGGCGTTCAAACCTATTGCTTAGTATAGCAGGCAGACTGGTTTAGTCTGAATGAACAAAAACTTCACTCCTTCGAGTTAGGGACCCTCGCTAGTATTGCCTCATTAAATAGGTTCAGGCATTACTTACTTGGTATTAGATTCAGCATAGTTAACTGCAACGCTTTGCATACCACTTTGAGTAAACGCGATTTAATCCCACGAATTGCTTGCTGGTGGCTGCAGTTCTTAGTATATGACTAGAATATCGCGAATGTTTTAGGCGACTCCAAATGTAAAGATGAATTGGCATATTGAAAAATTAAAAGCTTGAAAATGGACGGGTATATCGTATAATTGGCAAAAATACAATTCGTTGAGTTGTTCCAAGTGGCACCAAGCGTGGCAATACATTCATCCTAGTTATCATAGACGCGTTTACTAAATTTTTTGACATCACCGCTGCGCGAAATACCAAATCGTTTACAAGCATTAGGGTATTCAAAGAGCATTGTGTGCCAACCCATATGATTACGGATCAAGGGACAAGTTTCACTAGTAGACAGTTTAACACGTTCAATCATGTGGTATGAAACACGTGATTAATGCCGTTGCCACACCCTGAGTGAATGGCCAATTGGAACGGTACAACCGCACCATTTTGGCAGCGCTCGGGGCAATTAACCACGATAAACCAAATGGTTTATGGGACGAACATTTACTTAACATGCAGTTGGGTATAAATACAACCGTATATGCCACTACTAAAAAGACTCCAGCGGAGCTTCTTTTCAGACAAAATCTAACCATTCCATCTGATGGTCTGTTAAACGATGTAATAAACAAAGTTACTTCCGAGATCGGGGAGAGTCTGGACTATGTTAGGGTTACAGCCGGTGAGCTTATTAGGATACAACAGGACAAGGACAAGGAGCGTTATGATAGGTACAGAAAAATGAGAATGCGTTTCAAATTTGATTTGGTTAGAGTAGTAAGAGCTGTAACGGGAATAGAGGGGTAATCTAAGAAGCCTGCTGGAATCTAAGTGTAAAGGTTCCTACAGAATTAAGAAGGTGATCCCTAACGATAGGTTTATGGTTGAGAACACACCCCTCACAAGGACTAGTAAGAGGTACGAGGCCGTAATGGCCATTGATAAAATATTCCCATGGATCTGTTTTAACGAACCCGTATCAACCGATTGTGAATCCAAGCCTAAATATTGTGAATCTGAATGTAAAGGATTGTATTTGTGGTGTAATTCATTGGTATTAATATAGATGAATACTGTACATAGAAATAAATAAGCAGGTAGACAAGAACACAGAATCAGATCTTTTGCTATCAATTACATTATGTATTTCTAACATGAACATATAAAGAACTATGAGATGTCGATGTCACAATAAAAAGTAATGCAAATGTAGTTTTAAGTTTCGATCATTAATGTCATGTATCATCTAAATTACTCCATGTACTGATGGCTGAAATATTTGCTGGTCAACGTCATGGACTAGTAAATACCGATTCATTGGTTAGAGTCACGTACTAATGAGTTGGTGAGAGGTATCAGGTAAACGATGCCTCCCATTTTAGCAATTGGTGCATTAGTGGGTGTATCTACTGGTCAAGGTCATGGACCAGTACATACACCTACTGCCGATATAAGATATAGATTACGCTAGGCGTGTCAGGTAACCGACACCCTTAAAGGTTATAAGCGTTGAATTAATCAAGGTCATGGATTAATAAATAAATTTATTGTTTTTTATTTTTCTAGAAAGCTTACAGACAAAAATCATTTAAGGAGTAAATCTATTGTAAAATAATTGAACTTAAGATATGATTAATTAAAGACGAATTACATAATTTATGTTCAATACGTTACATTGATAAGTTGAAAATGATGTATGTAATGGTTTTTTTTTTTTCTTTCTTTTGTAATACATAACAACGAGGGACTCGTTGGAAGTCGGATGGCTGAGCTGTTATAAATTATGCCTATAATTATATATGTTTGTTGACTATTTACAATCATATCATAAGCAAGTAAAATGGTGGGAAGTGTGCAGATATTTATAGTGGTATACTCGTGTTATAAAATAATTATTCCTATAATTATATGTTTGTTGACTATTTATAATCATATCTATGAACTCTTAAGATTAAATGCAGTTGTATTGACTTCATGTGATTGGTCGAGACTTTGACAGTTCTCGACCAATCATAAGCAAGTAAAATGGTGGGAAGTGTGCAGATATTTATAGTGTTATACTCGGCACTCTGGGGCATTCGTATCGGGACATCTGTGCAAGTCACTTGCATTGTATACTATATAGTAACTTTAGTAATAAAAGTGGTTTTTCAAAGTCTATAAAGAGTGTTTTTATATTCCAAGTCCTTACTTCTGAGTATTGAACCAGTACGGTTCACATTTATGATTCGCGATAAAACCAAATTGTGTGTAAAACAGACACGGTACGTCATGTCATGTTTTTACACTTCGTTACACACATGCGTGTCATACTCATACCCCCTCATCACCTGTCCATTCCAAGACGGCTTCTTTCCAATTATAATTACGCATACCTATTACTTATTAAAAACCATTTTGCCATCCATCAATAGTTAATAATTAAACTGTTTCACTATAATTACGGAATTATTAATACCTATTACACGCAAAAAAATAAATAACATAATATAAGTAGTGCGTACTCATGTCGTATAAAACTCATCGGGGCTATTAAATGGCGGGATATATAATTATTTTCACTGTGCACTTAAATACACTAAGTATTAAAGATATATGATCAAAAGATTAAAAAATAAGATTTATGAAAGAATTAATTATTTGTTGTTTGTTCTGTAAAGTTTATCTACTCAAAATAATATTTTAGGACACCATTTATTCGAATCTAGACATCAATCAGGTACAAGTGTACACCTCAGTGATCGACGAGCCAATATCTTTTTTTTTTTTATTGAAAATAGGTTCGCGTTTGACCACTGTCGCACATGATGTCATTAAGTTTAAATTCATGCAATAAAATACGTGTTGAAATGTGTGAGTGTTACTTATGACAAATTTGAATATCATTTAACAAGCCAACAAAGGCCCTAAAATAATTATCTTGCACGTCTTAACAAACTAAACAAAAAATAATTGAACCGTATAATATTCTGGCGCAATCCACATTTTTGTAGCTCTGTAATAGGGTTGCCGGCATAAGGCATACGCCTTAAAAGCTACGCCCCCTTCATGGCTTATCCATAAGATAGGAAGATTTCAGAAGGCACATAGGTATCATTACATACTTCTACAGTCATCAGTCTGCATGCTGCTGAGTACCAATATTATGGAGCGACTGCCTACCTGACCTCCACAAGCCAACAACAGGGTTCGACGATAGCCATTGACAAGGCTGGTGCCAGATTGTCTGGCTTATGACTACTCGTAACGAATGTCAATAATAATAATTAAATTATTTATTTAAGTCACATAAATGATAGTGTTATTAACTATTTGACTTATACAACGTGTAATTTAAAGGGTATATACATACCAAGTGCATGGCTTCTTTGGATGATAACAAACGATATGGCAAGGGTTTTGTAATCCTAAGTCTACGTGTGTGGAACTTATTAGAAATTTCAATAGATTGATAACAGAGGCCGATTTTTTCAAATGAAGAAGAACGAAGAGAATTTATTATCGTGTTATTGGCAAGTGACGTAGAAAGTTATTGACCCTCGTAGTGCTGTGATACGTTTGTTATGATTGGTATTCAAGAAATACACTTCTGGACACATCTATTGGCCCACCTTGTATTTTCAGTTTCGTTTGGTCCTAGCTAAAATTTTATATTAGGTCGAGCAAAAAGTTTTTATGCAGTTTTGAACCTGGCACATTCACAATTTCATTCAATAGTCTTTTTTTGAATTTCGAACACAGAATTTAAAGAAACAAAAGACAATTTGGAGCCTGTTTGTTGATATCAAACAATCGAATACTAAGAAAACTTGGTTTTATTGGTTTACTTGGATTTAATTCTTGAAAAAGTGATTGATATCTTTGCTTTTGCAACAAACATTACTTATTCTTAACATTAAGGTGAGGTTCTATCAATAATCTATGGATACTTCACCTGAAGTCGCCGCCCAAGCTGTGGCACTTATTCAGGCCGGACACAGCCAAAGAAACGTGAGTGCTCAACTTAATTTAAGTCGATCTGCGGTCCGAAATGTTTATCGGAGGTACCTAGAGACTGGCGGCTTTGTTCGTCGCCAAGGAAGGCCACGATCTCGGGTCACAACTGAAAGGCAGGATCGATTCATCGTGACGACCAGCTTGAGAAATCGTCACCTTACCTCCATTGAGATACAAAACCAACTTCGCGACTTCCACGGAGTATCTGTGAGCGCTCGAACTGTTCGGAGAAGGTTAAAAGAACGCGATATGGTACCACACAAGCCAGCTAATGGGCCCAAACTAAAGCGAGCCCACCGAACAGCGCGCCTTCATTTCGCACGCAGTCATTTAAATTGGACACAGCAAGATTGGAGCCGTGTACTCTTTTCTGATGAGTCTAAAATTGTGTTACATGGCAATGATGGAAGGAAGAAGGTCTACCGGCGTAAGGGAGAGCGTTTCGCACAATGCTGCTTTGAAGAGAGGGTTGCTTATGGCGGTGGCTCATGGACTGTCTGGGGCGGTATATCCGCGAGCGGCAAAACTCAACTTGAGGTTGTTACAGGACCACGGCTGCCAACATTAAATGCTGAAAGATACATTCGTGAGTGCTTAGAACCTCACGTGATACCATACGCGGACTATGTGGGCCCAAATTTCCTTTTTATGCATGATAATGCAAGAGCCCATGCGGCCGGCATCGTCAGGGAATATCTTCGGGATGTGAACATCACAGTTATGGACTGGCCAGCCAGAAGCCCAGACATGAACCCCATTGAGCACATGTGGGACGAGCTAAAAAGGCGTGTTAGGGCTCGTCAGCCAGTTGCCCAGACGATGCAGGAGTTGAAAACTGCCATAGAAGAGGAATGGGAGATGATCCCTCAAAATTTCATAGAGCGGTTGATAAACTCTATGCCTAATCGTATGAGAGCTGTGGTAGATGCCCATGGAGGCAACACGCGTTATTAAATTAAACCTTTATTTGATAAAACATGTTTTTTATTCAAAAATTAATTGCCTTTAACAAGGCGCATATCCGACTTGTTAGGCGTAGGTCCATGTCGTATGGTATTCTGAATTCAAATTTAAAACTATACGATCGAAAAAGATGGTAAAATGTATCAGGTTTAAAACTGCATCAACAGTTTTTGTTCAATCTAGCAATCATATTTCGGTAGGGGCCATCGAAACCTAAACTCTAAGGTGGGCCAATAGATGTGTCCAGAAGTGTATATGAAACCAATAATTTGGTATCAATTCTTTGAGTCAGTTATTTTGTGCTGAAACTGTGCATAGAGACTCCATACCAGATGTTGTCTTCAGTCCTTTTGGATAGACATGGGGTTTCCGTTACACTTTGTATATCTGTTAGTAAACTGAAAAAAGAATGAATTAAAATTAAAAATTAATGACACCCGGGACCAATTTCTTAGCGTGCTTTCCAAGACACGGAGCAACTTTGTTATATTAAGGTGTCAACCATCCAAAGACTGACCTTGGCAACCGCTGCGAGTATCGGAGAAATGATAATATTGTTTTGTATCATACAAAAAATTATTTACCTACTCCAACCACCTATTCCAACCCTAAAGACATAATCATCAGTTAAGAATCAATGACAACGTTGTAACTGTACCTGAGAGCGATAAGCAGTCTTGTTATTTAAAAATACCTGTATTGCACCCACGATTTATAGAACAAACGAAGCACTAATTCAAAGCCTCGTCCGATTGTGAATGAATACACGATTTTATAAGTTAATTATAGTGAAAAATTAATCACATGAATGCCTTTGTCCAATCAAAATACATGCATAAATGCAAAAGTGTCTCTGTCTGTCCATCTGCTACGCTTTTGCGGGTTAACTACTGAACTGACTTTGACGCATGGAGTTGCAGCTCCCGAGCCAAATATGGTCTTGGCTTTTTGATTAAAAAAAAAACAACCAATAAGAGGCTAAATCATGCGATGAAAGTTTCCAAAAAAGCATGCAAACAAAGTCGCGGGAAACAGCTAGTTTATTATATACCTCCATGATGTTTCTTCCTTCATAGCAAAAGAAGGTCATAGAAATGATCTCGACGTTTTCAGCGCCGACATCGTCCTAAATTAGTCTACTACCCACACCCTTACACACAAAGGCTTAACTGTCTACAAGGCACGAAGCTCCGGCTCGTAATTGGTGTAATAATATTCCAGTTACGTGGAGCTCTGGGTAATAAATTCTCATAGAATCATCTTGAATACTACCCAGTAATGTCGGGGCACTACTTTGTGCTCTTTTGACTGCAATTTGAGATCTATTTAAATGAAATGGTAATTTGAATTAATGAAAGGGGTTAAATGTTGATATTCGTGTCCTCGTAACGAAAAATATTGATAGAAGTAAATCTGAGGGGGAGACACGGACAGATTGTAAAGTACCGTTTTTAAATGTATTCTATTGTGATCATAATAAACTTTTCACATGTATACTTTTAGGCAATTCATAATTTAACGAGACAAATAATAAAGGTGACCTGAAAAACAATATTTTATCTTCTATTTCATTAGAATAAAAATAATAATCAATGTTGGTATGTTTGTCCTGTATACGTTTCGTAACCATTCATTTTTCATTCATTGATTATAGTTACAACTTTGGTAGGGTATTCTGAGCACGATTATAATTTGTTTGTGTGTCCATCTTTCACGTCAAAACGGAGCAACAACGGTTTGATGTGTGAAGATAGTTGACAGAATGTTACTTTAATTTCGCTGAAAAAAACTTTACACGCGAGCAAAGCTGCGGGTAGAAGCTATTAGTAAATAGCAGGATAGAGTGTGAGTTAAATTACTAAATAGTAGATTTTACAACAAGTGCACAAAACAAACCATTTTTATCCGAGATTTTTAGCAGCCCGAGCCGTAGGCGAGGGCTGATAGTAATGTCGAGGATAAAAATGGTTTTGTGGACGAGTTATAAGCTCTGCTTTTCACTTCGATTGCGAGGAAATAAAACAGTAGTATAACATAACATTTCTTTAATTAAAATTCAAAGTAAAATTAGAACAGTTTTGAATACTGAAGGAAATTGTTTTTGCTTTTCTCCAATTTACAAAATTATCGTAAACTTTGAGATATTTTTCCCGAGCCTTTGGCGGTAATATCTGTTGCACAACTCTCTGTGCATTCATTTCCATAAGCGTATTAGGAGAGACTGTTAAATCCTCTTCTTCACTGGACATTTTTAACAATTTTAGCAAATTGAAGAAATTAATAAATGCACGAAAGAAGAACAAGAGCTGTTTCCCGCCGCTTTATTTTTTTTAAGTCTAACGATATTGATATTAGGCTGCAGACCTATACAGCCTACTATTAAATTAATTTTGTAATAATATTTTTTTTAAATCAACTAACCTACCGTACTTGAATTAAAATTTTAATATCTATTATATCTTAAAAAACACACAAGGCAAATAAATTAAAGTAAATATTATATAATAACAAATTCTATCTATTAACTTCTTATTACATTTGGCTGTATGGCTCATTTTCTTTGCCTTAATATAATACATTTATGAGTAGATACGTTAATGCCCTTGTGCACAAAATTCGATTTTGTGCAGCCTATACCCTGCACAAAGAAGCACTTTCAGAGCATGAGAAGTGAAAAATACATTATTTTATTTTTACTGTACCTTCATATTTTCTACGGACTACTACTGCACATAATTATCATCCAACTGCGAAAAGATTAACGATTTATATTTTCCCAATGTAGGTAATATAATAATATAGATATGTCACTCTTGCAACGGATCAATATTAATTTTGAGGATGTCATCACACGTCATCAATTTTGCATTTATTCTTTGGTCAGCACGTTCTGAGGCAAGTCTCGCTCTGTCAGCACAGGGCTTTATGTATGTTCCAAAGTTGGCCATCGTTTATTTAAATTCGTCAAAGTGGGCCCAGTCAAAGGACGGGCCTCCTTTGACTGGGCCCACTGGGCCTGGGATCAAACTATCAAAGGCCATTTATGCAACCATGACATGTTTGAACATTCATCTGTGTATATGTAATGGTCTTATGTTAGTTTGTAACTTGCATTGGCCATGGAGTTCTAATGTACAGATAATTATATGCTTTTGCGTTCATTCTGGGAGGATGATTTCTTTGTGTAATGGTACTAATTAAGTATATTGAGGACCAAAACAATGATGGCTGTTTCAATTCGCCTATAGAGGCGCTATTATAACGCGAGGTCAGCTGAGTACCAAACTTCACTATTTGTGTGCCTTTGATGCCAATTTATTGATAATAATTATAAAGTGAAGGAAAATATCGAGGGGAAATCGGCGTGCTAGGACCAAAATTCGAAGACAAGTGACCTCCACCAACATGTACTGGACCTGCGTGGTGGATTACGGCCCATGCCCTCTCATAAAGGGGAGGCCTTTGCCTCGCAGTGGGGAGGTATATATATATTTATTATTGTGTAGATTATATTAACAACTGCTTTCAAATGTAATTAGGTATCTGTTTTTTTTAATTAAACAAAAGTATTCTATACTCCATAACCATTTCATGTTAAATCGCATTACATGCTAATAATTGACAATAGCGTATACTTCACACAGATTTTTTCTGTATTGAATAGTGTTGTTCCACACTAGGTATTTCTTCTGTGTCATGTGTGCATTAATTTCTAACATTTTTCTACCATAATTGTCTAATAGCCGGCCATTACAGTGAAGTACAACATAACTGCAAAACATATATCGTAAATATTACAAAACAACCATCTTAGAGTTCTCTGTTCTGCTCCCGAAACTAAGTTAAAGTGACATTTTCCGTGTGTGATTTCTTTTGCACATAGGAGTTTTGCCTTTAGATTTATGGACACTAGACTATGATGTGTTTATTTGGTTGGTCCAGTTTTGATTTTGGTGTTTAAATGTGTATTACTGATTTCATTTTGCTTTGAAACGCGAAACTTGTACTTAAACTATTCAAGGTTCATATGAAATATCTCAGGTAAATACAGCACCTAATATCACAGAACATATATTTTAATGAAACATTAACTTTATACTTTTTTTTTTAATAAAAATTGTTTTGCGTTTGACCACCATCTCACCTGATGGTAAGTGATGATGATGACTTTATTGTACCTACACTTCATACTCATGATATGCACATGACATAAAAATAGTTCTCAGATAGAAAAAAACATACTATTACTATACTTCTGACGACTACTACGACGCTCAGCTTAAAAACTTTTTTTTTACTTTTCAGAGGATATTTGTATCAGGGTTACATATATATTTTTTATTCATTGTTATTAAATTACTAGCGGACCCTAATTCCAACACATAACTACTTAAATAACATTTTTCTTAAATATTATCGAACATTTTAGCAAAGCAACTACGCACGTTTTGAGTTTTGGTCTGAATTATTTTTCGATCTCACTTCAACTGACCCCCACTGCGCCACATCCACTCATAATAGAACCCTGAATCGTAGCTGTGGTGGAACAATAAACACTGACTAAGTATGCCTGCAATTTAGAACGAAATAATTCATTTAGACCATTTGCGGTCGTAAGTGTCTGAAATGATGTGCTAAGTGCCCGAAATGTAGGACCCAATATGTATGATAAATCAACGTTATAATCCTATACTCTGTATTGTTTAGATATATGTAAAGAAAAATATAATTTCTTTTATTTTAATTTTGTTTCTCGCGCAACAAACACGACATGAGTCTATGGCAAAGACACTCTACGGTAAAAACACTATGGTAAAGTCAAATAGAAAGCTTGTCAAACTCCTGTCACCGTAACATGTTGTGGAAAGAATTTCTAGAAGAATATCTTTGTTAGCTACTATTAGAAAAGGATTTATCTACGTTAGGATTTGGGAATCGACATTGGAATAACAACATTAAATGTCGTTTCTTTGTTTTACAGGTAAGCAGGATTTTATTAGGAAAAACTCTATTTTATGGTAATGTTAGGTAAACTTAATAAATCTTTGTTTTACAGATAAACTCAATTGTGTTTGATTGACCGTGTCGCCCACATCACATAATCTTTGGAAAATTACTTATAAAACGACATTTACTGTAAAAAAAAAATGGAAAAACTGAAATTTACATTTCAAGTAAAATCCTCAATAGACGGAAAATCAAACTTTATCGCCATAACCTCAATTGCCACCCAAGATGAAAAAGTTTTCCTTATTCCTGAAGAACACCAAACAGTTTCATTTAATAAACAAATCCTCGCATCAAAAACCTTCATTACAGTGAAAAATACGTTAAAAAAAAGATATTAAACTAGAAGTGTTTGGATAAAAACGACGGAGGATATATTGCAAACATATGTTGATTAGGCTAGTAACATAATTTTTGAGGACCAATTTCTAGAAGAAACTACCCAAGAACAACTAGCTATGTTAAATAAAAAGTATTCAGAGGGAGAAGACCCTATAGTGAAAATTTTGGAAAAAATGTTTGAAGATCAACATAAAAAAGAAAAACAAAGTATAAAAAAGTTAGCGGAGAGATTTGTTATTGATAAATTTGATGGAAGAAATTCATGTGCATGTCAGTGGATAGAAGTATTTGAAAAGGAATGTGCAAGGTTTGATATAGTAAAAGACGAAGAAAAAATTGAAATCTTAAGATTATTTCTTGAAAAGTCATGCACTGATTGGTATTCTTCCATTATGATCAAGCTTAGCTTACACTCCAAGTGGTCAGAATGGAAATCAAGTTTTTTGCAAACATATGACAATAAAGGTTGGGCTTCAAGCAAATATGCTTTATCTTTCAAGTACCGATCAGGATCCTTATTAGAATATGCAGTAAAAAAAGAAAAACTTTTAGAAAAGGGATATATTGATATTATTGCTGCCGGTTTACCAGATTTTATAACGGATAGAATTAACAAAGAAGAAATTGTACACAGGCTGGATTTATTTCATGAACTTGGCAAATTAGAACATTTGGTAACCAAAACAAAGTTTATAAAAAAAAAGAAGACACTGAGCCGATTAAAGAAAAATGTAGTATTTGTGAAATATTAAATAAAGGTGTACGCTATCATTCAGAAGATTTATGTTGGTTTAAACCAAAAATAAATACTGAAAAGGATAAGAAGCACATAAAATTCATTAATAATTCAGAATTAGAATGTGAATTGCAGTGTGAAGACAAAAAAAAACTAATAGTGCCGCCATTGATCAAAGTAAAATTAGTACTCAATAAAAACATTGAAGTGTCTGGGATCTATGACTCAGGGTCCAATGTCTCATTGATAAATTCAAAGTTATTAAAGATAAATAATAAAGGAGCCAGACTCTCCAACAATACCAACTTGAAAACGATTAATGGCGTTAAAAAGGCAATTGGCTTAATTACACTTGATATAGTCATTTTTGATGTGAACAAAAAAATTAATGTTTTTGTAATAGACAAAGAAAATTTCGATTACGATTTTTTAGTGGGACTAGATTATATAAAGGAGTTTCACCTAGTTCAAGATGAAAACTTGGAAATTAGTCAGAAAATACCTATACAAAAAAGTGAATTAGTTTCTAAGGAAACAAATAAAATAGATACAGATTCTAAGGAAATAAAATCTGAAAATTCAGTAAACTGCAATGAAGGCTTCAGTGACGAAAACTTAAAAATTTGTATAAATCATCTAGACTATCACGAACAGGCAGTGATTGGTGAATTAATATCAACAAATGAATATGTGTTCGCAAAGGACAAATATGACATCGGAAAGGTAACAGATTATGAAGCACACATTGATCTACTTACAGAAAAATATTGCAGTAAAAGACCATATCGTTGCACAATGGAAGATAAGAAAGAGATTGAAAATCAGGTTGCCAAATTATTGGAACAGAATATAATAGAAGAATCATATAGCCCTTTTGCAGCACCAGTCACACTAACTTATAAAAGAGATGAAAATAAAAGATCAAGATAGTGCATAGATTTTCGAGAATTAAATAAGATAGTGGTACATCAATCGCAGCCATTTCCTCTTATCGAGGACCTAATAGTAAAAACAAGAGATTGCAAGTTTTTTTCAACACTGGACCTAAATTCAGCATTTTGGTCAATACCGCTGCGTGTCACAGATAGACATAATACTGCATTTGTGACGCAAAAGGGACATTATCAATGGACCTGTTTGCCGTTTGGCTTAAAAACTGTTCCAACCATATTCCAGAGAATAATGTGTAACATAATACGGAAGCACAAACTTGGAGAATTCACAGTATGTTTCATCGATGAAATTTTGTTATTCTCAAAATCTTTTTCACATCATGTCAGACATCTGAAAGAACTATTTCAAGCAATTAAAAGTGAAGGTTTAAAACTAAAATTCTCTAAATGCACATTTGCAGCAGACTCAGTTAAATACTTGGGTCATGTGATACAGAATAATTCAGTCAGACCGCTGAAAGACAACTAAATATCAATAAAAAATTTCCCAACTCCAAAAACACAAAAAAATGTAATTGTCTGAATTTTTTTTTGAGTTTTTGGACTTGGGAAATTTTTTTAATTGGGAAAAATAAACTTTTATCATAAGTATGTGCCAAATATAGCAATAAAATTGGAACCAATGCATAACCTTTTGAGAAAAGGACAAACCTTTAACTGGACTGCAGCATGCCAAGAGCCATTTGATGAAATGAAACAAATATTATGTTCCCAACCAGTATTAACAATCTATGACCCAAACCTACCTATTCACATATACACAGATGCAAGTATATTAGGAGTAGGAGCAGTCTTAAAACAGCCTCAAGAAAGCAACGAAGAAAAGCCAGTAGCATTCTTTACAAAAAAAATTGAATGAAGTACAAAAAAGGAAGAAAGCTATATATTTGGAATGCCTTGCTATTAAAAAAAGTGTACAATATTGGCAGCATCTGTTAATAGGTAGGAAATTTACTGTCTTTTCAGACCATAAGCCACTTGAGAATATGAACATAAAGTCTAGAACAGACGAAGAATTACGTGATCTAACATACTACTTATCACAATATGATTTCCAAATTAAATATTCTCCAGGAAGATACAACATTGAAGCTGATTGCCTAAGCAAGAACCCAGTCCTTGAACCAAATGAAAACCTAGAGGAACAGTTAAAAGTGGTTAACACAATAACACTAGAAGATATCTTAAAAGATCAAGTTAAAAATGAATATATACAGTGCAGAAAAGACAAGTTAAAAATAAAAAACTATGTTTACTACAAGGAAGTAAAGAAAAAAGAAAAAATAATCATATCAGAGAAATTCAGTATAGAATTCATTAAAATTTTACATACAGATCTAGGTCACATAGGAATCAAACAAATGCAAAGAATGATTAGCACAGTGTATACAGCAGAAAACATGACGAAAAACATAAAAAGAATCTGTGAGAATTGTATAGTATGTTTAAAGAACAAATCAAGGGGACAAAATAACTATGGATTGATGTCCCACTTGTGCCCCGCTACAAAACCTTTTCAGATTTGCTCTATTGACACCATTGGAGATTTTGGAGGTTCCAGATCAACAAAGAGATACTTACACCTACTATCAGATCATTTTACAAGGTATGCATACATTCTGACATCAAGTACTCAAAATGCAAATGATTTCATCAAATTGATAAGAAACTGTGCAGAAATTAAAGACATTGAATTGATACTATCAGACCAATACCCGGGTATCAATTCAAAGGAGTTTAAGAAATTTTTGGAAGAAAAGAACATACTGATCATTTTTACAGCAGTAAACTCTCCTTTCTCAAATGGTTTAAACGAGAGACTAAACCAAACATTGGTCAATAAAATCAGATGCAAGATAAACGAAAAAGACAGGAAAATAGCATGGTCAACTATAGCACACAACTGTGTCAATAATTACAATGAAACAGAGCATACTGTTACAGGATATGCTCCAAAATACCTACTTGATGGCACAGAGATATTACTAGTTTGCCAAATGAGCTAAAACAGAAGAAGACCGAGCATGATTTAATCCAGGCCAGGAAAAAAGCTTTGGAAAATACAATCAGATCACATAATAAGACAAATAACAAGACAATTTATGATAAAAATCGAAGCCATATAGACTTCAAAATTGGTGATACTGTTTTTGTAGAGAATGGAACCAAACTAAATAGGAAGAAGCTGGATGAATTGAAACTTGGACCCTACAAAATCATAGAGAAAATATCAAACTCAATTTACAAGATAAACACTGACCATAAAAAATCAGAGTCAAACTTTTTCCACATCTCGAAGCTATCACCAGCCCCTGCCTGGACTTGAAGAGTCAAACGCATTGTTACATCTTCTATACTCAAAGTGATGACTAAAAAACCCTGCAGGTACCCAACAACCCAACTGTACGCCGACTGCAAAATTCTCACAGTACGTCAGCTCTTTGTGCTCTATTCAGTCCTTAAAAATCATTCCACCATACCCCCCGCCCACCCAAAAAAGCGTACCTATATCCCTCCTAGTACTCCTCACAGAACAACCGTTGCTAAACATCAGTATTTTATACTGAGCTCTTTCATTTACAGGAAAATTCATAAACACCTTAACATACTCGATTTGACAAAATGGAACCTTAAACGTAAACTTACAGAGTGGCTACTTCAACAAGATTATATTCACACAGAATCCTTATTAACATTCGTAACCTAACATATGCACAGATACACACACTTACGGCATTCACTAATACAAATATTTTCAGGAACACACAACCCTCATATACACACACACACACACACACACACACCCATTCATATTAGAATTATTCAGCTTCTTTCTTTACTTATTAATTTTTAGTTTTATTTGAGTTTAAGTTAACTTACCTTTCTTTTTACAAATTGTGTAATTGTGAGTAGATCGACAGAGTCCATACAAGACAAAAAATATAAAACCCTATGGCCGTTCACTGTCTCTTAAAATACAGGTAAACCCTAGTTTAAGAGGCAGCGTTCGTATATTGTCAACAGATGTATACCACCTCTTAGCATAATAATTGTAGTAAATAAGTTTGTATATGGCGTTTTAGTTTCTAGCTTAAGATCTGTATTCTACTTTCATCTGTACTTGGATTCAATAAATTATTCTTATTATTCTTATTATTATTCTCTGGGGGGGGAGATGTAAAGAAAAATATAATTTTCTTTTATTTTAATTTTGTTTTTCGCGCAACAAACACGACATGGGTCTATGGCAAAGACACTCTACGGTAAAAACACTATGGTAAAGTCAAATAGAAAGCTTGTCAAAGTCCTGTCACCGTAACATGTTGTGGAAAGAATTTCTAGAAGAATATCTTTGTTAGCTACTATTAGAAAAGGATTTATCTACGTTGGGATTTGGGAATCGACATTGGAATAACAACATTAAATGTCGTTTCTTTGTTTTACAGGTAAGCAGGATTTTATTAGGAAAAACTCTATTTTATGGTAATGTTAGGTAAACTTAATAAATCTTTATTTTACAGAGAAACTCAATTGTGTTTGATTGACCGTGTCGCCCACATCACATAATCTTTGGAAAATTACTTATATACTTATATATACTCTTTATTTTATATTATAACATATTTGCATAAGGACTTGACAAGTAAAAAAACTTTTTCACAAAAACTAAACTAGCTTAAAACCGACCTACTATAAAAAAAAAACTGTTGGAAGTTGGTTTTATTTTTTGTTAAAAAGTTTTTTATCTAGTAGGTCGGTTTGTAATTTATTTACCTATTTACAAAAGCGTAAGTGTCGACTACTTATCACCTTTTACAAAATATTGGTTTTGCTGATTCAGAGCCATTAATTTTTGAGTTCTGGTACTTCAACATTAGCTCCACTTTACCATAAGCATCGCGACGAGCATAAAATGCTTAACCACCATATTCAAGTAATCGAATCGCAACACACAAAATACTTATTATTGAGTAGTTCCGGTGGCCATCTGTGATCTTCATCATCAGTTCCACTTCTTCGAGCAACTGCATAAGTTACAAAAAAAAAATACCCAAATCGCTATAAGTGTGCCTATAATATTTGAAAAGTGCCTTCGATGTCCACCATCAGATCCTGACGTAACGAAAATGGGACCAACTAGAAAGTATAGATCATACTTTCTAGTTGGTCCCATTTTCGTCACGTCAGGATCTAACAAAAAACGAATTTTCATAATCGGACCGGCCGTCTTCGAGCAATCGGGGAACATACATATAAAAATAAATTAAATAAAAGATTCCCACGAACTGAGAACCTCCACCTTTTTTAAGCTGGTTAAAAAGAGTGTCAAAGGGTAGTCTTACCGCTAAAAGCAATAGGTACTCAGTGAAAATCTTGGTACGTTTATGCATTGCTTTCAGATTTTTTGATGTGGAAAATTAAGACGATACAGTGAGTTGAAGTTTCGCGTGACGTCACACTCCGGTATAATTCTTGGCACTGTGTGACGTCAGCAGCCCCCACTCCTATACTTTGAAGCTTTCCATTTTGTGAATTTTTCTTGACTTGAAAGGGCAAAAAATACGTGATCAATATTTTTTGAAATACTACCTGATGAACCAAATAAAATAATTATTTTGTAACACAGGAAACTACCCTATTGCGCTGGGTTGTACCGCCACAATTTTGTTATTGTCATCTAAATACAAACTTAGTGTTTAATTGTCACAACTGTGTGTGAGTATGGGTATTTAGTGTGCTATTAAGTGATAAGTAACATATTCTAATCAAATTCAAATTATTTATAAAACGTAAGCTATTTCAGGAAGCTATTTACACAGTCAAAGATTATATTGAGGATTAAAAGGCTTGGGAATTAGTTTCTCCAATGATATACCTACTTATGTGCTCTTTTTTAATATATTTTGCTGAGTTAATGATTGAATTTCTAAAGTATTGTATATACCTACTTTGTATTTAATTATTTCTTTTTTCATTTTTTGATCTTTTATATTTTTATTATTATGAATGTGAGGAATATGTAGGTTATTATTTCTTTTTATGTTATTTTCATTATAATTTGTAGTTGATGTATGGCTGTTTGAGTATTTGTCTTACCTACCCAAATGTCCTTACTTTGATACTGTTCGTCAGATCGTTGAGCTCCTTAAGTTCAAAGTTGAGCTACACGATAACTGACAAATGTTTGCACTCTGGATGGTCCGCTCAAATTTGTGACTTATCGTACTTATAATAATTGAAAGTAATCTGATTATGATATGATCCTACAATGCTCCTAATTTAAGAAATCTACACTAATATTATAAAGCAGTAAAGTTTGTTTCTTTGAATGCGCTAATCTTTGAAAGTACTGGGTGGATTAAGATAAAATTTGGTATTGAAGTAGGTTGAAGCTTGAGAAGTGTTATAGGCTTCTTTTTACCCAACTGCTAGTTTGTAAAGTCTTTGCATATTTTCCTTCAATATAAGATAAGATAAGATAAAATTTATTTGTACATAAGAAAAGACACGTAATACATAAAAGAAAAACAGTAGGTTGTACAGCAAATCTAAAAATTAGTGTCAGATTTCCGGCACCTAAACTAGGTACGCAGACCTGTATCTTAGGAGTCGGAGATATTTCGGCATTGGCAATAAATAACACGACCGTGACATTTCTGTTACAATATTTCTGTTGTCAACAGCAAAAGAAGGTTGTGTGTGTGTTTATGAGTGTCTGGAAGGTTTGTGTGTGTATGTGTTTGTGTGAGTGGGTGTGTGTATATGCGTGTGTGGGCGACGGTGTCATTATGTGTGAATGAGAGAGTATGATTCCATAGGAGTATAAATAAATTTAAGTTTCGATACACAATATTTTTTCTGCTTCGTCATAAGATAAAAGAGAGTGAGTGGTGAGTCTATAAATGGAAATAATTTTATTAATTTTGTTATAAATACGTGAACTTTGTGCTAAAAATTGACGACTTGCAAATGCATATCGACAAGGGATTGCTTTGCATACTGGAAAACCTTTGCGCCTTTGAAGTAGGTTTTTGTCTAGAGGAAGAGTACGGTGTCTTCGCTGGATAGAACGGAGGATATATAGCTGTCTGACTGTGAGGATTTGTGCGTCAGAATATAGCTGGTCAGTAGAGAAGTCTCTTGGTTTAAAGAGCATCACTTTCAGTACTACTCGTTGTCAGTTATGTTTAATTTTTAAATAATTTATAAATATTTGATATTTAATAACAGGGCTTTACCTATGAATTCGCTGTTTTGCCGTACTGGCAATTTCAAATTATAATATTAAATCATATACTGTCCTCTTAATCTGTATCATGGATGTGGAGTTTTTTTGCCGGTTTTTCTCCCTAGAAAACGACCAATTTCAAACCATGCACTAACTTCTGACGTATTGTAAGTGCCCATGTGGGCCTATGTGAAATAAATATGTTGAGTTTGAGTTCGATAATCATATTGTTTTGGCTAATAATTATAATTTCAAATTAATTTTATTTTATAATTTGGAATTCTTGTTTCAAAGTTTGGCATAACCGTGCCCCTTGTACCTACGGCCCACAACCTCAACGACGTTTACAAAACGAACTCTAAAAATGAATGCACCACCCGTTATTAGTTTGCTTGTGCCCGATCTGGAAATTTCGACCTGAAAAATGAACCCTGTGGTTGTCGATGATGAATTGAAGGCGATTGTGGGAGCTGATGACACCCAATCTGCGGCTGAATTAGAAGCAGCTTTCAACGCTAGTATCAAAACAATATTGGTTTACTTGCGTCAAATTGGCAAGGTAAAAAAGCTTGACGTCTGCCCCACGAATTCAGTGATCATCACCGCGAAGGACGCATCGAGACGTACCTTGCACTGCTTAACAGGCACACAAACGAAATAATTTTGTTGCCTGCGGTGAAAAATGGATCCTGTTCGACAATCGTAAGCGAAATTGGTTAGATCCTGGATTAGCATCTAAACGTTTTCCTAAACGAAAACTGACCCCTAGAAAAGTGATGGTCCCTGTTTGGTGGTTTAACCCTGGTGTAATGAGTTATCTACCAAACAGGATGAGCATTACTGCAGAACTGAACACAATTATGGAGAAGCTCGCACATCTCCAACCAGCTTTGGTCAATCGCTCGGCTCCGCTGCTCTTGCACGACAACGCGCGTCCTCATACTACACAGCAGACGGTCTACAAGTAACAAGAGCTGGTGTTGGAAGTTCTCCGCCATCTGTCGTACTCACTAGACCTTGCACCTACAGACTTCTACTTTTTCCTGAATTCTAAACTTCTCGGAAAAAAATCAACATCATAGAGGCAGTAAAAATGCCTTTGCAGAATTTGTTGCCTCCCGTTCAACTGATTTCTTCAAGAAGGGTATCAATAAGCTACCAGTGCGTTGGAAAAGATGCATCGATTGCATGGGTAATTACTTTGATAAATAGAAATAAAATATATAGAAAAAAACACGATGACTGATTTCATGAATAACGGCAATATCATTGGTAATGGCTTTCAGTATTAATATACCAGACGTACTACAGGGCACCATCCTCACTTGGTCAATATACCACTTTGTCATACTATGTAATTCTCCTCTACATTTATTGTGCGCACTTTTTCGGTCGGACTTCGGTCGGACTTCGACCGGTCTTCGAATCGGTTTGGAACTCTCTGTGGGCTTCTGTGTTCTTTTCCACATATGACCCGTCTGCCACCTTTAAAGTAAGAGTGAAAAATCTCCGGCAGATGCCTTGCCACCACGAATTTTGGCCCTGGCAACGCACTTTCTTTCTATTTCATTAAGAAAAAAGCAGAAGAAAAATATTAGTTTAGTCCTGTCAAATTAAGATATTCCATAGACAATTTTAGAATCGATTAAAAAATTGGTTACTAAAAATACGTCAATTTACGTCAGGCGCTGACTAATTCTTGACAGAAATAAACTAATATTTTCTGTCCTTTTATAATGAAATAGTAAGAAAAAGATGCACTGAACTTTAGTTTAGTTTGTGAACAAGACAATCCGCGCCAATGTATTTCTTTCTATCTTAATAGGAAATAAACAGTTTACTGACTAATTTTTTTCCAAGAAGTTAGTAGTTAGACACTGTTGATCATCCAAATTTAAAAATTATAATGGCGACTCTAATCTTCTGTTTTCCGAATCACATGTAATATCCGAGGTCTGCTCCGGCGCTGTGATTTTGTCTCTGTAAAATAAAACTGGTATGTAAATATTAAAAAATAGGGAACCCTCATAGTTCGTCATGTCTGTCCGTGCGTCCGTTCGTATGTCACAGCCATTTTATTCCGAAGCTATTAGGACTATACAAGTATACATGTGAAACTTGGTAGGTAGATGTATTCTGTAAACCGCTTTCAGATTTTATAAAAAAAAATATTTAAAATAAAGGGGGGCTCACCATACATGGAACTGAAACTGAAATTTTTTTTTTTTCATGAAACCTATGTGTGTGTGGTATCTATAGACAGGTCTATAAAAATGACATAGGGGTTTCTGAAACTACTTTTTATAAAGTCAATCGTTTAAAAGATATACGCTCCCAAAGTGGTAAAATGTGTACCTCCCCCTCTAACTTCTGTAATAATGGAATGAAAATCTAAAAAAATATATGTCTGTAGATCTTAATGTATACTTTCAACCAAAATTGGTTTGAACGAGATCGGGTCAGCATTTTTTGTGATACAACATATTTTCTAAAACCGCAAATATAACTTTGTAATTCATACAAACACTATGAAAAACAAAGTTATTTGGCGTAGTTGTAAAAAATGTAAATAACTTAGTTTTAAGAAATTTGTAAGGTTTTGTTTTTCGTCAAATAAATATACATATTATATTATAATAGTTACTACGAAACCCTTCATGGGCGAGTCTGACTCGCACTTGGCCAATTATTTTCCGTCATTTTACGAGCATGATCCCTCAGGCGTTCCAAATGTCGGTTTTTAGGGTTCCGTAGCCGAATGGCAAAAAACGGAACCCTTATAGTTTCGACATGTCTGTCCGTCTGTCTGTCTGTCCGTCCGTCCGTATGTCACAGCCATTTTATTCCGAAACTATTAAGACTACTAGCTTCTACCCGCGACTTCGTACGCGTGGGAAGGTTTTCCCGCGCAAATCCCGATCCCGTGGGAATTTCCGGATAAAAAGTAGCCAATGTATTATTCCAGGCTGCCAACTATATACTTCCCAAATTTCATTCAGATCCATTCAGTAGTTTTTGCGTGAAAGAGTAACAAACATCCATCCATCCTCACAAACTTTCGCATTTATAATATTAGTAGGATAGGATACATGTAAAACTTGATAGATAGATGTATTCTGTGAACCGCTTTCCGATTTTAAGAGAAAATTTAAAAAATATTTAAAATAAAGGGGGCTCCTCATACATGGAACTGAAACTGAAAATATGTTTTTTCATGAAACCTATACGTGTGTGGTATCTATAGACAGGTCTTTAAAAATGACATTAAGGTTTCTAAAATTACTTTTTCATAAAGTTAATCGTTTAAAAGATATACGCTTCCAAAGTGGTAAAATGTGTGTCCCCCCTCTAACTTCTATAATAATGAAGTGAAAAATCTAAAAAAACCATATGTTGTAGATCTTAATGTAAACTTTCAACCAAAATTAGTTTGAACGAGATCGAGTCAACATTTTTTGAGATACAGTATATTTTCTAAAACCGCAAATATAACTTTGTAATTCATACAAACACTATGAAAAACGAAGTTATTTGGCGTAGTTGTAAAAATTGTAAATAAGCTACTTTTAAGAAATTTGTAAGGTTTTTGGTTTTTTTTTTCAAATAAATATATTAAGTATATTATATTTATTATAGTTGAAATGAAATGAAATGAAATGAAATATTTATTTTGTAAATTGGTTATAAATAACACTTTTACACGTCATGTTTTTTTGCGTGTTAAGTTTAGCTAGATGAGGCCGGTATTTCCTAACTGACTACTCTGAGAAGAAACACCGAAACAAACAGCCGAAACTCTCAATCAAACTCTCTTTTAAAGTCCAGACAATTTGTATTTTTATATGAGAAGCATGTAGGTTCATGTCTGTGGTATTCTTTTGAGGAGTTACTACGGAACCCTTCATGGGCGAGTCCAACTCGCACTTGGCCAATTTTTTCACCTTTCGTTGTCTTTTATACTTATTCCCCATATCGGTAAACTAATGTTATATAAACATTGTTCACTTGTCAAATATAGATAAATAAAATCAGAAAACAAGCCTAAACAATAACTATTTCGATAAAAAATTATAATCACGGTTGCGGGAGGAATCGACACAGGTCTATCACTGACAAAGGCCGCAGGCGAACTGGGTGGGCATAAGAAAGTGACAGAGTCTATTACTTCCACGTGCGAAAAAAAGAGAGCGCAATAATACGCTGGAACCAAAATAAAACAACGTAAGCGCCAAACCAAATAAAAATTGTTTAAAAATAAATTAAGCTATGTATCAAAAAATATTTTCAGTCAAAGTTTTCAATTACCTATTATGCACATTTTGAATGCAATTTTGAAATGAAATTCCTTAGGATTTTAGAATTATAGGGAATAATAAAAAAGAATAGAGGTCTTTTCGGAATCAAATTCGACGGAGCAAATTTAACCCAATTGCGTTTTCCTTCGGTCAAAGTATTAATGAAATAGTCAATAAACATATTACCAAAAATTAAATCCATACTTGCTGGAATAGTGAAATAAATGGTGACGAAAAAACCCCTAATTTATTTTGGTATCGCCTTAATGCAGCTTATAATCCAGCCGATGTAAATGTCAAGCGAGCCAAAAATATTGCGAAGGGGTTCAAGGGAGGGCAGACATTATTTATGACTTTCCCATTAGGTGCCTTCTTACGCACTTTTATAAATGAAAGTCATTCATTAGTATTATTATTTATGTTCAAGCTATTAAAGTGTTTCAGGGGTTGGTAGAGATGGTGGTAGCACATGGAATAAGATGTAGGGCCAGTTTGTTGCGCCCCTTTTGAGCTAAAACAAGGAAAGACGGTGATGGAATGGTGATGAATTGACTTCTGTTTATTTTTGTAACTAGGTCTGTTTTTATAGGTGATTCGATTTTTAATAATATAAAACTATAGTAAATAATCAACATAGTACAAATCTATATAGAAATCTTGATAAACCTAGATGCAGCTGAGTAACAGTATTTTACATGGAGCGCCTGCACATGTGACCTGCACAATGCAATAGCTAGGTAACACGATGCTCCTTGGCAAGACTGAGGTCAGATTGTGGCTTCTACCTACTGTCAAAGATGTACAACTGACTGACTGATATGATTGTCAAAAATCCATTGAAAAATACACTTTGGTACTTTACGTGGTATTGCAACGCACATCCAGTTTCTGTATGATATTACTATTATATTAGTGATGTAACGAACATTCGCAAAGTTTGTACAAATGTTATGCGAATATGAATCTCAGAAAAAAATACGATTTGAAGATAATGTAAGATTAATAAAATAAAAATTTAGTTTTTTTTTTTTAATTAAAGCAACTTTCCCTTATAATTTGGTATTATTTACTTTTACTTTGGCTAATAAAGCATAAGATACCGCTTAACTTCTCATGACAGCCGCCAAGCCATAGAATTGATGCTAAATTAAAAAAAAAAAACTTGAAAATTCGTATTCGCATCTGCGAATGTCGGTAGCAGATATTTGTAATCACATTCGCATTCGTGAAGGTTTAAAAACTGTCATTCGTTCATCACTATAATTATGATACATTTCAAAAAATTTTCAGTGATAAAAAAAGTTCAATGTCGCTGCGTGTCATACATAGGTGTATCTAAAATTTGAGCATTTTTTACACACAGCAAACTATTTTATTGCAACTAATAGTGGGAACCCCCTGTGGTTCCCACTATTAGTTGCAATAAAATAGTTTATTGCATTTATTATAAGCATGTGGTTCCCGCTTAATATTCGACTTAATTGCCATGGAGCTATCTAAATATTAATACGAGCATTTCTCTACTCTAGAACCACCAAGGACGTTATAAATAAACCTACTCAATAAAAAAAAATAACGAGGAAAAAACCAGTCATCATAAATTTTACAGCTTTTTGTGGTAAACGTTAATGAGAGCCCATAAAACCCTATAAAAAGGATGTCTCAGTTTACAACTCATGCCGGTGCAGTGGCGTAATTATGATATCCTATAAGATTGTTATGGCCACCGCCCATCATACATTGTAGATATGCGGTGATATGCGGTGTACGCTATAATTATGGGTATCTGACAAAGGTGTGGAATTTAGATAATTTTTATCACCTTCTTCGTTTTGGTTTAAAAGACATGGAAGGATTAGGCATTCTGTATAAGTCAACCATGGGTGATAAAGATATAACTTGACAGATGCATTAAAAAATAAACAAGTACAAAAATATTTCATGTAAAATGCTTATAGGAGGTATAATAACTGTAATAAATACATCGTCCAGCACTTCGCACGAGACTTCGCGTGGATTTTGAAATAATTTATAGCCGATATAGCACTCACACGTCATGCACCTTACTACTAATGAAAACAATTTTAATCGGTTCATTAGTTTCTAAGATTATGCTGCATACAAAATTTAACCTTTTTATAATATTAGCATAATTACATTTATAATTTTTTTTTTTTTCAAAAAATAGAACCGGCTTCTATATAAAAACACTACAAAGGCAGAAATAACTTCAATTTCGGTAGTCGGTGTCATTTGTTTCGTATTTTCTTTTTTTTTTTGGCACCGTCTTCCGAAATTGAAGTTATTTTTGCCTTTGTAGTGTTTTTATATAGAAGTCGGTTAAATTTTTTGCAAAAAATTTTTTTCACTCTTTTTAGTGGGTTGGTTTGTAATTTATCTAGTTACAAAAGCCAAAGTGTCAACTACTTAACACCTTTTACAAAATATTGCTTTTCCCGGTGCAAAGCCATTAATTTTTCAGGAGTTCTCCTAGTACATCACCATCAGCTCTACTTCACTATATGCATTGTGACGAGCATAAAGTGCTTAACATCTATATTAAAGTAATCTAATCGCAATCCACGAAATACTTTAATAAGTATTTCGTGGATTGCGATTAGATTGATTGATTGATTGTGGATTGAGACCGAAACTACTCAATAATTTGAGTAGTTTCGTTGGCCATCTGGGGTCTTCATCATCAGTTCCACTTCCTCAAATGGTGCTTTTCGAGAGCAACTGCACAAGGTACTATAAGAAATACCCAAAACGCTATAGGTGTGCCTATAATATTTGAAGAGTTCCCTCGATTTCTCCATGATCCCATCATCAGATCTAAACATGACGACAATGGGACTCACTAGAAAGTATACCCTTTCAAACAAAAAAGAATTTTTGAATTCGGTCCAGCCATCTGCGAGTAATGAGGTAACATACATTAAAAAAAAAAAAGTTCAAGCCGAATTGAGAACCTCCTCCTTTTTTTTGAAGTCGGTTAAAAAAGTTATGTTGTGGGGCTTATGCAACAACTCTGCTGCTCTCTATTTGTTCAGATAAAATGTCTGCGACTTAGGTTTAAATGCATACTGACTGTGTGGTCTTGATATCGAGATATAATGAATGACGCATAACAGCCAGCCAAACACGACAAAACTTTAACAACTGCAGAATAGTGACGTGGCATATCTAGGGAATAGTCATTTCGCGGCAAAATGGCAAAAGCAAATTGCCAAACGAAAACACTTTCTACGGGCCCAGGCCCGGGCTCCGGTTGGCCGTTGTAAACATGATCTGGCAAAATGGGGTATCCTTGACCCATCAGATACGCAATGCCAGTGTGGAGCCCCATATAAAATATGACTCACTTCTTGTCATGTCCATCGTGCACGGCCACCTACACCTTGCACGATCTTAACAAGGCCAATATAAGAGCTGTTCAGGTAGCGACATACTGGCCCCAAGAGGTTTGAGCATGGACTTGGCAAGAAGAATTAAATCTTTCTTCCGCAAAACTACTTCGCACAACCACTTCGCGTCGCTTCCTCTTCTCTCTTCCGCTTCCTTTTCTCGTCCTTCCTCCAAAAACGCTTGTTATTACTAGAAAGCCTTTGTAGATTGTGTCAAATATAAATCAGGAAATCACATGCATATGTAGAATGAGCCCTATTTTCTACTGCCATTCATTGGTGGCGCATACATTAGCATGCGATTTGCTTTTAAAGGTGGAATTTAAAGTCATTTGACCGTCAGAGTGTGGTTGAAGAACAGAGTGTGGAACGTGGCGGTCTATTTTAGTCCCGTATTGTTTAGTTATGAGCTTGGAAATTATTGAACACAATTCTGATTTCGTTTGTTTTGGGGGATTTTTTTTTAGTTTACAACTAGCGACTAGGCAGAACTTTATACGGGTTCATTCTGTTAAATTCTTATAAAACCAAAACAAAAAATAATCCTACTTCATGAATCACTCTATCCTGTGGTGTACACCGCGTAAAAATCTGTTTGGTAGGCTTTGAGCTTATCGCGAACATACAGAAAGATAGACGCGGCGATAGACGGTTCATAATGTTAGGATATTCGTGTAAATAATGCGTGTCACTTATGAAACGTTAAAAGCTTGTACACGGTTGCCATTAGTCGTTTATTATAAACAAGATAATTAAGTAACTTTTCAAAAAATCATGATATTTTACAATTACCGGTTCTTGTTAAAACTTGAGCTTAATGCAAACATTTGTCTTGTCTTTTTAGTTTAATTCTTCGAAACAGTGATTGGTACTCAATTACAGATACTAAAACTACTCTCAAACTCTTTACGAACAGAAACAAAACTACTAACTCAAGAATCAATCTTAAAACATACCAACTAATTGCTCATTCACTCGGAAATGCTCTGAAATCTTGCTCATTTCTTCCACGCTCGTTTCTCTCAAATCGTTCGAATTCCACTTTCCGAGAATTTCTATCTAATTCACTTGTTACAGAACTTTAATTAAAAATAAAACCCATTATTTTAATAAAAGGGACAGTTCACTCGTCAAAAATTTACCTTTTAAATAATAAAACACGGCTTGACAATTCTTTGAATTAGTCCCCTGTCTAATTCAATGAATTTACTTCACGACGGTTATTTAGAATAATGTCCCTATTTGTGGATCTTCACCTCATTAGTTTTTTCTGCTATTCTTGGATATTTAACAAATGGAAGAAGTAATTAAAACTTTAGTGGTTGGCGTCAAATAAATTGAAAAAGTTTAATCAATAGCATGTAATTTTATGCCGTGTTTGAGCACCATAATCCATAATCAAATAGAGAGGGGACGACGCGTGACACTGGGATTGGACCGCGGGAAAATTTCGGCTCTCTCGCTTTGTTTTCCTGGGAACAAGTAAACATGGGGTAATTAATTTACTAAAATTAAACGCCATTTTTCAAAAAGTTTTTATCCAACGCGACAATTAAATATAAACTCGTTCACAATTCGTTATAATTTTTTGTTCCCTCTTTTTACATGGTAATTTCGGTACGAAGAAAAAACTTTGTGAAACAATAAGTAATTAATTCTGTTTTACCTATTGTAACATTTGTTTATACAGCGTGTAATTTAAAGGGTACACATACCGAGTGCACGGCTTCTTTGGATGATAACAAACGATATGGCAAGGGTTTTCTAATCCTATGTCTACGTGTGTGGAGCATATTAGAAATTTCAATACATTGATACCAGAGGCCGAATTTTTCAAATTAAGAAGAACGAAGAGAATTATCGTTTTATTGGCAAGTGACGTGGAAAGTGATGACCCTCATAGTGCTGTGACACGTTTTTTATTACTGGTATTCAAGAAACATATGAAACAAATAATTTGGGTTCAATTCTGTGAGTCACTTATTTTGAGCTAAAACTTTGCATAGAGACTCCATACCAGATGTTGTCTTCAGTCCTTTTGGATAGATATGGGGTTTCCGTTACACGTTGTATAAGGAAAGTTACTGATTAAGGAGATTGGTTTCTATGGAGATTTTAATTATTCAGTAAGTTCGGCAAGCCATCTTAGTTGTTTGTGATTCATCTATGACTTATTTCAGTACCTTACAAGACTGTGAGGTGTAACCGGCTTTCGAAATAATTCTACCCCTGCATCCTCTAGAACTTTGCGTAATTGAATTTATTCTAAGCAAAGTTAGGAAGAACAGCCTCGTAATAATGCAGACTACGTAGTCTGTCGGAACCTACCGACAGTTCATTTACTTAAGTATGCTGAATATTTTGTAGAAACTTTCTCCAGTTCTCACCAAGTTGGAGAGAATAATACTTATTGATTTCTTAAGGAGCTGTTCGTTACACAATTAATCTTTTTTCGCCGCTTTTGAACGAAGATAATAATTAACTTCGTCCAAAAGGAGTATAAATGAACTATTTCTCTGCAGCTCCATACAAAAAGAAGTTAAACTAAATAATTTAGTTTAACGACTTTTTGTATGGAGTTGCAGAGAAATAGTTCATTTATACTCGTATGCTTGGTTTTTTTTGCGATGGCTATTCACAATTAGAGCTATGCAAATTACAATGAGTAGGTATCGTTATTTGTATGTGAATAAACAAAATAATAATTACGGTTAGTGATGGGATTAATCCAAAAAATGAGTTTTAGGCGAGTTGCTCCAATTATAATAGCTTGACATAAAACGTATCTCAATACTCCTCGTTTTGCAAGGTGCAAACGGGCTTACAACCTTTGTGTTCCGCTGCGGAGCAGACTGGGCACTTCTCGCTAACAAGGCTCGACTAATATAATCTTATTAATCACTAGTAATCACGCGGGACTTCGCTCCCGTGGATTCTATCACGGTAAAAACATAACTCCCCTTTTTTGCAGTCGCGTAAAAAGCCTATAACCTTCCTCAAGCTTCAAGCTACTTCCATACCAAATTGCATCCAAATCCACCCAGTACTTTCGAAGATTAGCGCGTTCAAGCAAACAAACAAACAAACCTTTCCGCTTTATAATATTAGTATAGATACTACAACATTCCCACTACTGAGACACAGGCTTACTGTTTATGAGAGAGAATGGACCGTAATGGTATGAACCGCATAGTGGATTAAGGCCCATTTATAATATTTATTATATATGCATTACAGCCATATAAATATTTCAATGTTTAATTATGAATTTCTTATGATTGATTATGTTTTAGACATTACACTCACACAATACAAAAACAAAAAGACTAAAATCGAAACTAATTAAACTAAAGTAAATTACTGTTAAATATTGGTGTTTCTGTAAATATGTCATTGATAGTTAAAAATTTATTTATTTTGTTAAAGTAAAAGTATAATAGTTTGGATATTTTTCGAGAAAGTTTTTGTTTTGAGTATTTACGTAATTGGAAAAATAAAAAATATACTTATTCCAAATAGGCTACTATATTTTTTCTTTTTTTAAGGCTGTGCTGGGCCAGTGGTTAGAGGCACGACTTACGAATTCGTTCTTATCACTACTGCTCTTAAAACGGTCAAGGAAAATATTGTGAGGAAACGACATGTCCTAAGACCCAGACATTCTAAGAAATTCAACAACGTGGCCGCGGACCGCAACTGAACGAAACTTTAGGACCAGGGTGTGTTTTAGCCAGTAGAAGTTTGACGCTCTCTTCCACTCCACTTAGTGCGGGCGGAGTAATTTGATGATTTCTCCGCCGAAGAAAAAGGACATTTATGTAGGTATATTTGGTTTTTACTTGTTTCAAGGACTAGGTCTTGCGCACGACTGCGATCGCGTGAATAAATTGTAGCCTAAATGTATTCTAGACTGTGATCTATCTCTGTGCCAAATAAATCAGGATCCGTGCCTTTTTGTGGCAAGATTGAATAACAAACATTCGTACTTACATCCGTACATATAAACTTTCGGATTCATTACATTAGTATAGAAGTATAGATGCAAAAAAATACCAACACACTCTCTAAAAATTACTCTCCCAAACCTAAACACACACAATCGCAAGCTATCTCTAACCGAGTATCATCGGATAACCGAAACTCCAGTAATTCTTCGGAGATAAACCCTGGCCGTTTTATTATCTTTTTATATAGGGAGTCTTATTGAAACCGTGTAAATCGCAGACACATTAAACGAGTCTGTATGAATTGGTTTCTGGTGTGTGGATGTTATATTATACGGTTTAGTAACATTCTTGTGAGTGAAACAGGGAAGAAAAACATTGTGAGGCAATCCGCATGTCTTAGAAATAAAAAATTAGAAAACTTTTGTTTTCTACAAATGTTGGAGGTTTTTCGTGTCGATTTTCTAGACCAATCAATTTTTGCCGAAGTTGATCGGCGGATGGGTGGCCATGTCAATATATCGAGATTATTCCGTGAATCAGAAAGCACGTTTTACATTCGATCCCAGTTGCCAATTTTACCTAAAGATATCGTGTTACATACCTACTCAGTTAATGGTTTGTGGAGGTCAGGTAGGCAGTCGCTCCATTTAAAACATAGTCAGCTGCATTGTTTTACACTACAAGCTGACCCAAACATAATTGAGAAAAGGTTTAGCAGTTGAGAGCAGCCTGAAGATACGGCACCAGTATTAGCAAGGGGTGACACTATCCTTGCACACTTGCACCGGGACCTGCGTCTATTCCTACCTAGTCAATCTATGTAAACTACTGTTACTAAGCTACTTCTACAGTTAGATTGGAAGCCAACCCCTACATTCGATTTGTAATCAAAGAGGAAACTCATTAGGATCAAATGTTAGTACCTACATATCTTACAATAGCATGTACGTATGTACGAGTACTAATATATAATTTTAGCTTCTGCCGTTTTACAAAGGGGTTCACAATAATACGATTGTCGTCGCTACTAAAAAACCTCTTTCAATATACCTACAGAGTTATTGTGTTTATTTAATTTGTTTAATTTAGAGGCGGCTCAATGGGTGTTGTACTGAATTGAATGTCATGCGATTTTTAACCCCTTTTAAAATCGATTATGTCTTTAAAAGAGGTTGTAATAAAGAGAAAACATTTATTTGACTATCAGGAGCTCGTAACTAAATAATAACAGCGTCGATAATAACAGGTAAGGTAAGGTCGGTCTATGGATGCTCACCCACCCATCTTAACATATCGACGTCGGGCTGTCATTTGTACATCACACAGTCATCACGGGTAGTCAGTAGCCAGGTAATGTGACACTGGTCTTGCCAATGTGTATCGTGATACCCAGATACAGGTTGTGGAGATCAGACAGGCAGTCGCTCCATGTATAACACTTGTACTCAGCTGCATCTGGTTAGACTGGAAGCCTACCACAACATAGTTGTGACAAGGCTAAGCGGATGATGATATATTTGACAGTCAGGTACCTACACAAAGTCCAAATAAAATACAGTTCATTAAACATAAAATGAGAGTACATTTTCCAAAAACTCTATTGCTAATCCTATGTATGATGAAAAAATATATTAAACTCATAAATCTCACCGAATACCAGCAATTTGGTACGCGTGCTAAGCATAAGAATCCTGCAAAGAAATTCAAATATGTTATAATGTCTTGCAGAAGAAATGAAGGGAGATATTAAATTCAGTTTTGAATAAAATGATTCTGCGGAAATGATTCGCTTCTCTGGTCCGGAGGTTTTTGACCAGACTTTTTTTCTATGGTAATAGTTACATAAGTAGATTAAAGAAACTTTAATATTGCAATAAAAAAATAGTTATTTTACCCACAATTGCGTAGATTTTTTAGGGTTCCGTACTCAAAGGGTAAAAACGAGCCTATTAACCCTATTAGGTACTAAGGCTCCGCTGTCTGTCTGTCTGTGTGTAACCAGGCTGTATCTCATAAACCGTGATAACTGGACAGTTGAAATTTTCACAATTGATGAATCTCAATCTGAATCAAAAATGAAAAATCGACAATCTGTTACCGCTATAACAAAAAAATAAAATAAAAGCTTCTTTAAATAAATATTTAAGGGGGTCTCCCATACAACAAACGTATTTTTTCCCGTTTTTTATAGATGATGGTACAGAACCCTACGTACGGGAGACCGACTCGCACTTGGCCGGTTTTTTTTATTATTACTTGTAGGATCGTCAGGATTTATTCCGTTAGATTCGGACATCATGTGGGCAGAAGATGGGTTTCGTGCAATGAAAACACAGTTGGTACGATACACTGAATTTATTAAAATCACAAACTACTAATTATAACTGGGCACAACGAATCAGGTACAGTTCCGAGACGTCTTAACTCCGATGCGATCAGACACTGAATGTCCTCCTCGCCGTCGGCTCAAAACATCACGACTCGGTAGAAGCGCGGTGTCAGTTGGTGTGGGTGAATACGTAATGTCGCTAATGGTGCGCTTGCGATTCGTTTCGTGTCCGTACTAATGACCGGATGCGATATACGTAATGTCGCTAGTGGCGCGCTTGCGAGTCGTTTCGTGTCCGTACTAATGACCGGATGCGACCTACTTATGTTTTTTAAAAATAATGAAAACTTTGAGTTATGTATCAAAATAAAATAGTTCTGGCTCGCAGACCTCGTAGAAGATGTCGGGACGAGCTGGACCAAACTAACGCCTCGTGGTCCACTTTGCCCCGAAGCCCTAAGACAACGCCTTTGCCCAACATTGGGTCGATGCAGGATAATAGTTGTAATGGAAACTTAGATTTTTTTGTTAAATACTTGGGCAGTCGCTCTGTTATTTGTGACTGAGAGTATTAATATAGGACTATTAATTTTAATTTTCAAATTATCCCACGCGCCGCGTCTGTCTGTTCGCAACTAACTCATAGACTGAATTTATGTAAGTTGGCTCAGATATAAAGATAAATGTTAAAGACGTCGGAAAAAATCATGCTGGTTGGTTTTTCGTTTAACTAATACAAAGTTCTAGAAAATTTTAGCTTTTAAAGAGCTTTTAATAAAAATAGGTTTATTTTTGTTATTTTTTATCCGAATCATGCAGCACTATATTGCACCTATCCGAAATAGGGATATGACATAGGTATATGATGAGCCAGTTCAAAATCTGGTTGAAAATGAGGTTGCAAATGATAGAGCTAGCCGTATTACTGCAAGGTTTGCGGAAATGAAGCCGGGTATCGGATCATATGGGTAATTAATCTGATATCCCTATAGAGGCAGATTGACAGTATGTGCCTAAGCTGCGAAGTGAAGTTGATTATTTGTGATAAATGTTTTGGAAGCCGTTATGAATTTGAAGTTTAGGTTATGGTACCTATGGCATTCCCTTCTTTGTTTTACCGGAGCAAACCAGATACAGTCTGTGGAACTTGCTGAAGCGAACTTCTTGGGAATAATTCTCTACAGTTCTTGTTCAATGCGTTGGTGATTTCAATCCTGTTATAACCATATTTTACTACTGGCCCGCGACTCTACACAATCCTGTGTCCATTGGAGAAAATAACAAAAAGTCATTGTGAGTATACCTTACAAATTATTACGTGCTGTCACGGACTTTTATATAGACCTCTTTAAAAGCTAAAATTATCTATTACATTGTTTAAGTTAAACGCGAATTTTTTTTTCCGACAACTTTAACATTTATCCTATTATCTGAACCAACTTACATAAATTCAGTGAATAAGTTAGTTGCGAACAGACAGACGCGGCGCATGAGATAATTTCAAAATTAAATTAATAGTCCAATCCTAATACTCACAGCCATAATTAGAATTAAAATTGAGCCCCCAAATAGGGCCCGTATTCAGTTAGTGGCTACATAATAACTGCCAGACTATTTGATGTCGAGGTTAAGTAACGCTTCCGAAGATCGACCCGTAGATATACGGACCAACCATTAAACTTGTACCAGTAATGACATCCCGAAACTACTCTGTAACTCGGAAAGCACATTAAGCCATTTGTCCCGGCTTTCATTTATTTGTAGACATTTGAATGTCGTTAAGGCTTGTCAGAAACCGGAAAATCCGACACTAATATTGCAGTCGCTCTATGAAAAACACTGGTACTCTCAGCTGCTAACGGTTACACTGGAAGTTGAAAAAGCCCATGAAGATTGATTGATTTATTGACATTTATCGAGGTTTTATCCTTTGTCATGGTGACTCGAATGGAAATAGTAAAGTAGGTTAATCCGACTAAGAAACAGTCCCCAGTTTCCATGCAATGTTTTCCACGATTATTTTTAATAATATAAAGTCAGCCTTTACCGTTCCTACTGCTGGTTTCCTTGCCTTCTGTCTATGAGAAGGAATAGGCCGTATTCCACGACGCGAGCCCAGTACGGCATTTCGCATTCTTCGGATTTATCGGTGCTAGAACATGTCGGCTTCCTCACAAAGTTTTCTTTGACCGTTTTGAGAGCAGTTGTGTTGATAAAAAATACTAAAACCCATGTGCCTGCTTACATTGGTGCACGTGCCTGCCTGGCATTGGTCCCGGCTGTCGATTGCAGATCGAAGACTGGAAGCCTGTCCGAATGAAATGATGTTGGGTTCATTCAAGCTAACTATAGGCCGATTGAATGATACAACTACCTCTTATGCTTTACAAAATATAGGTATAACTAGTTAAAATCCAACTAATCCTTAAAATGTTATCGTTTGTATGTTTGCTCCAGTTTAATTTAAGTTTCAGCGGCTGTACAGAATTTAATAAAACTATACCATGACCTGATTAAGACTATAATAATTGTGGTGTGTGCTCACAACCTTTCAACCTTTCATGAAAGGTTGCTGAAATTAAAAGCTAAAAACTGAGTTAAGTTCATAATATGTTTCTTTTTGGGGCAATGCATGAAATCTAAAATTTGTACTATGCGATTTTTCATGGCTTCAACTCCTCTTGGATTATTTTACGAGCACGCACCACAATGATTATAGTCTTAAACAGGTCATAGTATAGTTTTATTCAATTCTGTTTAACCGCTGAACCTTAAACTTGAGCAAACATACAAACGATAACATTTTAATGATTATTTGGATTTTAGCTAGTTATATATTTTGTTAAACATAAGAGGTAGTTGTATCATTCAATCGGCCTATGGCTTGAATGAACCCAACATCATTTCATTCGGACAGGCTTCCAGACTTCGATCTGCAAACGACAACCGGGAGCAATGGCTTAACTTTCTGGCACGGACAGGGGTCGGTGTTAGCTATCAACATAAATTAAAAAATTTGTTGGTGCCCTATATCGTAAACTATATTGTATATTCCCATTTTATAGAAATTCCATCACGGAGCTATTCACGTCAGTTCGTATTAAGATTTACGTGACCTTGTCTTGCCGATGAGAGAATATTCTCATGTTCATGTTCAGCCGCCATTTTGGTGTCGCATGCAATAAGTTCGTTTACCTAACATGACTAATGGTATTAGAAATTTGAACCTGCAAATATAGACTTAAAATAGGTGCTAAATCGGTTACCTATCCACGCATTAACCTTGGCAAACATTCTTTAATCTCGAAGATTGACACGCGACTGTTATTATTTAGCCATCCCTCAGAAATGTTATATTAATACTTAAATGAATACACGAAAGTAAGTTTGTATATAGGAAGTTATCTTCGAAACATCTCATCTAATTTAAAAGATTCTTTCAACAGTTGAATGCTACGCTATCACTGAGTGACATAAACCACGTTTTCACTTCAGCAAAGCCACGTCAGAAGCTAGTTAGACTTTTCCCACTTACGTAAACATGAATTTGTAATCCTACCTAGTTTATTCTAAATTACTACTCGATCTGTTTTTAAATTCAGTTGCAAGATTATACTTTTTTTACGGTTGGCAAATCATTAAATGACAGATGACGGAAATGAGTATAAGTGTCAATAGGCTAAGGGTGTCGCCCTTGTGATCGAGAGGACGCGGGTTCGAACCCAACCCATTACACCATTGCCGAGAACCCATTCCAGATACAATCATTTTAGCTTAGTCGGAGCGGTTAACAAGATTACTAGTCATTTAAATTCTACCCACATTGCTAGTTATCTATTTAATGTTAAAACACTTCTACTAACTAAAAATCCACCCTGTTCCTTCAGTTGCCCTTACATTCTGGGGCCGCAGTATCTCGTTTGAACATTCCCGCAACCCAGGAAGAACGTGCTTCTTAATTAACTAACGAGATAAATAAAAAAATCTAGTTGGTGCCCTATATCGTAAACTATATTCTCATTGTATAGAAATTTCATCACGGAGCGATTCACGTCAGTTCGTATTAAGATTTACGTGTCCTTGTCTTGTCCATGAGAGAATATCGTGTTCAGCCGCCATTTTGGTGTAGCTTGCAATAAGTTCGTTTACCTAACATAACTAATGGTATTAGAAATTTGAACCACGAAGCCGTATTATTTTGTATGAAAAACGGCACTATTAAAGATAAAACAATAAAATTAAAATTAAACTATAAAATTGACAGTGAAAAACTAATTTCAGACTGCCAGAGTTGCACTTTTGACGCGATATATCAAGAAACTGATTTAAATAACGCTATGAATAATTTCATTAACATAATAAAACAATTAATTTCCAACAGCACAACAATAAGAAAAATGCCTAGAAATAAATTAATTATTAAACCCTGGATATCTGTCGGTATGCTACGATGCATTAGAACAAGGGATAGAATGCATAAAAAATTAAAAACGTATTTGAGATACCGCAATTATTGCAATAATTTGCTCAAAAAACTCAAAAAGCAATACCATAAAGATCAACTTTATATGTCGAAAAATAACTCAAAAAAGCTCTGGACTACCATAAAATCAATAACTAACAATCATAAACAAAACCAAATACCTCAACAGCTTCTGTCTACCGAAAAAGAACCTATAGATGCGATCAATAAAACAAATAAGTATTTCTCAACCATAGGCAAACAGTTAGCAGATATGATACCTTCACACATTCCCACGTTCAAGCCAGTAATTAAATCTACACTTAATTCCTTCGTTCTATTACCCACTGACAACGAAGAAGTTGAAAGGACGATCAAAAACTTAAGAAGTAACTGCGCTCCTGGATGGGATCAAATAAGTGCTGACGCTCTAAAAATTACATGTGAAACCATCACACCAGTACTTGCCAACCTAATAAACCGCTGCTTTAAGACCGGAATATATCCTGCCGCGCTGTAAAAAGCCATTATACACCCAATACATAAGGCGGGAGACAGAGGCAGTGTCAATAATTATAGGCCAATTGCAATATTAACAACGTTATCAAAAGTATTTGAACGCATAATAAATAAGAGGCTCACCAAATACCTCGAGGAACGTAATCTTTTTGCGGATACGCAATATGGATTTAGATCCAACCGCTCGACAGATGGTGCTGTTATTGATCTTGTTAACTTCTTGGTGAGTAAACTGGATAATAAAAAAAAATGTTTAACTATATTTCTCGATCTTGCAAAGGCATTTGACACTGTCTCTGTTCCCCACCTTGTGCAAAAACTTGAAAACCATGGTATTAGAGGGGTCCCGCTGGCATTGCTAACAGACTATTTAAAAAATAGAACCCAATGCGTAAAAATCGGAGAATATATCAGCAATCAACTGCCGGTCGACTATGGCGTGCCGCAGGGCAGCATACTGGGTCCTACCCTTTTTCTTTGCTATATTAATGAACATTGCACTCTTAAAATTCTAAACTGCCGCATATCTGCATATGCTGATGACACTGCCCTTACTTTTTTCTCGGACTCGTGGGAAGAACTATATAACTTTGCACAAAACGGCTTCAATACAATATGTCACTGGTTACTGTCAAACTCTCTCTCCTTAAATGAGGATAAAACTAAATACATTGTCTTCTCAATGACAAAACGAAATAAACCTCCTAACCATTTAGACAAAATCAATGCACATAAATGCAATTTTCCTCCTACTCCAAACTGCACTTGTCCCAACATAAATTCAACCACCTGTATTAAGTATCTCGGAATTGAACTTGACGCAAACTTAACTTTTGAAAATCATTTGCTATCCATATCCAAAAGAATCCGTAAGCTCACTTACATTTTTAAGGGACTCCGGGATGTTGCAGAGAAACAGACCATGAGGATGGTGTACGAGGCCTTGGTACAGTCTATCCTTAGTTACTGCATAACCACTTGGGGAGGAGCATGCAAATCAAAAATGATAATACTTGAGAGAGCTCAGAGGATGATCCTAAAAGTGAGCTTATCAAAGCCGCGACGTTTCCCGACCTCTAAACTCTATGAGGAAACTCAAGTCTTGACTGTCCGTCAGTTGTACATAATGCTGACAATACTTCGCCAACGCTCTTATATAACCGAAGAACAAAGAAAACGCAAAGCCCTCACTAGAAGGCGTTATGCTCTCTGTGAATCAGCAGCTGTACGCACCTCTTTTGCTCAAAGATTCTTCTCATTCCGTGGTGGAGTATTGTTTAATAAACTCAATAAAGAAATTGATATATGTAACTGTTGCAAAACTGAATGTAAGAATAAACTTAGGAAAAGGTTACTAGAACTGAGCTACACGGACACTGAAAAATTGATTGAGATCGTTTCTTGATTTTTGCATTTTAATAATAATTTTTTTGCATACATACAAGCATACATTTATATATATATATATATAAACATACACACACGCAGGTATAATGTAGTAATTTATTTCAAACTGACGCACGCACGTTCACACACACACACACACACTCACACACACACGCACACACACACACACCCCCATCCACACACATATCTGCTTACTCACGACGTCAGCAGTCTGAACAACATAATTTAATGGGGGGCCTGGAGTTCTAAAATACAGGCCTAGGCTTATTTTAGACTCCAGATCTCCCACAAATTACAGACTTTGCCAAACTTTCTGTGTCTGACTGTAATTTATACTCACGTTGATATGTAATTTGTGGAGATAAATAAAGATTTTTTATTATTATTATTCCCTTTATTACATTTTATACACATATTATTTACATTTTTAAATATTCCTATAAAAACAAAAAAACATTTAAAAATATAAAAAAACAGTAGCCCACCGGTATCGGGAACAGGGTCCAAGCTACCGGTGGTCAGGGCTCTTGAGAGAGGAACCTCCTAACAATTCGCGCCGTGTCCAGAAGTACTGCTTTCTGGATCAAGCCCTTGATCCAGCTGCCCAACGAGAGCCTCCTAAGATGTTTGTCGAGGCTCTTGGCTATTATGCCATTGGCTGAGACGACTATCGGCACAATGATTGCTGTATCCACATCCCACATGTCAACAACCTCGTGAGCCAAGTCAAGATACTTAATTTGCTTATCTTTCTCGGCTTTCACGAGGTTCTCGTCATGAGGGACCGCTATATCAACAATCACTGTGCGACGCTCTAATCGGTCTATTACCACTATATCAGGCTTATTGGCAACAATAGTCCTGTCAGTGATGATAGACCGATCCCAGTACAGTGTAATATTGCCATTTTCGAGAACTGGGTCGGGCACATACCTATAGTACGGTACTTCTGATTCCACGAGATTGTATTTAAGAGCAAGTTGCTGGTGAACAATCCTAGCTACAAGGTTGTGTCTATGCAAATAGTCTCCGTTAGCCAGACGAGAACAACCGGAGATAATGTGACGAATGGATTCTCCCGGTTTGTGACATGCCCGACATATGTCTACCGTACCATCCTTCACAATATATTTCCGATAGTTATTCGTCATCATAACTTCATCCATAATTGCACAGACAAAACCTTCGGTTTCCCCGAAGAGGTCACCAAAACGTAGCCAGGCTACGGACGCTAATGTATCTACGTCAGACCCATGAAGGGCCCGGTAATAGCGTCCGTGAAGCTCCTTGCTCTGCCATACTTCTCTGCGGTCATTAGTATCTAATACTACAGGTTTGCGCCAATTCTCGGTACCTAAGGAGAGCGGAGTGAGGCCTTTGTCCACCGCTACCACATCTCGATGCATACCCACGTCGGCTTCTAGGAAATATTCCCTAAGGCTGCATACCTCGTGGTTGTGCAGGGTCTTTGCATTTAAAAAGCCACGACCCCCGCACTTCCGCGGGATATACAGCCTCATCACCGATGAACGTGGGTGATGCATTCGATTTGCAGTCAGCGTTATGCGGACCCGCCTGTCCAAGGCGTCAAGTTCAGTCTGAGTCCATTTGAGTATGCCAAAAGAGTACATCAATACTGGCATGACCCAACCATTGAAGGCACGCACCTTGTTTCCACCTGATAGAAGACTATTCAGTACTTTATTCAGGCGGCCAAAGAAGCGTTCCTTCAATGACTGTTTAACATAAGCAACATTGATGCCTAGTGCCTCTGACATACCCAAATACTTGTAGGTTTCAGTTGAGCCGAGGGATCTTAGGTGTATGGAATCCGAGAGTTGAGTTCCCACGGATTCCATAATCTCCCCTCGCTTTACATGCATGACCGCACATTTGTCCACCCCAAATTCCATCCTGATGGCGCTACTGAAGGTTTCCGTTACCTTCAGTAGCTCCATGAGTTGCAAGTTGCTGGGGGCAAAAAGTTTCAAATCATCCATGTAAAGCAAGTGTGATATGACCTGACCACCTCTTCTCAACTGGTAGCCTTGCCCCGAACCCTCCAGCAGTGTACTGAGAGGGTTGAGAGCCAGACAAAACCACAGTGGGCTCAGACTGTCGCCCTGAAAAATACCACGCTCAATCCTAATCGGTTCGCTGTTTTCCTGGATCTGTCGACATCCTGGATAGCAGAGGACCGTCTTCCATTGCCCCATACATGACTCAAGGAAAGTGCGGAGTATTGGATTTATTTTGTACAACTCCAACACCTTCATGAGCCATGTATGTGGAACCGAGTCATAGGCCTTCTTATAATCTATCCAACATGTCGACAGATTCCTTCGGGAACGACGAACCTGTTGGTTTATGGCAATATCGATGAGGAGAAGCTCCTTAGTACCGCGGGACCCGTTCCTACATCCATTCTGAGAAGCAGACATGATTGAATTTGTATCTATGTGATTATTAATTTTGGCTCTCAGAATGGATGTAAGAACTTTATAGACCGTCGGTAAGCACGTGATCGGTCTATAATTTTTAGGTTCCGAAGTACTGCCTGATTTATGGAGCAGGTGGGTTATTCCTGTAGTTAGGAATTGAGGTAGCGATCCTAGCTCTAAGGCAGACTGGAACTGAGCGGCCAAGCGAGCGTGCGAGCTTAGAAACCATTTAATCCAGAAATTGTGCAGCCCGTCCGGCCCTGGAGATTTCCAGTTGGATAACGGACGAACTGCACGGGTTACATCTTGAGGGCTAATCGTAATTGCCCCCATTTCTGGTATAAGATCGCACGTGCGCTTGATCTCACTCATCCAGTCACCCTCGGTGTGGCTGACAGGTACCGACCAGATGCTGCGCCAGAACGAACACATGGCGTCATCATTTGGTAGGCACGTATCAGTCACACCTTGGTCAGGTCGCTCCCAGGCCCTATAAACCCACCTTTCATTGCTTTGGAATGTGCGATTCTGAGTGTATCGCTCCACCCGCCGCTTATATCGACGAATTCGATTTGCCCATGCATAGACTTTCTGCTTCAGGAAGTCGATACGCTCTGTGACGCGGGTCAGATAATCCCGGGGACTGATATCAGTCCCCGCATACGCCCGCCTCACAAAGCGCATCACTCTAGGACGAGTGTTGCCCTGCCTGAAGCAGATAAGTTTACCAATGAGTGTTCTAACCTCAGCAATACGACGTTCGATCCTGCCCTGCCAAGCTGGTACAGCTGGCCGAATAACTCTGTCAGTCTTTGGAAACTTGACATGAGCTACCCGACAAGCCGCTACAGCTGCACAGTATAGGATCGAATGAGTATCGGTGAGGTCTTCACTATTGTCAAAATAATTTGACAGCAGTGAATCTAGAGCACACACTAGATTATTATTATTATTATTATTATTATTTGTCTGTCTATTGACAGACAGACAGAGTTACTTTCGCATGTATAATATTAGTATGGAAGTATGAATATTAGTATGGATTAATTCACTAAATTCGATTCAGCTATCCAAACTTGTATACTAATAAGTATTATGGAGAGGTAATGTTTCTGAGTGAGTTTGTATATTGGACGTTATCTTCGAAACAACTCTTCCGATTTTAATTAAGTAGGATAGTTGTTCACGAGTAATTTTTCGCGAGTTTTTAAACGTCATCTTCTGAAACGCCCATGCAATGTCGCGAATGAAGAATGAATTGTATTGTTACACTGATTGGAAGTCGTAAAAGCGAATGTGAACTTTAACGTCGTAGCAAAAGTGGAAAGTAAATTGGTCTATGGTATCTTTGACGTCTTAGCAGGTGCAGTCTCAACTGGATGTTGCCACATCCAGTTGAGACTGCACGTTGTGGTCAGAGGAATTTTACTTAAAAGTAAATTTATTTTAATTCATATTGCGCGTTTCCTTCAACAGTTTCTTAAACATAGTGTTATAAGCAGATGATTATATTTTTAAGTTTCATGGTTGATCTCAAAGTAAAAGGAGATGGGGCGGGTGTGGCCCAAGTCGACGCCACTTGGGCCACACCCGCCCTATCTCCTTCGCGCCTGACACAGGATGACTTGATTTTATTTGCCATTGGCACCTACCAACTCAAACTAGCTCGGAGCTATTATAGTCAGCATGCAAGAAATGGTATTTACCATATTGAAGTCTTCAGAGACGGACAACCACCTGCAGAACTTGAGCGTTTTGGAATAGAGCAAAATGGCTTGATAATAATGCGAAGTCTTATTCAGTCACGTCACGTGAGGTCAAGGAAATATTATACTTATATAATGTATAAGGAGGAGGAAGGACTACATGGCATTCAACATTACTACTGTAGTTGCATTGTTCAGAACTACAATTGGCCAGTGCAACGATACTGGTGTCTGAAACTGTCCACGGTACGTGGAGCTATAAACGTTGCTTACAATAAACAAGGTTACACAATAATCTACAGGCTCCTCGGCCTACGACAACCTATAGCCTCTGAGGCTTTATGAATACATTATTACCACTAACCTTCTGTGCTGGGTTCGCCAAGCTTCGACCTTCCCAAGGCCACGCCCTAAGTGCGGTATGTATGTAATATGAGATGAGTAATTGAAAGTGTGAAAGTCAAGTGTGTTGACGTTCACATGGCGCCAGTCTCCAGATGGCGCGGTTCCAACAGCAAACAGCCTAAACTCGTTTCCAGCAAGCGCGTGCCACGCGGTGAGGCAATAAGGCGATGTGTTCCGAGAAATATCCCTGGATTCTCGTCAATCCGGGATTACAAAGTTCAATCATACACTGTTCACAATCAATCTGCTAATATCACGTGAGATCCAATTCGATTTCCAACTATTTATTTCCAACAAATGCGCGTGCCACGCGGATGGCCACAACCGGCGATAAATCCAAAAATATCCCGGGGCTTTCGTCAAACGGAGATTACAACTTCAAACAATTGATAATCGCGACCCAATTATCGGTTGCAACAGGCGATTCCAAAGGATATTTTACCAATTATAATTAACTCAACAGGGTCCCATGACCGACATTTTCAACCAAGCAAAGAACCAAAGTCTATCTGTCAAGTTCAAGTAATGTCAAGATCAAATTTCTTTATGTCAAAAGGGTGCGTTCGGAAACGTTTGGTACTAAACATCTACCCCCCCCCCCCCCCCCCGGACGGGCCTACCCGTCCGCTAATCAATTGGAAGTCTTGACAAGGTTGCAAATTTAACACAGCTTCAAGGCGGCCAAATACCGTAGCTAGTTCCTCAAAGGTGAGAACGGTGTCTCCCAACAATCTCCGCCAGCGTCCCTTTGCCGCTTTCACCGCGGCCCCAAAAATACCCCCCCAATGGGGGCAGGCTGGCGGGTCAAACAACCAAGTGACCCCTCGGCGGGCCAAACTATTACCAATATCAACCTGGCTCTCATTAAGGAAGGCGTATACCTCCTTCAAATAGTTACTTGTACCCTTGTAATTCGTACCGCAATCAGACCTAATCAAAGAAGGTAACCCACGGCGAGACACAAATCTTTCCAAAGTCGCCTCAAAGGCCTCTGTCGCGAGGGAGGTTACCAGCTTCAAATGTACTGCCTTGGTTGACAGGCATACAAACACACAAATAAGCCTTAACAATCTTTCTATTACGAAGGGTGGACGTCTTCAACAAAGGGGGACCAACAAGTCCGTTACGACGCCAGCAAAGGGCCTCGCCTCATTGACGCGATCAGCCGACAAAATCCAAATTTCTCGCTGCAGAATGGCCAACAGCGCATTGCAACCGGCATGCGAGTTCTTAGTGTGACGATCAGACACCAACAATTGAACCAAGTGGCCCTCCTTGGGCAACAAAAGGGGGTGACAGGCCCCATAAGGAAGGCTAGAATGCCTCAACCGTCCTCCAACAGGTTTACCGAAGTGGCTCGTCCCAACCAAGTTCAGTTATAACAAGGGCAGGAGCACCAATTTTAGGGTACGGACAACTCACAAGGGTGATTTCAAACCAGGTCCTTCCCTCAACAGTGGTGTCAGCCGGTTCGCCAATTCCCCAAATCTTGCCTGAAAGGTCGTTCACCTTCAGGCCAACCTGTCCCGCTAACCAAGACGACAAAAGGCAACCCCGGACTCCCATGCCCAAAATGGCACGGACTACAATTGAGTCACCCAAGGGTCCCCAGACCTTGACCGAGGCCGTTGGCAACAAAACCGTCTTGATCGGGGGGGTCCTTTAGCGGGGCAGGCGTCAATCTCTTAGTGATGCCTGGGCGGCGACCGATCGCCGCATCCAGGCTGCCTTCGTTCACGACGAGGCCAACAATCAAAATATTCGTCCGCGCGGTGTCCCGAGCCGCTCGCCATCACTGGAGGGGCATATCCCACCGGATGCCCGAATGGCGGAGGGCGCGACTCCAGCCGGGGACGTTCCGCCAACGGAGGGGAAAGGCAGCGGCGCCGACCCGGCCACTGCTGCCTAGCAGCCAATGCGCATTCTCCCTGACGAGGGAAGACCAAATGGCGCTCGTGGGGCTCCCGTTCAACTTGCGCGGGGGGTGGAGTGCGGCGTACAGAATCGCGGGTCTCAGCCCGGTGCTCGTCTCCGGGGTACCCCCCCCTGCGCGAACCCCCCTCAGAAGCTGGTCTGCTGGAGCGGTTCGCGTTAGCGCACAAAATCTCCAGGTGGAACCCTTCACAAATTCTACACGGGCGGGGGTCGGGGCAGTCCCGATGGAAATGGGCCCCCAAACACGAGAAGCACAAACGGCGTGCGTTGGCAATACGGCGGCGGGCACTTACGTGCAAATTCAAAAAATCCGGGCAACGCGCCATGACATGCCCCGTTGCCTTACAAAAGTCACAATGATGAGGACTCCGGGCGCCAGCAAAACGGGGGGCGGGGCGAACATCAACAGGCCCCCTAGCCCTAGGACTCCGGGCGCCAGCAAAACGGGGGGCGGGGCGATCATCAACAGGCCCCCTAGCCCGAGGACTCCGGGCGCCAACAAAACGGGGGGCAGGATGAACATCAACAGGCCCCCGAGCCCTAGTCCGTCCCTGGTCTCTGGGCTGAGAAGGTAGTGGGGGTGACCCCGTGGCGCCACGAGTGTTATCGGAAAACCGACACTCGTCTTCCAAAAATTTGAGGAGGTCGTCAAAGGGGGGAAGATGGGTGGCACTATCCCCACCATACTTCTGCTCAAAACGTGACCTCAACTCCGCGGGGAGCAACTGCAGCCAGGGACCATTTTGGTTACCCATTGAAAGGGTTTTCGACAGGGTTTTTCTAAGCGGTTAATCAAAAACCCTTAGGATATAGGTAACCCTTTTGAATGGCTTAAAGGACTATTTGGGTTATTTATAGGAAGGGTTTTCAATAGGGTTTTTTTAAGCAGTTAATCTAAAACCCATATGATGTGGGTAACCTTTTAAATGGCTTAATGGACCATTTTGGTTATTCAAAAACCCATACGACGTGGGTAACACTTTTGAACTACTTAAATTAAGTCGTTCAAAAGGGTTCCTTACACTTTCAACTCTTTTGAAAACGATAACAGCGTAACGTTCCAACTCGGAGCAATGTAATATGATATCTCGATGGTAGGCATAGGCTGCAAAATGGCATAGCACGCGTTAAGCGTCAGCGGTGGCGGGGCTCCTTTGGGGTTACTTACCGAGAGCCTTGCAAACAGGGATCTATGATCATTATTGCATGTAGTATAGTTCTTTTTAGCTTTGCTAGCCGGATATCGAAATGACTTATAATTATGATTTTTTCATGTCTGTACTTGTTTACTACTTTATTGTCATTTTTGTTGTTTGAGTTTTTGAAGCCGGACGTCTTTTGCGATATTATTTTTATTATTTTGAATTTTGAACAATTAATATTGAAAAAATGCTAAAAACGAAACGAGACGCTATCGCTATTATTTATATGATGCATCAAATAATACAAGTAAAGGTACTTTATGTGGAAATTTCTTAAAGGTAAGGTTATACCTATTCTAATATTAGTTATCCTGACAACTTACTTATTTAAATGTAAAACCTTACAATAGGTAGGTACTTATGTTACGTAATTCATCAATCTAAATTCAAAAGAGCAATATATGGTAGACTTATCAATAAGAAAGGCAATATAATCTATACTAATATTATAAAGCGGAAAAGTTTGTTTGTTTGCTTGAACGCGCTAATCTTCGAATGTACTGGGTGGATTTGGTATGGAAGTAGCTTGAAGCTTGAGGAAGGTTATAGGCTGCTTTTTACGCGACTGCTTAAAAGGAGAGTTATGTTTTTACCGTGATAGAATCCACAGGAGCGAAGCCCCGCGTGAGTACTAGTGTAGCTATAAACTCGAAATTCGAAACGAACATTCAAGGTAATGGTTTTTAGTAGGTAGTAGTAGTTTAGTAAATTGGCAAGAATGTGGGTTATAGTTACACCGTACAATGGGCAACGATGTAAGTAGGTTAACCTATCACTTGATTATTGATCATTAATTTGTGATTTGTGTCACAGATAGAATATTGGTCACTAAACGTAAAATTTGCAAAAAAATTATTGTTATTGTTTTAGTTTAATAAATTCACTTTTAATTGTTTAAAAATATTGCAAAATTGAAGTAGAGAATCGCTAATTCTCGACACGAATAGTCTTGTGTGTTGTGTATACAGAGTGGGCAAAAAATCGTGGATCAAACGAAACAGGGCGATAGTTGGGGTTATTTGCAGTAAAAAATATCTGTGTGGCAGAGTACTCACTTGATCTCCTTAGAAGTTATGAATATTTGAGTGTTTTTTTTTGAATACCAAAATTTGTGATAAATAGGCAATTAAAGTAAAATGGGTACCTATATAAAAACTATAAATGGTGTTTAGTAGCTTCTAGGAAATTTATCATCACTACAAAAGTACAGATATTAGGTACCATGATTTATGAGTATTGGCACTTTTTTCAATACCTTTTAAATCTCACGTAAAATTACTTGTAACTTTAAAATCCTAGGTACTTTGAAAAAAAAAGTACTACCACAAAATGACCCTGTATTAAAAAAAAAAACATGCCTATTTAATGACGATTAAAACGAGGTATAACACATAGCTGTTTGTAGCTTAATTATTTTTTTATGTTAACTTTTTCATAGCAAGGTCTAAATTAAAGTAAATCAGAGGATAGTCAAATAAATACCAGTTATCTGACTAGTGTTTTATTTCATGAGTCCTTTATTTCACTAAAAAATTAGTTCGGACCCTTGGCTACGTTTGGCAGAGGTTACAGAAAGATCCCAGGGGCATTACTAGGTTTCTAACAAATCATAAACAATACTTTCTTAATGAAAACATTCCCATAAATGTGACCGAGGAGCTTAAATCGATAAGTTTAAATAGTACAGTATCACATGCAATGATATTTTATAGTACAGATATGTTATAGGCGCGTGCGTCGTGAAGACTCGAAAACGAGCTAATTGGAACGTCTTGCAACTAGTCTGCGTCGAACGCAACCACAAGCGTGCCGCACCGTAATACCCGTGTCCTTAGATTTTATTTATCAAAAATGCGATCGTGTGTGTTTCGGAAGTGTACGAATTATACCTCCAAAGTAAAATAAAATACAAGGGATCTCATACCACATGTGATTATGCAAAGATATTAAGATTATTTTTTATATTCAATTATTTTTCCAACGTTGCCATTAAATTATGCTTAGGAGCCATACATATGTAAGTGAAGCCAGAGAGAGCAAACTTGTTTTGTCGCGATAGCGATAAGGACGCGGGCGCTGCGGACATAGATTAGTAAAAAGTTTACAAGTGTAGGAGCGATATTGATTGACTTGTATTAATTTGTTTTAGTCTTACATTTTTTTGACTAAAGTTCATTTGACTGATTATTGAGGATTATAACTATTAATAATAATATAATTAATAATATATTCCACAACTTTTTTTTTTTTTTTTTTCACACAACGCCATCTAGTCCCAAACTAAGCAGAGCTTGTGGTATGGGTACTAGACAACTGATAAACATACATATATATTTCTAAATACATACATATTATAGATAAATTACACCCAGACAAAGAACAAATGACCGTGCTCATCACACAAACATTTGTCCTAGGTGGGAATCGAACCCACGACCTTACGCACAGCAGTCAGGGCCACTGACCACTATACCAACGGGCCTGTCATAATATAACTGTTTTTTTATTGAATTAGGTTTCCGAGGGATCAGGTTAAACTTTAAGATTGGATCGCAATTGTTCGTGAATAAAGAAGCGAATTAGACTGGATACCATCAAAAAACAGCAGGATATGTAGCAATCTAAGTTTTTAAGCTGACATCTGACCGTTGCTTGCATTTTCGCCCACGTTGAATTTGTTTGGTCAATATAGGAACCTACAAAGAAACCGCTACATGGCATTTCATTATGAAACCTATAGTTGTGACATGAAATTGATTATTTATTGTTTACTAGCTTTCCACCTGCTTCATCCAGCATGAAGTTCCGATTTGACGAAAAGTTTTCGGACTGATCATAAATTATTTCATTAACATAATGACCCCCTGGCTGGGGGCCTTTTATATTTAGAGGTCACCACAGGATCGTCCGGTTAAGTAGTAACTAGCCTTAGTGTGCTGAACTACGAGTGGCCCTACCTAAAATAAAAAACTTAATGACTATTCATTGCTATTTTAGTTTAGAATATAAGGCTAAGCTGAATACACACATCAGTGGTAATACTTGATCCGTGATTAACCGTACCATACGTACATACTAATATAGGCATATTTTTTTCAGGAACAATCAATTCAATATGTTCAAAATTCTTCGTCAAGTCTAGACAATGTTAGTTTGCCGGAGATGGAAGAAATATTAGAAACACCAAGAAAGTCGGCGCTTAGAAAACGTGCGTGAATTAATATTAAAAAAAAAACGGTTACAAAAAAGCAATAAAAACTTACACAACAAAATAAAAGATTAAAGAAAAGGATTGCCAGCGTTGCAGTAATATTAAATGACAAAACATTACATTTCAAAAGAATTTCATACATTTGATTAAAACCATAATTCATAAATACACAACCATCCGTTTCCATTTCGCACATAAAAATAACCCTGAAATACAAAAACTCTCAAAGAGACAAATTAAATCTTTTTGAAGGTATCTAAAATATGTCGTTTTTATGATGTTTAATTTGTTACCTATGTACTTATTCTTCAATCGAGTGTCCACTCTACGGCTATAAAAATGTTATCCTATGACAGAAGGATACATTTGAAGCGCAATTGTTAGAATTTGCGCCATCTCGCTTCCACAGCGGCAACAATCCAGCTTTATGCATATTCATGATACAGGTACTGCTCTTTGTAAAACATTGTTCGGACTTCGAAAAGAAAGAGAGAGAGAGACTAATTGTGTCCTTTTCACACTTAGGATCATAGCTCACGCGCTTGCTGCGAGGACGCCTTTTGTTTGCGTGCGGCCAGCGAGCGGCGCGGCGGGGCGTTAGTGACTTGCTACCTGCCTGTTGTTGCATACGTGTTCTTGGCTGTTACTCTTTTGTGAATAACCCGACTAATCACGCTTTTTTTTGGACGTTGGGATCAATTGCCTGCTTGTGACCCGCGCTTGCTTTACGGACTCAGTGATTTATTGCCTACCTGTGACCTGTGCCTGCCATACGGACTTTTGAGTTGCCTGCCTTCCTACTTAGAAATGGCTAATGTAAGAGGAGTGGAGTACACCCAGCGAGAGTATGTAATACCGTGATCGCTTTCCCGACTATCGAGTTTTTATCCGCGTACACAATTCGTACACGGAAGGTCACATGCCTGGTCAACATAATGCAGATGGTCGTGGTCGGCCAGCAATTCATGATGATGGTCATTTAGAAGAACAAATATTATGTCAACTAGAAAATGACCCCAATAAGAGTCAGCGTCGCATATGCCGCAATTTGGGCATTCCAAGGTCGGTAGTAAGACGACATGTAAAGAGAAATCAATTGCATCCGTACCACATACAACGAATATAAGCTTTACTGCCTGCTGACTATGAAAACAGAGTGCAATTTTGCAGAGAAATGCTACGACGTCACAGAGCTGACCCCCGATTTTTTAATGGAATTTTGTGGTCTGATGAATCAAAATTTAGAAGAACAGGATTATTCAACATTCACAATTTACACTACTACGCCTTTATAAATCCACACATAGTTAGAAATGATCGCTTCCAACATCAGTACAGCGTCAACGTGTGGGCTGGGATTATTGAAGAACAGCTGGTAACTTTTGAAATGCCACCAAGATTGAACGGCGCTCAGTATTTACACTTTTTACGAAATAATTTACATGAAATCTTGCGCCAGGCTGAAATTCCAGATGAAGTGGTTGAAAACATGTGGCTGCAACACGATGGCGCTCCACCACACTACGCTCGGGTGGTCCGAGAACATTTAAATGCCCAGTATTCAAACCGTTGGATTGGTCGAGGTGGAACAGTCCAATGGCCAGCGAGATCTCCGGATCTAAATCCAATAGTTTTTTTTTTTTGTGGGGATACTTTAAAAAGATTGTGTACGAAACAGAAAACCAGACAGTGCAAGAATTAAGAAATAAAATCGAGGTAGCGAAAGAAAGCGTTAAACGCAACAGAAACGCATTTCGTAGGTTGCGACGTAATTTTATTAGACGATGTCGTATGTGTATTGTCGCTAGAGGAAGGTATTTCGAACAATTACAGTAACTAGATTTCTTATGTTATTATTAAATAAAAAGCTGTTTTTGACTATCCTCTGATTCACTTTAATTTACACGGGATAATATCCGTAATTTTCTTTTGTGTTTATGAGCTGGCTTTTCTTGGGAGAGAAAAGAAAATCACGGATATTATCCCGTAAGTACTTTGAGTGTAGTGAAAAACCGTGAAAGTTTAAAACAGTGCTTTAATTTAGACCTTGCTATGAAAAAGTTAAGAAAAAAAAAATAATGAAGCCACAAACAGCTATGTGTTACACCTCGTTTTAATCGTCATTAAATAGGTAAGTTTTTTTTTAAATACAGGATCATTTTGTGGTAACTAGTAGGTACTTTTTTTTTCAAAATAGGGTGTTAAAGTTACAATAATTTTACGTGAGATTTAAAAGATATTGAAAAAAGTACCAATGCTCATAAATCATGGTACCTAATATCGTAAAAGCACTTTTGTAGTGATGATACATTTCCTAGAAGCTACTAAACACCATTTATTGTTTTAAAACAGGTACCCATTTTACTTTAATTGCCTATTTATCACAAATGTTGTTTTTTTTTTTTTTCAAAAAATTCTCTAATATTCATAACTTCTAAGGTGATCAAGTGAGTACTCTGCCACACAGAGATATTTTTTACTGCAAAAAACCCCAACTATCGCCCTGTTTCGTTTGATCCACGAGTTGAAAGAAATGTTATTACTTTACTTTTTCTTTTTTATTTGAGTCAGTAGATAACAGTATCACGAATCACGATCACACAATGAACTTATATTTGATACTAATGTTAGTCTTGTGTAGTACGCGTAGGTACTAAGTACTAACAGGTGCGGTACTCGGCATCGGCATAGTCGGTACTGTGCGAAAAGAATGTTACCGAACGGACGCGTTCACAAAATAGATGGGTATCGAATCGCAACACTACATTGACTGACACGGCTCAATAACACACACTACCATACAAGACAACACTTGTCGCAAATGCGAGAGTTCAGGACACACACCTTAATATGAGAGTATCTCAAATCTAAATATTATAGGTAACACGTGTTTCGTCTACATGTCTGCAATGTCTAATGTAATAAAGTCAGTGCGCCAGCGATGGTGTGTGTGGTGCTCCATCCAGCACCTACTTAGCACAAGTCTATTGAATAACCATAATAATATGGTAACCCGAAGAAAACCCTTACCTATACTTTATAGGTTATCTTAATGTAGGGTTTTAGGTATAGAACCCATTCAATGGGTTATCATAATATTTGTGTAACCCTTTCACTGGGGTTCTTGTATAGAACCCATTCAATGGGTTATCCATATTGAAGAGATAACCCTTTTAATGGGTTCAAGCCTAAAACCCATTCATAGAGTTACATCATGATAAAGGTAACCTTATAAATGGCTTACCCTTTCAAAGACTTAACTCTTAATCGGGGTTGTACGGTCCCTGACTGCAGCACTATGTGCACCAACAAGTAGGACCAATGTTCTACCGGTAACTCCAAACGTCTCAAGGCGTTGGTCGCTGAGACCAACGGGTTCAGCAAGTCAGTGCGCAACGTCGACGTGCTGACAATGGCCGGTAGCCCCAAAATCTGGTCGATGTGCACATCAGCCAGGCAGCGCTTGTTCTGATACCGTCGGGAGAGAAGCTCCAGAGCGGTCGGGTAAGAGGAATCCGTCACCGGCAAGTGCTGCACCAAGGCTCTGGCTTCGCCCTCCAGGACAGACAATAAATAGGCCAGCTTCTGGGCAGGTCCGAGGTCCGAGCGTGCATCGACAAGACTCTCAAAGAGATTTAGGAAGCCCAGCCAGTGGTCCAAGCGACCGTCAAAATGTGGCAGCTCCAGGGTGGGCAGCCTACTCAATAGTCCAGGGCCTGCAACAACGGGGGTCTGCGGCTTGGCCGCATCAGGCACCCGACTCTTCAAAATTTCCCGCGCTCGTAGACATATGACATCCCCCAGGTGGACAATCTGGTCATAGTCACCCAAAATCTTATCGCGGGCTGTCTGATCCATCACCCCCAAATCCACGTCCATGATATACTCGTTGAAGCGTGTGAGCGCAGCATCAGCTGACTTGATCCTCTCAATCACTTGCCCGTACCGAGCAAGGGTGAGCTCTTCCAATTCTACACGCTCAACCGTTGCAGCTGCCGATGTGAACCATCTCAACTGTGAGGTCAATCCGGCAGCAGCCTCCCTGACTGCCCTCAATGAGGCCATTGCAACAATCAAATATTAATACAACAGGCTAAAATTAACTAAACAAACAACAATGGCTTGTTAGCCGACCAAATAATTTCACCAAAATAAAAACTCAAATTCAATTATTTCAAGTCCAAATCCGACCCTGTACTTATTCCAAGTATGAATCTAGCTTGGTACAGATGGCTAGTTACAAAATAAATTTAATAACAATTCAATGTATATACTATGCTGGATCAACCCCAATTAGATATCAATAAACACAACAATTGACTGTATAATATTGAGCCGGACAATCTCTAACAACAATCCAATACACAAATAAATGCAATAAGTCAATCCACACCATTCAACTCTTGTTATGCTAACAAATGTGTGATTATTATTTAGATAACCTTTTTAAATTCAGATCAGTGACATTCAATTATTAATCCGCGAGTTGACAGTATGTATAAAAATTTAAAATAAATATTTAATTATGTAAATCTATTGATATGAAGCACAAAATAGTACAAATGAAGAAAAGATTATTATTAATTTATTTTATTTTCCCTTGAGAAAAATGAGATTTTTTATCTGTGAGTCACGTGATTAGAAACACCAATCAGAAAACGAGACGTCATCGTTCAATATTTTGACAACTGACTGGTTATCTTTGGTTGGTGCGTAAGACAAAATAAGAAAAGAATAACTAATAGCTTGCTACTAATATAGTAATCTGTGTAACTAACTAACTGCTTGCACTGTCTGGACAGGTCCGCTCAAGTTTGCGTGGTTATTTCCTCAAAAGAATACCAAAGACATGAACCTACATGCTTCTCATATACAAATACAAATTGTCTGGACTTTAAAAGAGACGTTGACGACAAACTCAGAGGCAGTTTGTTTCGGTGTTTCTTCTGAGAGTAGTCAGTTAGGAAATATCGGCTTCATCTAGCTAAACTAAACACGCAAAAAAACATGACGTGTAAAAGTGTTATTTATAACCAACTAGCTTTTGCCCGCGACTTCGTTCGCGTGGGAGGTTTTTCCCGCGTAAATCCCGATCCCGTGGGAATTCCGGGATAAAAAGTAGCCTATGTGTTATTCCAGGATGCCTACTATCTACTCACCAAATTTCATTGAGATCCGTTCAGTAGTTTTTACGTGAAAGAGTAACAAACATCCATCCATCCTCACAAACTTTCACATTTATAATATTAGTAGGAAGGATAGGATAGGATTAGTAGGAAGTAGGATAGTAGGAAGTAGGAAGTAGGATTTACAAATATTTCATTTCATTTCATAACTAACTCTCTCTCTTCTGGTTCATTTGTCTTATCGTCCTGTAATAGTTGTTCGATGAGTTCCTTTTTTTGTCTTTTTAAAAAAGCAGATAGATAGATATATTCTTTATTGTACACCATAACAGTAAAACAAATATGGACTTAATAACTAAAAAGGGTAATACAATGGGCGGTCTTATCGCTAAAAGCGATCTTTTACAGACAACCTTTGGATGGATTTGGCACAGAAGTTCTAACCACTTCTTGCGAATATCTCTTTTTAAAAGGACATGAATAAATAGTTTAGCTGGCGTTTTTATAGTAGTATTCCCACAACAAGGTACTGCACAGCACTAATAATCATTTTTCACGTTCATAATAGAGTAAAATATCATAAAATACCCGAAGTACATTTATGTGCCAAATGCCAGGAAAGTTGTTTTTTGAACGATGACGTCATACATAGTCACGTGACCACAATGCCACGATTTAGGCCATAGTTTTTTAATAAATTAAAAAATTAGTTATATTTTGATTGAAAGGTTAAGTGATGAATAAAATATTATTTTACGAGTACACATGAAGCGTTTCGAAGCGTTTCAAACAATTTTTACATAGTTGTCAACTCGCGGATTGCAACAAATATACCAAATTATATACCAAAACACAACCTAATAATTCCCAATTTCACAAATAAATCCTACTTGTCAATTCAATACCAAGGGGCTAGCACTACAAATTACAGTACAAACTACAAGTACTATTTGAGCCCGGCTGACAAAGCAATATATTCAAACTTATTAAGTTATAAGTTATGTTAAGTAATTAAACTAAAGTTATTTTCAAAACTTCCAATTAAACCAGTGGATCTTATATTATAAGAGCCCACGCCTGCTACCAGAATGAATCAGTGGATCTTATAAGAGCCACGCCTGCTACCATATGTACAAATAACATAACCACTTACCTTAGCTGTGGACGGCAACCAGGATCTGTTTGATCACGTCCAAATGTGGTTCAGAACTACAATTGGCCAGTGCAACGATACTGGTGTCTGAAACTGTCCACGGTACGTGGAGCTATAAACGTTGCTTACAATAAACAAGGTTACACAATAATCTACAGGCTCCTCGGCCTACGACAACCTATAGCCTCTGAGGCTTTATGAATACATTATTACCACTAACCTTCTGTGCTGGGTTCGCCAAGCTTCGACCTTCCCAAGGCCACGCCCCAAGTGTGGTATGTATGTAATATGAGATGAGTAATTGAAAGTGTGAAAGTCAAGTGTGTGGACGTTCACAAGGCGCCAGTCTCCAGATGGCGCGGTTCCAACAGCATACAGCCTAAACTCGTTTCCAGCAAGCGCGTGCCACGCGGTGAGGCAATAAGGCGATGTGTTCCGAAAAATATCCCTGGATTCTCGTCAATCCGGGATTACCAAGTTCAATCAAACACTGTTCACAATCAATCTGCTAATATCACATGAGATCCAATTCGATTTCCAACTATTTATTTCCAACAAATGCGCGTGCCACGCGGATGGCCACAACCGGCGATAAATCCAAAAATATCCCGGGGCCTTCGTCAAACGGAGATTACAACTTCAAACAATTGATAATCGCGACCCAATTATCGGTTGCAACAGGCGATTCCAAAGGATATTTTACCAATTATAATTAACTCAACAGGGTCCCATGACCGACATTTTCAACCAAGCAAAGAACCAAAGTCTATCTGTCAAGTTCAAGTAATGTCAAGATCAAATTTCTTTATGTCAAAAGGGTGCGTTCGGAAACGTTTGGTACTAAACATGCATCATACAGAAAACAACAGTCGGATGTTGCGCCCACATCATGAGTGTAGTGTGGTATCTCGGGTGGGCGCGTTACGAGGACATCGAACATCCTGCAGCGTTTCTGGACAATATATTGTTATTGAAATTAAAGTCTTATTGTAATGTTTTCGGTGAAAATAAAATATGATTTCTGGTTAATTTTTATTTTTTTATTTTGACACACTTTGCCATAGTTTAGTTCAGTTTTTAGTTAAAGTACTTACGATGACATATATTATGAAGTTGGTTAAACACTTTTAAATCATTTCTCGAAAACAGAATTTTATTCAAACATCATAACTTAACCTCGTTTTCAAACGCCACTTGAACCAGAGTCCATACAACAACGGAGTAATTATATATTTGTAACGTTGACGTAGTAGATACCACGCGTATGAGTCATCATAAATGTTAGATAATAGCAAACATAACATATTAAGTTAAAATAACTAGAATTAATTGAATAAATAGTTGAAAATAGCTCTATAAATGCGGTATTTTTATATACACTATAACTTTTTCTCCCAGGACAGATATTTTTCTACCCGTACAAAAAAAGTAAGCTTAGTTAAGTAACTTTCAAATAAAATAAACGTCATGCTCCGACGCCACTTGGGCTAGAGCCCATACAAAAATGTCCGATCTCCTTTGTTCATTTTCTGAACATGAAACATTGCCAATGAATCAAACTACCTACTCAGATACAATATAATTAGGAGATTAAACGAACTTACCTGTAAGTGAAGTTCTATCTCAATTATACGAAGCTCCTTGTCCGAGACGGTTTACAGTGTAGTCACGGCCTTATTTGCCGGCACTGCCACATATTTTAAAGCTAATCAAAGCAAAAAAATACTCTCTGCATGTTTCTGAACGAACCTGACAAACTCATTTCGTTTAAAGCACATTTCATGAACAACAAATATATCTTTATAGGGGGGGTAAGAAGTAATATTGGGAGGGAGTCCCGTCTCGGACAAGGAGCTTCGTATAATTGAGATAGAACTTCACTTACAGGTAAGTTCGTTTAATCTCCTAATTATACTCTCTCCTTGTCCGAGACGGTTTACAGTGTAGATGTTTAAAGTCATGTTGTGAATGAAAGGCTGTTGTAATTTAAAAATAATTATTGGAAATTACAAAACATTACAATTGTTTATCAATGAACATGTACAAACAATAATATTAGGTACTAGATTCTAAAAGTATTGCAAACAGCATTACTAAAAGCTAGGGGGTCTTCTGTTACTGGTCTATTATAAAACCTAGCAAAGGTTGAGGATGTGCCTGACCATCCCGCCGTTCTTCTAATGAGATCTATGCTAAGACCCGCCCTACTGGCCGCTGAAGTAGAAGCGTGTCTAGTGCTGTGCGCAGTAAACACGGACGTATCTATACCTGCCTCATGTAATGTCAGTTTTATCCATCTACTTAGGGATTGAGAAGAGGCACTATGGTATGGTTTTTTGTATTTAATTATTAGGTTATCTATTTGTTTTCTAATGTCTTTAGTTACGTTTAAATACGACTTTATTGTGTGTACTGGGCAAATTTCTAATTTACTAGTATAGTTTTTTAAATGTAAACAGGGTTGAAGTGAACCTTTACTTGAAGTTTTAATATTATCAGGTACTTTTACTTGTACTCCATCAGCTAAAAATGTTATATTTTTAATTTTTATTAGTGATAGTGTTTGTACTCTATGCCCTGACGTTAATGCCAGAATTGTTACTAGTTTTCTTGTTAAAATATCTAATGATAGACTCTCATTTGGGTACTTGGATGCTAGATAATCCAAGACCTTACCCGGATCCCATGTAACGCTATATTTTGGGTTGGGAGGCTTCAGCCTAAATACTCCTTTGAAAAATCTTTTTAATCTGTCATCTGAAGTAATTTTTGGCCCCATTAACATGGAAAGAGCAGATCTAGTTGTATTTAATGAACCATAAGACATTCCCTTATGACAGCAGTCACTTAAAAATTTTAGTACAAAAGGTATGGATCCTTGATAGGGTTCAATATTGTAAGTGTTACAGAACTTCCACCAAGACTTGAGAGAACAGTTATATTGTTTGATTGTGTTGTTTGAAAGGGAATTTAGCATTATCCCAAGAGCGGAGTTTGGAGTTCCACGCCTTACAAATGCTTCGCTGATAGCAGCCCTGCAGCCAGGATAAGATGCTGGTACAAAGGATGGGGTTCCCTGTAAGGGGAAGTCAAAAGAAATTTGTTAGCTGGGAAAATAAGTAAATCTTTGACTAGAAGAGGTTCTATGAGCGGAAACCATGGCTGAGAAGGCCAATAAGGGAAAACTAAAATGCCTACAGCTCTATCAGTCATTATTTTATTGACACATTTTAAGATTAGGGAAAAAGGTGGAAAAGCATAAAAGAAAAAAGTTTTCCAATCCAGAGTGAATGCATCAACTGCTAAAGCTTCTGGGTCTCTCTTCAATGAGACAAATTTTTGACATTTGTTATTTATTCTAGATGCGAATAAATCAATTTCAGGCTCCCCTAAGGTTCCTCTGATTTTTTCGAAACATATTTCAGATAGCTCCCATTCAATATTTACTTTCCTGGACTCAGCGTCTGCTTCAAAATTATCTTTAGTATTTATATATGAAGCTAAAATCCAAATTTTTCTTTTCTCACACCATTGCCATAGTTCCCTTGTAATATCGTTAAGATGTTTAAACTGTACTCCCCCCATTTTGTTAATGTAAGCTACAGCTGTTGTATTATCCACTCTGAGTAATATTTCACAATTATGAAAATTTTTTGCAAAGCACTGAAGCCCAAGAAAAGCAGCTTTTAATTCCAAATAGTTGATATGGAACTCCAACTCTTTGGAAGACCAAGACCCAGAAGCCTTTTTTCCTTCACAGACAGCACCCCAGCCCGTACGAGATGCATCAGTATGAATTTCTAGTTGGAATGTGTACTGTTTGATTGAATTCTTATTGTTTATGTTTTCTATCCACCACTGTAACTCAGGATAAATATTTTTTATAAGAGACATTTTTTCATCATAATTTTCATTGGAATCTTGCAATGCTAAGTACTTTTCTCTTTCTACCAACTTCGTATATACCCAGCCGTAAGGAATGGCAGGACATATGGATGTCAAAGAACCTAAAAGTTGGGAAAATTCTCTAATTTTACAGACATTTTTTAATTTGAAGCTGTGCAACTTTTTAAGAATTGACACTTGTTTCTGTTTTGGTACTGAAATAGTTAAGTCCCTGGAATCTATGGTAAATCCTAAATAGTCACATTCCTGACTAGATTTAAAAATACTTTTTTCATAATTTACAACAAAACCTAGGTTCTGAAATAATTTGCAAGCTGAGTTAACATCTTGAACACATGCATTTTCGCTATTATTAATGTATAAACTGTCATCTAAGTAATATGTCATTATTATATTTTCTTTTTCTCTAAGGTATGTAACAATGGGTTTCATAATTTTTGTGAATATCAATGGAGCAGTACATAATCCAAAGGGTAAGCAATTGAACTGGTATAGTTTGCCTTCAAAGTTAAATCTAAGATATTTTTTGGAGTGGTTAGAAATGGGAATAGAGAAATAGGCATCTTTTAAATCAATTTTTGCCATGTAACTATTTTTTGAAATTAGCTTGCAAGCTGTTCTATAATTCTCTAACTTAAAGTGTTGGGTGTTTATATACTTATTGAGTCCCTTTAAATTGAGTATAAACCTGTATGTCCCATTTAGTTTAGGTACAACAAAAATTGGGGATACATATTGATTATTTGTATATGAACATTCAGAAATTGCACCCAATGACAGAAGCTTTTTAGTTTCTTTTAGAATAACAATTCTATCATTTACTGACCAATTTTGCATGTGGGCTTCAGTTGGAGATGGAACAGAAACAAAAGGTATTTTGTAACCATTAATCCACTGCAAGATAATGGGATCATTTGTAATTTTTTCCCAGTTCGCATTAAAAAATCTAGTTTTGCCTGCATGTACCTCTAATTGTGACGCTGTTTGCGTGGTGGTGATCGTTTCCTCTGCTGCGGCTGCCTCTTCCTCTGTGGTCTCGAGTAAGGCTTTGCTGGCTGACGGTACTGGTACTGCCCGCTGCGAGGTTTTTGTTGAGGTGGCAGCGGGCTCCTGAAGTTTTTCTGTTTCTCTTTTATCTGGGTTCCAGTTCTCTGAATTGTTTGGGCTAGTTTTATTTTCTCAGAGCAAGCACTTCCAAATAGCATCTCGTCTGACTTTTCGTTTCTGATGGCGTCTTTGATCAGTGAGCTGGTGCCTGCGAGTGCAAAGTACTTCCTTGAGGACAAGTCTTGATGATATATGTCTGCAGTAATCTTTGCAGCATCACTAAGGTACTCAATCAACTGTTTTGAGTTGAAGTTTCCCTTCATGACACTTGTCATGGCCTTTCCTATAGCTGTTAAAACTTTTCCAGTCATTTTTTGCCTCATTACGAGTCTGTTGTCTCTTTTAATAGAAGTATCTGACATGACTGCCTTTATTTCTGGGTTTAATGAGGGTGCTGTGGTGTTAAAATTTTCAGGATCAGGATATTTTTTAGAGATTTCTTCCCTGGTTTCTTTTTTGAAACCTTCCCTCATAATATTTTTCCATCTTGATGCTAACTGAAGGTGGATTGGTTCACTTATCTCATTGGTATCTGCACCTTCAGGACCCAGGGCGAGAAGAAGTTCTTCAGCCACTTCTTCATTTTCTGAAAGTTTAATATGCAGTGTAAGCTACAGATATAAAATATTCTGCTCTGTCTATCCTCTGTGTGATAGCACTCAATTTTGTTGGTTGGTCTATCCTCGAAGTGATAGCTCTGAAGTGTAATATTAAATAATGTGAAATAGTATGTCTATCCTCTGTATGTGATAGCTCACTATTTGATTCTAGCTATGTCTACCCACTATAGTGGTAGCTCTTCGGCCAGTATTTGGTGTAGTGAATAGGGAGGTACCTAACCATGTACAAACACCCATGCGTTTGAAGCTTAATGCTTATCTAAATAGGTAGTTATTAAATACATATTATGTTAGTTAGGTACCTGAGATCTCCAAGGGCAAGTCCATGTCAGCAGTTTGTGGTTCCACCGAGGCGGCCCTCTCTGTAGGAGGAGAGTCCGTTGGTGTATGGCGTCCATCTTCTTCTATTTCCTCGTTTCTCTTTAATCGTTTCTGCCATTTTTTCAGTTTTCGTCTGATTTTTTCAGTTTCTTCCTCCTTATTTTTTCGTTTGCCCATCGCAAACCAGATTTTCGTGTAATTTTGAAGAATCTCGTGGAACGTGTTCGGTAAAGTTCGGTTAAAGTTGAAAAATTTTGAAGTTTTCACTTTGACACTTTGTAACCACAGATACAAACGGCCAAACTCGGTTTGCCTGCATTATATCCGGATCCCGCGGTTCCGTTTCCGTTTCGGAAGTCAATATGTCATCGATACGTCAATTTAATCAGATTGCGAATCGTCTATGGAACACATTAAACGTGAACATAACGCCAAAGTATGTTTTCTACGTATTTCCTAGTAATCTAATACTTATCTTCGCATTTTAAATGAATAAGTAATAAAAACTCACCGGAACTGCCAAACATATTCATCGTTGTTTATGTTGTAGATATACAATTGTTCACCTAACTTACCGTTTCCAAATTCACTTTTAGCGACTTTTATGTCGTTGAAATACTATCATGAATAAATGTAAAGTTGAATAGGCTAATTTTGACGTTATAGATATCACTTTTAATGCTAAAGCTCACGTAATTACACAAAAAATCTATTTTATTTACGGAGGCGTTGTGACAGCGCCGTGCACAAAAACCGTAATGGGTTTGTCAGGTTCGTTCAGAAACATGCAGAGAGTATTTTTTTGCTTTGATTAGCTTTAAAATATGTGGCAGTGCCGGCAAATAAGGCCGTGACTACACTGTAAACCGTCTCGGACAAGGAGAGAGTATAATAACCAAGTAAAGTGAAATGCGTGCAGGGAATAACACCAAATTCAAACTGCTTAACAGCTTTTGGAGATCAATTATTTCGACCACAAATATTATCGAACAGGTTGACCAATCCCATCCCACCTTGTATTTTTTTCATTCAAGTCAATTTACAACGATTGTAATAGCCCGTCCACACAATGTTGGACTCTGGACCATTATTGAAAGTCTATTGATGTTATAGAAACTATTATTATTCGGTTCAATGAATGGGATAGGATGGCAAACATGTGGATCCTACAATGCAGTGGAATGCTAAAGTTATTTTGAGCGAATATCATTCATTCGAGATTAGTCAGTCATTCGAGAACAAAAATAGGTGAATGACGGACAATCTGCAATCACTAACTTTATAAATAGCTGAATCATTTTGCCATTCATACGAGATAACCGACTACCAGACTAACAATAAAATCATGACTTTATAATGCACACAATTATTATTGAAATTTCCCTCCAGTTAAGAAAGCGAATCAAAATGTTTACCCGCGAACACGCCTAACATAAACTCAGGCTTATCTCGGCAAGCGTTGAACGAGTTTAGGTAGAGGCAGATTCGTTTGACAAGGTATGTTAAGGATATTGAGATAAGAACAGGAAACGCATGCAGATATTTTGATAACAAACCTGTTAGTGTGTCTTGGGAGTAAACATTGGAATACACTATTACTTAAAATGTGTGAAGATTGTTAGGATATTTTATCGTGGAAATAGATTATTTATTTTATTTTTTCTTCACCATATTTGCAGAAAGTACTGAGTACTTTGGAGGAGCTCGTGAATAAATAATTACAGCCACCTGGATCGTTGTTAAGTGTTAAGCAACGCTTGCCGAGGTTGGTCCGTGGATGGGTGACAATCTTAACATATATAATATCTAGATTCCTACGTACCTCGGAAAGCACACTAAGCCGTTGATTCCGGTAATAGATAGATATATAATAGAGCTTTTTTTGGACAACAAAAGACACAACACACAATATAACAGTAACGCATAATTCAAAACATAGATTACAGGAAAAAGAACAGAAAAGAATACAAATAAAAGAAATAAAGAAAAAACCGTGTTTCACTGCAAAAATTTTATCAGACTTTTTCGATAACAAAATCGCGTTATTATCATGCTACGTTAATAAGTGTGTTATCAGTTTCTCTTCAAAAAATCCTTCAAAGTAAGCTACTAGCAAGAGTCGTCTAATGTTTTCAACAAGTGTCTATTTGTAATTTCAAAATAACTGTGTTTTCTCAATTGCTTAAGTGCATAGTTGTAGTATTTACCAATGTGATCCCAAAACAAAAACAGACTTTTTGAATTTTATGCCTGTCTGTCTTTCTGTTTTTCCAGGCTATTTCACTGGAACACCTGAACAATAATGATACTGTTATAGGGTACATATAGACTACATTTTATCCCGGAATTCAGGATCGCGATTCACGTGGGAGAGCTACCTCCAACGAAGTTGCGGACGCAGTTAGTAGACAGATAATAAGAAAAATATTGTAAGACAAAAATTACGAACTTATCATGATCAAACAGCAAAACAAATTACTTCAAAATGATGAATCGCAACAGCATCTACATTATACAATCCTTTCACCACAGTAAAAACAGACGTTACTAACACAATAAACTCTAAATACGGAACCCATTGTTAGAGAGTAAAAAATAACCGACCATAACGTTCAAACCAGTTTATTTATCAGTCTTTCATCCGAAACCCCACTGTCTAACATGACCAACATAACATGACATGTACAACAATAACTTCAGGGGTTTCCTGGAAAGTGTAGGAGGGAGGGGGAGGCTCCCCTTATCCTCCGAACTGAAAAATTTGCTTGACTTCAAAAAGAAACACAACAATACATTATCATCAACTCCTTAGCCTTGTCCCAACTACTTTAAATGTTGGGGTCGACTGCAATTCCAACCCGATGCAGCTGAGTATCAGTGTTACATAGAGCAACTGCCTGTCTGACCTCCACAAGCACAACCCAGTAGCTAGGCAATACGAACCCCTTGGTTAGACCAGTGTCAGAATTACTGACTTCTGACTTCCCATACATACTGTCAAAGATGTTCAAATGACAGCCGGGACCAACGCTGCAGACCAACGAAACAGGACCCAATAATACGTTAGCTGACCTAGACATCGAACCAAAGATCTGTTAGCGATACGAAATGAACAGTTCAGTAAAAGTCAGGTGATGTGGGCACCAGTAGCGAAGGCTCCATAAAACTCAATTCCTACCGGCTTCCCTTTTGAAATATGGCAAATAAGTTTATAATTGTTTCAGCTCTTCATCAAAAAGTTCTGAAACTGAGAGTAGATACAGTCAAATTTATAAGTATTTCCCTACCTACCTATAGCGTTTTGGGTATTTCTTATAGTACCTTGTGCAGTTGCTCTCGAAAAGCACCATTTGAGGTAGTGAAACTGATGATGAAGACCCCCGATGGCCACCGAAACTACTCAATAATAAGTATTTCGTGGATTGCGATTAGATTACTTGAATATATATGTTAAGCATTTTATACTCGTCACAGTGCATATGGTGAGGTAGAGCTGATGGTGATGTACCAGGAGAACTCCTCAAAAATTAACGGCTCTGCACCGGGAAAAGCAATATTTTGTAAAAGGTGATAAGTAGTTGACATTTTGGCTTTTGTAACTAGATAAATTACAAACCGACCCACTAAAAAGCGTGAAAAATCAATTTTTTGCATAAAATAGAACCAACTTCTATATAAAAACATTACAAAGGCAAAAATAACTTTAATTTCGGAAGGCGGTGTCAAAAAAAAATACAAAACAAATTAATAGAATGAATAGTTGGAAAAGTCAAGTCAAAACATAACCTGACATACATAAAGACAAACTGACATTTCTGACTATCAGACGACTAACAAGAACGAAGTTTGTTTTTACAATGACTGGAATTTTTACAATCGTGACCTGCTACTCTGCGTACCTATCAAACATAGAAACATGAAATTTCTCTTCCTGAAATGTTTAGGGGAAATTAACCCACATTTATTGTTAACGAAATTCCATTTTAGAGTGGCATTAGGGGTGCTTCCCGAATGCAGAATAGAATATCTGCGATTTAGAATTCAGAATGTTTTAATTTAGGAATGAGCTTGTGGCTAAATAACAACAGCAACACGGGTCGACTTTAAACAACTACTGCTATCATCACTTATCGGGATTTCTCCATACCTCGAAAAGCACATTGGTAAAGCAGTAAAAGTTCTGACTACCTGTAGGAATCCTACAATATTAATAACTGGCAACACTGCCATTTTTATACTTCTCAATTGTTCATTCGGTCTGAATCCACTTCCGTCTACCATTGCAGTGTGCAAACTTTGTATTCCGTAAAAATCATTACAATAAATAGTTCTTGTGGTAATTACTTGCAGTGTTTCACTATAAAAGACCTACAAAACCTAAAACTACAGTCCACGCTTAAACATGGTCCAAACGATCCGTAAATCATAGTGAAAAATACAAAAACTGTAAGTACGTGGAGCGTGGTGTGTGATAAGTGCATCGTTGTGAGAAAACATTACAACCGAACTGTGCAGTGCGCCCAACTTCGCGAGAACCCAGGAACCACGGAGTGCAACGATTCCGTGTTTGATGAGCAGTCTTGACGCCATCAAATATCAACCTGCAAGCATACCAAACAAAGAAGTCTAAATCTCAGCCAGCCAATTCAGCCATCCATCTTTATTTTTTCAATTTTTTGGTGGCGCTGGTGAAGGTGAACGTGTTACGTGGCAGAACATTCAATCGGCGTGGCGGGTTTTTCCAATTTCATTCACAAATCCGCTCACAAAATCAAGAGTGCCAACTTCCAAAAACGAAACATTCGTTCAACGTGTTGGCGTTGGTAGCATCTTCTCTCACACGCGACGCACACTGTACGGCGAGCGAGTGAGCGAGAAAGAAGAATTCGTCGAGTGACAGTTCCTGTTGGCCGACACGACATTTTTATGTTGTCTATCTGTATAAATTCTCTAACTTCGTTCGTTCCGTCGACGCCATTTTGACATTCATTTTTATCGATTTGTGTTCGATCCACGTTGTAATTTTTTTTGCATTTTTGATTTTGCATATTGTTGTAGCGTCAAAATGGGAGCCGACGAAGAAACGTTAAAGCTGAGCAAACTAAAACGAGGCTACATACAACAATCCTTAACTAAATTGTTTAAAACTATTGCAGCAAAGGATTGTGCCACCTTGTCAATCGAGGCGCTTTCTGTGATAGAAAATCGTTTAAAAACGCTATTTTGCGATTATGAAAATCTTTGTATTAGTGTATACGCTCTTGGCGATAGTGACACATCCGCTGCAGAGGTGTGTGAAGAAAATTATTTGAAAAATCTTACCATGTTGCGCGAGCTCATAAATGAGAAATCTCGGCCTCCTCTCAGTTCGCAAAGTTGCTCTCACAGTCGCAATTCTGAAACTAAAACTAAACTACCTGTGATTACCATACCTGTTTTTAACGGTAAGTCAAGTGAATATAAAACATTTATTGGTTTATTCGAATCATTGATCCACAATGACAAATCATTAGATGACATTAAAAAGTTGTACTATTTGCGTAATTTTGTCAAAGATGAACCTTATAACCTCATAATAAACTTACCTTTAGTAGGAGAAAGTTATTCTGAAGCGCTGAAAATCCTAAAAGAAAGATATGATAACAAATATAAGATAATAAATGATCATGTAAACAGCTTGCTTGATTTGCAACCTATAACAAAGTCTACTGCTGCCAATATTAGGGAATTTGTCTGTACAGTTAAGCAGCAGCTGGCTGCGCTCAAAAATCTTGATCAATGTGTTGATGCGTGGGATCAAATTATTGTTTGCATTATGACTAGGAAGCTCGATCTGTATTCTAACAGGGAATACCAATTAGATCGCAATTTTAATGTAGAACCTACAGTAAAGCAATTGATTGATTTCTTAGAAAAACGCGCTTTAGCACTCGAGAATGCGGAGTCAGCAAGCCGAGGTGGTCACAGTGCTTCTACTGCACAGCGCATCGAGTCAGCAGTGGGTCCGAAGAAGTGTTCTGCATCTGCAAGTGTAAGCAATGTAGCTATCAAGCACCCTGCTGTATGCGCCTACTGTAAGTGTGAACATAAGCTTTATAATTGCCCTAAATTCAAATTATGTTCTTCTTCTGAAAGAAACAAGTTTGCGGTGGACAATCAGCTGTGCAATATATGCCTAAACAAACATGCCAAGAAATGTCGATTTTATTTTAAATGTGCTACATGCAACGGTAAGCATAACACGCTTTTGCATGAGGATGAGCATGTGAAATCCACTGTCACAATGGTATCAGGGGCCTCTAACACGCAAGTATTGCTGCCTACTGTACAGGTAAAACTTTTAGCAGCAGATGGAACTGAGGTGCGAGCCAAGGCCCTGCTTGATAGTGGGTCTCAAAACTCTTTTGTAACTTCTGACTTGGTAAGGCGGCTGGGCCTTAAGCCAAAGACAACTAGCTCTAGGGTGATAGGCATTGGGAATGCTTCAAGCGCTATTAAAGAGAGTGTACATTTGGAAGTCCAGTCAGTGGTGTCTTCTTATCAGATGTCAATAAATTGCTATGTTATTGAGCAAATCACATCTAAGATTCCACAGACCCAAATAGATATGAGTGCAAGTAAAATACCCTCTCAATTAGCTCTTGCTGATGCCAGCTTTGACACACCCAGCAATATACAAATCCTCATGGCCGCTGATGTATTCTTCCAGGCATTGCTACCCCAGTCTGAACAACACAAGAACGAGCCATCAGCACCATGTAGTCCAGTCGATCCTGAGCACCAGTCTGCATCTCCATATCTTTTAAACACAAGGTTTGGTGTAGTAATTGCAGGTACTATTCCCAATTTAAGTCACAATCAAAAAGCACAAAAAGAATCAACTTCTTTATTTTGTCAATCTTGTAACAATGACATAAATGATACTATCAAAGGTTTTTGGAGAGCTGAATCTGTGCCTGAAATCTTCCCAGAGAAAATACCCGAGTTTGAGCAAGCTGAAAAACATTTTCAGGAAACTGTTGAATTTAATAATAATCAGTTTCAGGTTAGTTTACCCTTAAAAGTGCCGCTCAGTGAAGTTAATGAAATGCTCGGTGATTCACTTCATCTGGCTTTAAAAAGGTTTCAGAGCTTAGAAAAAAGGCTACAAAAAGATTCTGACTTGTATAACCAATATAAATCTTTTATTGGTGAATATATTGCTTTAGGTCATGGCACATACTATGATATTGATAAATATAACCTCACTAGTGATCCAATATATTTTTTGCCACATCACGCTGTATTACGGCCGGACAAAAAGACCACTAAGTGTAGAGTAGTATTCGATGCATCAATGTTAACAAGTCAGCGAAGATCTCTCAATGATTTATTATTGAACGGTCCCAAAGTTCAAAAGGAACTATTTGACATTTTATTACTTTTTCGATTAGGTGCTTATGTTTTCAGCACAGATTTAAAAAAAATGTTCAGATGTGTTCTTTTAGATCCGAGACACCGTCCACTTCAACTTATTTTGTGGCGGGAAACACCAAGCGAAAGCATAAGGTGTATAGAACTAAATACAGTCACATATGGACTCAAGTGTTCAACATTTCTAGCTACTAGATGTCTCATAGAGCTAGCGAGTAGGTACATGACCGAGTTTCCTGCAGCATCTTTCATTCTGCAAAATCAAACATACTGTGATGACATTTTAGTCTCCAGTAACTCTTTAGAGTCTCTATCTCAGATGAAAGATGAATTGATAAGCCTCTTGTCACTGGGTGGATTCCAGGCACACAAATGGTCTTCAAACGCTGCTGAGATCTTACAGGACATACCTAAAGAACTCAACTCAAAAAAAATCAACTGGGACTCTTCATTACCTGACGATCTAAAAAACACTTGGCTAGAGTTTTACAATAGTCTTCTCATTATGTCTCCAATACACATTATTAGGAATGTCACCTTACAAGGCCCTACTACAACTCAACTGGTAGGTTATGCAGATGCCAGCAATACAGCATATGGCTGCTGTTTATATCTACGTGAAGTCGACCAAACAGGTAATGTCAAAATCACTTTACTGTGTTCAAAATCTAGACTGGCCCCATTGAGCCAAAAACTTACTACGCCCAGATTAGAGCTAAATGCAGTACTATTACTAGCTAAACTTGTCCACAGAGTATACTCATTATTATCTCTCAAACTGCATTTCAACCATGTACTTCTTTTCTCAGACTCGCAAATAGTACTGGCGTGGCTAAAAATAGATATTACCAAATTAAATACCTATGTAGCGAACAGGGTAAAGATGGTTTGCGAATATGCTGAGAACTTTGCATGGTATTATGTAAAAACAGGAGACAACCCTGCAGATTGTCTAAGCCGCGGTGTGCAGCCTCATGAGCTTGAACAAAACGTGCTGTGGTGGCAGGGCCCCAGTTACTTGCATAACAGTAAGTATACTCTACCTGAAACAAATATTAATAAAATTATAAAAGACTTACCTGAGTTGAAGATTGGTGCTGCTGGACTCCCATGCTCGAGTGCTATGGTTTGTAGTGTGGATAATAATAATTCTTTAAATCTAGAGTTTCTAAACAAATTCTCTACTATTACTAAAATGCAACGTGTACTTACCTATGTACGTCGTTTTTGTAAAAATTTGAACCCACAGTCAATAAAAATTAAACTTAATTATTTAACTAGCGCTGAGCTAAATGATTCTTTGTTATTGATTGTCAAGTATGAGCAACAGAATCACTTCTCGAACGAAATAAATTTATTAAGACAAAATAAACCTGTCATAGGCAACTTAAAACCACTTTATCCCTTTATAGATGGCAATGGTATGCTGAGAGTAGGTGGTCGTTTAGATAGTGCCACAATACCTAACTCACAAAAACACCCTGTAATCTTGCCCAACAAATCACGAGTTACACAATTGATTGTTACTAATGAACATGTAAAAAATTTACATGCAGGTCAAAAACTTATTTTGTCTTCACTTAATCAGCGATTCTGGCTTATCAATGGTATAAAGGAGATTAAGAAAATCATCCATTCATGTATTATCTGTTTCAGACTCAAAGCTCAAGTTGTTAATCAGCTGATGGGTTCCTTGCCCCCAGACAGAGTGAACATAAGTAGACCATTTCAAAAGGTAGGCGTAGACTTCGCTGGGCCGATCTCTATCAAACAGTCTCGCATCAGGCGTGCCGTAGTATCAAAGGGATACATCTGTGTCTTCGTCTGTTTTACGACGAAGGCAGTGCATCTCGAGATCGCATCCAATTTAACTACTGCGGCATTTTTAGCTTGCTTTAAGCGTTTTGTATCGCGTCGTGGCCTGCCCAGTGATGTCTATTGCGACAATGCCTCTAATTTCAAGGGGGCAAGGAACCAATTAGATGAGCTCTACAAACTGCAGAATTCTGCAGACCACCGACGACAGGTGCAGTCACAAACAGCTGAGCAAGGCATCAATTTCCACTTCATACCCAGCTACTCGCCTGTCTTCGGGGGTCTATGGGAGGCTGCAGTAAAGAGCACCAAATTTCATTTAAAAAGAGTTACTCAAAAAGCTTTGTTAACTTTTGAGGAACTATGTACTGTATTATGTCAAATAGAGTCAATTCTAAATAGTAGGCCTTTAACTCCTATGTCTACCGATATAAGTGACTACTCTTATCTTACTCCAGGACATTTCCTAATTGGTTGTGCATTGAACGCGTATCCAGACAAAAATGTTATAGACACGCCTATAAATAGGTTGAATTTTTGGAATATTTGTTGTAATATGTTTCAGAGTTTCTGGAAAGTGTGGAGTAAACACTATCTCAATGTTCTTCAATGCAGACCCAAATGGAGAAATAGTTCAGATAATATTAAGGTAGGGTCTTTAGTAATTTTAAAGGAGGATAACACTTCACCACTTCATTGGCCGATGGCCCGAGTTGTAAATGTATATCCAGGTTCTGACAACAGAGTTAGAACTGTTGAGTTGAGAACTCCAAATGGAAAAACACATAGAAGGGCAGTAAATAAAATATGCTTACTCCCCATTGATTGTACTTAGCCAATAAGTAGGCATTTAGTTAGTCTCTATTTTTAATTTTAAATGTTTTAAAACTTCTGTTTTTTTATAAACATTTGTAAGTGCTTATTTGTTGAACCTATTTCTAATCCTAGGCCCTTAAATAAGAACTTTCATACTTCTTTTATAACAAACATTTCATGTTTCGAGCTTTAGTTTTTGTTTTTTTTATATAAACTCTAGGTTCTTATCTTGTGGCCGGGAGCATGTAGGAATCCTACAATATTAATAACTGGCAACACTGCCATTTTTATACTTCTCAATTGTTCATTCGGTCTGAATCCACTTCCGTCTACCATTGCAGTGTGCAAACTTTGTATTCCGTAAAAATCATTACAATAAATAGTTCTTGTGGTAATTACTTGCAGTGTTTCACTATAAAAGACCTACAAAACCTAAAACTACAGTCCACGCTTAAACACTACCCTTAAACACTATTACGGGTAGTCAGAAACTCAGAACTTCTGAAGTATCATGTCACCCAATAACTATGATTTAGAGGTAAAATTTAATTGGTTGTTTTGCCTAGTAAAGTAAAATAAAATTATATAAAAGCCGACACCAACATAGTTGGGAAAAGGTTGGGCACATGATGAATTAATTTCAAATTTCAAAATGTGGGTAAATGACCGCTATTTGCTCGTTATAAAAACTTTTTACCAAAAAATTAAACCGACTCCCAAAAAACACTGCAAAGTGAAAAATAACTTTAATTTCGGTAGTCGGTGTCTTTAGTTTTGTATTTTCGTTTTTGGCACCGACTTCCGAAATTAAAGTTATTTTTCACTTTGCAGTGTTTTTTGGGAGTCGGTTTAATTTTTTGGTAAAAAGTTTTTATTTCACTCTTTTTAGTTGGTCTATTTTTAATTTACCTAGTTACAAGAGCCTAATTATCAACTACTTATAACCTTTTACAAAATATTGCTTTTCCCAATGCTGGGCCGTTAATTGTTGAGGAGTTCTCCTGGTACTTCACCATCAGCTCTACATCACCATATGCATTGTGACGAGCATAAAGTGCGTAACATCCATATTCAAGTAATCGAATCGCAATCCACTCAATACTTATTATTGAGTAGTTTCGGCGGCCATCTGTGGTCTTCATCATCAGTTCCACTTCCTCAAATGGTACTTTTTGAGAGCAACTGCACAAGTTACTATAATAAATACCCAAAACGACATAGGTGTGCCTATAATATTTGAAGAGTTCCCTCGATTTCTCCAGGATCCCATCATCAGATCCTGACGTTTATGAAAATGGGACCAGTATCGAAGTATACCCTTTCAAGCAAAAAAAGAATTTTTCAAATCGGTTCAGCCGTCTTCGAGTAATCGATGATCATACATTAAAAAAAAAAAAAAAAAAAAAAAAAAATATACGCGTCGAATTGATAACCTCCTCTTTTTATCGTCGGTTGAAAACGCAACAGTTTAGCGAATTCCATATAGTTAGGTAGTTAATACGGGAAATGTCCGCTTTCAAAATGTTTAACACTGTTAAAAGTGAAATATTGGGGGGAAAATAATCCCCTACTTATATTATAAGGATCGGAATCTAATTATTTATACAAAATGCCAACCCGCATGCATCACAAACCCGTCAAAAGAAAGTCAAATCATTCATTTTGATTAGGTAGATTCAGAAAACAACACGTAGACTCACGTAGGTACCATTTAGTAGAAAATACAGTTACTTATATCAGGAAAGTAATCAAGTAATATTTGTTTTTCATCGAATTAAGGAAATATGTCAAGGGTTATTTTTATTTCCGGAAACAGTACGCCCGCACCTGTACTGGAAAAATTCGATTAATAGTGGAGTAAGACTTCATTGTTTTCGTTCAAATAAGTATGTAATAGATACATATACATAATTATCATATCATGGTTACTTTAATTTCGCTGAAAAATAAATTATTTCACGTCTACGTGAATTTAGCAAATAGAAAGAATCTTGGTGACGGATGTACTATCTATTGTCGTGAAAAAAAAAAAAACTGGAAAGAGTTAACTTAGGGAGTGAAAATTGAAAACTAATATCTTATAAGTTATTTAATTACTAAATTACGATGAAATATTTTGAAAACAGTAACCATGGAGTTTCTTGCCAGTTCTTTGCCATAGGAAACGACTCATTTCAAACCGTGCATTAGCTTCTGACGTTCAATAAGTGCCCATGTATTATTCATAATTATGTATTTTAATTCAAATAGGCCATGTGAATTAAAATATATATGAGTTTTTGTAATGAACTTAGGCATCGATATCTATTACACATATAGCATAGACCTCGGCACGATAGTCATCGTAATAAAATCCTATCACCACTCCACCTTTGCGAGTGCCCACGTGTCACATATTTTAATTAGCAAGCTGAAGCGAAATACTACATCTCTCACACTTTGATAGCCTTGTTTGCATAAAGTCTTAGCTGCGCTTGTTAAAATTACTATGCAATTAAGTTTAAGTTGCTGTGATTAGCATTAAACTGTTCATGTTGATTCGGTTCTGGTTTGTGCATGTCTATTTAACTTTTATGGGTAGCGACAGTGTTGTGAGAAGATTGTTTTATCGCGATTCGATTTTTTCTTTTAAGATTGGCCATACATTTTTATCTCAGGAGTCAGGATGTAATGGTATTGGTTGGACCACGTTAGCAGCATATATGGTAATAGTATCTTCAAAAAAGAGCCTGGGCATTAATGCCGGCTTAAATGAGAGGTCTAAGTCCCTAGACGATCCCGAGTGAAAGGTGCATCGTGGTTCACGCGCGCCTCAAAGAGCAGGCAGCAGTAATGACGAGACCAGATAGGGGCAATGCCTGCCAGGGTTGCGGGGATCTTCTAATGGGATACTGTGGCCACGGAACGCAAAAGCTACTAAAGAGCAGGGTGCGTCATAAAAAATAGAGGACTAATAATGCTAAAAAAGGATTGGATAGAACGATAGAAAGGGATTAGTAACGATATAAAGAAGTATGGCGGAATAACTGTCTATCACAAAAGGTGAGAAATAGAAAACCGGTTTAATTCCTTCATTTCAGTTTAAACGGACCGCTGTGCACTACAGGTGCATAAGTCCGAGGAGCATTGTCTCGCTATGACATAGCAAATTCACACAATCATATCTCAAGCACGTCCAGGTAGAAATGGGTTGCGAAGAATTGCATCTATACAGCTATTATAGTTACTTTATAGGTACATATAAATAACGTTAAGGTGTGTTTGATTTCATAACAAATGTTTCCTCAAGTGCGTATATTATAGTTGTTTACACTATACAAAAACATAAACTATCTGTTTGTCCGGGCTAATCTCAGAAATGGTTGAACCAACTGGAATGGATATCCCTGAGTTGCCATGCACGCGGGATTCAGTCGAGAAATACGGCGTGGATAATTTAGACGAACGAATTCGCGGGAACAGCTAGTCTATATTTATATTATAAAAGAAAAAGTTTTACATAACATGACGCCGTTTTTCGGAGCTTTGAGGAAAACAAACCATTAAGCTTGTAAGTGAACCAAAGTGCTAATGCTAAGCTCTGAGCGAGCCTTATAGAAATGTGTTGACAAAAGTCAAGAATAACATACTCAAGAAGGACTGGGGAGCCTTTCTTGAGTATGTTATTCACAAAAAATTGGCCAAGTGCGAGTCAGACTCGCTAATGAAGGGTTCCGTAGTAACTACGCCAAATAACTTTGTTTTTCATAGTGTTTGTATGAATTACAAAGTTATATTTGCGGTTTGAGAAAATATGCTATATCTCAAAAACTGCTGACCCGATCTCGTTCAAACTAATTTTCGTTGAAAGATTAACAACATAATGAATTTAAGATGTACAACATAATGTTATAAAACACACATTTTACCACTTTGGAAGCGTATATCTTTTAAACGATTGACTTTATGAAAAACTTGTTTTAGAAACCTCAATGTCATTTTAAAGACCTGTCTTTAGATACCACACACGCATGTTTAAAGAAAAAAATCTTTTCAGTTTTAGTTCCATGTATGGAGAGCTCCCCTTAATTTTAAATATTTTTTTTTTATCTTAAAATCGGAAAGCGGTTTACAAAATACATCTACCTACCAAGTTTAACATGTGTAGTCCTCATAGTTTCGGAATAAAATGGCTGTGACATACATACGGACGGACGGACAGACAGACATACATGACGAAACTATAAGGGTTCCGTTTTTTGCCATTCGGCTACGGAACCCTAAGGCCGCGTGTCCACGGCAAGAAAAATCGCCGGGTCTATGCAAGAATTCGTGTCGTTTCTACACACGACTAGTGTACACTGCGTCGGCGTTAAACCGGCTCTACACGTTGGCCAACACAGTGGCGAATGTAGTGGCCAATGCGTATTGGCCAACGTGTAGACGGCGTGTTTGTGCATGTTGGGTGCACAAACACCCCCTCTACACGTTGGCGAATAGTCATTGGCCACTACATTCGCCACTGTGTTGGCCAACGTGTAGAGCCGGCTTATGACAGAAATCTTGTCTGCGCCAGACACTACGCGATCTGTAGGGGGCGGGGGGCGGTGAGTACAGTGCCCATGAGAACGTTTAAGCGTGTGGACCTGTGTTGTTTACGACAGTTTGTTTACGTTTTTATAAAAGAAAAACGAAGTGATTTTCATACGAAAATAAAGGACGAACTTTTCCTCATACTGTCGCAGTTCAAAGTAGAAGTTAGCAAACTCATGTTTTTGACTTAACATAGGATGCACCCAGTATTTTTTCTTGGAGTTAGTTTTCTTTTTCAATTTTCTATACATATAATAGGCAATCACCATTTTTTTTGCATGGTAGTCAACATTATTTCCCACAGTTCACAACACAACACGACACGATGTACACCCTACAATGTCTAAATCATGACTGAACGAAACAATTCGTACCGTGTACATACTAGATTTTTTCTTGTCTGCAACAGACACGACATTCTTTCGTGCACAGACCTGACAAAATTCTTCTCATGTACATGAATATTTTCGTCTTGTCTGTAGCCGACACGAAAAATTTCTTACCGTGGACACGCGGCCTAAAAAGGCACAAACAATGGGAACTTTAACCGTCCCCCAAACTGATTTAAAGTTCCCAAACTGAATTACCTTATCCTCGAAGCGTAATGGGGACCATAATAACTAAGTTCAAAGTAACAAATGTTTAAATCAAAATTGACATGTTCCATGGTTCGGAGAAAAAAAAGTTATTATTTTAAACGTATTTCCTGAACTGGGTCAACGAAGGTCTAAAGACGATCTCTAAAGAACAAGAGTAGCACATAAAGCACGAGCAATTTCCTCTAGCCTTATCTATCACATGTCACAAAGACGGAGGCTATGAAGTCAATCTGCGGATGATATTCGTCTTGAACAACAAAACCAGAGTTTTTATCAGACCAGACTTATAGTGTAGATAGGTTTCAGAAGTACAAGTCAGTTTTGTGTTTTGAATAAAGGTCGAGGTAATCGTTTTGATTTAAGAATGGTTCCTTATTAGTTAATTGCTACTTATGTAAGTAATCTGAGGGAAATTTTATGTGAAATTAAAATGTTTTTAGCTCTCAAGATGCAAAGATACAGTTATCAATTTGGAACACAGAAAACTACCCTATTTGTTTGTTTCTGTTGAATACTAATTTGCACATTCTTACATAAAAAAATTAATTTGTAATTTGTTGATCAGTAGTTGTTTATACTTAGATAATTGTTGATGTTTTGAGTTTTTTTTCAGGTGTTATTTATTATTAAGTCGACAAATTCGAATCGGCAACGCGTTTTATTGGAGCAAAAATTATAGTTAGAAGTATTTTTGATACTTAAGTAGTTTTATTGAAAGTGGACTCAAAATCGTCCAATTAAGGAATGTGAAATATCGTATCTCCTAGTCTTTATATTGAGATGGTCACCCATCTATAGACCGACCTCTAAAGCGGTGCTAAACCTGAAGGATCCGTGCGGCTGTTATTATTTAGCTATGAAATCCTCCATGTTTAATAGTCTTATATTATATCAAGATTATATTAAGTGAAGTGAGTGAGAAATATTAAGAACAACAGAAAGATAAGTAGGTAGGTACGGTCGGCCAAGAAAGTGGTGTACCAGTTTTGATTTAGTTTCCCGGTCATCGAAAATTACAACAAGGTTCGTTATAAAAAGATATTACTGAAAGAGACAACATTATCATGACGTAAACCTATGTATTTAGTATTCATACGTCATATGTCACATATAAGTACATGACATTTTAACCTTTAGTATAAATGAAAAGGACATTAGTTTCTACAAAGCAATTGAAATGTTTCCAAACAAAAGTAATAAAAACTATTTAGACAACCGAATTCCATTTGAAAAAGAAAACTGACAATTGACATTTTGTCAAATATATGCAAAAAATCGATATATTTTCCGTGTTATTTTTCAATCAACTGCATATAAAATCATCTCAATGCCTGCCAACTTGACCATTGCCGAAAGAGCACAAATAATTGCCCAATTTAATGAGGGAAGCAGTATCAGTGCGATATCCCGGAATTTGAATATATCGAGGCGTTCTGTCCGCTTTTGGATTCGTCGTGAAGGAGAGGAGGGAAGTTTGTTGGATCACAGAAGAAGTGGTCGCCGGCCTGCACTCTCCAATAACGATAGAGAATTCATGAGACGGGAATATGAAATCAATGGTTTTAAGCCCACAAAACATTTTGCGGAGATGTTCGATGTGAGTGCCCAAACAATAAGGAATCATCTACATTACATGGGGTTGCACCACAGGCATTACGCCAAGAAAATATATTTGACGGATGCTCACAGACTTGCTCGTCTGAACTTCGCCAGAGAGCACTTAGAGTTTGATTGGTCTAATACAGTGTTTTGTGATGAAAAAACGTTTAAATCCAGTCAGCATGGACGTCTTCACCTTTGGCGATATAATTCAACACGGTATAAAGATGATCATGTAATCCCAAATAGAGAATCAGGTCGAATTTCCGTAAATATTTGGGGCTGGATGAGTACGGATGGTGTAGGAGAATTGTGTTCTCTACCTCCTCGAGCGACGGCTGTAAATTATATCGACGTGCTTCAGAATGCAATGCTACCGACAGTCCGTAATGTTTACCCGGAGAACGAAGTGCCACAATTTGATTTTGTTCAAGATAATTGTTCAATTCATAATGCGAGGATCGTAAGAGCCTGGTTTCGTTCACACACTGACGTAAGGGTAATTCAGTGGCCCTCAAGATCGCCGGACCTCAACCCGATAGAAAATCTTTGGGGCCTTATGGTCCAACGATGGTCGCATCAAAATGAAAGAACCAAACAAGCTCTTATTAGTCACTGTAATTATATCTGGGAGGAAATGCGGGGAACCGATATTTGCTCACGGCTTGTTGGTTCAATGAGGTCTCGTCTTTTAGAGGTTATAGAGGCCAACGGCGGTTACACCCGTTTCTAATTTTTAAAAATTTTCAATATCTTCTAAATATTACTATATATGCTATGTTTTTGTTTGTTATAAGTATTTTAAAATTGATTGTAGAAATTTAATAAAAGGATAAATCTATTTTTAGCTTGTTTTTTATTGATATTGTAATTACAAGTTTACAGAAATTGTAGGTTTGTGGACTCGCCTTGTGCCTTTACAATTTTATGTAACTTGTTGATTACAATTCTGAATTTGTAGATACAATTTTGTCATCAAAATCTACAGCCCCCCGCCGTTGATTTTACGACGTCATTGGTTCCATCAAGTTCAAACTAAGAACAGCTGTCACGTTACAAACAGTAATAGTCGTTATCAATAATCAGATAAAGACAGCAATAGAAGTTGTCAGATCGATCTGCAAGCGAAACTAATCTTTATCACCTATGAATCTGCAAGCGATATTCAACCTTAGGGTGGTACACCACTTTCTTGGCCGACTGTACTATGTTATTTTTTTTCACCCAGAATAGACTTACAGGTACATCTAAAGACGAAATCGTATATCTGGGGGCACGGCAGTGCCCCCGCCAAGTCGAGCAAAAAAGCGGCACGGCTGTACCATTCTTTTCTCGAAACAATTCAGGCCATTTTGGACCCCTATAACTTCGTTGTGGATAAAACTAGAAGCCTGAATTTTCAGTAACCAAGCAGGCATTGTATAAACACGGTATATTTCAAATTTCATTCAATTTGAACAAGTAGTTTAAGAATTATAACGAGTCAAAGTTCCTTAATTTTGTTAATTTTGTCACTCACTGACTGACCGATCATCAAAAGTCTAAGGCACTTCTAGCAGACATAGAAGCTTCAAATTTAGAATACAATTAGTGTTTAGTATATGAATCAAGGAAACACTATAATATTTTTCAATTTCGTTCCAGTTTTCTAGATACATCAACTGCATAAATAACTTTGTAATCCCATATAAATATATAGGATTACAAAGTTACATTTGCAGTTAATTAATGTATATATGCAATAAACAATTTAATTTATATATGTATTACTTGTAAGATATATTGTGTTTTCATGCGATGGCCGAGTCAATCTATTTATTTAAAACGGTAAAGATTTTTAATATTGATATGGTCACTATAAGATGTCGTTAGGTTAGATAATTACGTAACAACTTAAGACAGAAGGTCCCTTAAGTAGGGACTGAATAAATTAATAACCGACTTGGTATTACACGGATCTCACAACTTTTTACGGTAGAACAACTAAGTTGCGAGACTTGGGTTTTTGACAAGTATTGTTTTTTATGGGATAGTATTTATACTTACGTCTGCTCTTTACCTGTAGTGTAACAAAACAAACCGTGAGATGAAATTAGCCTCTCGGGTTGAAGGTAACGTGGGGGTCTCGTCGCGTCGACACCTTTTGTTTTAAAGGGGTTGACTTTGTAGAACAAGAGGGTTGATTTGTAGCATTCCATAACCGGGGACAAATGTTAAACGCAATAAAACTATGGAATTTTAATGTTGTTTTGTTATAATTGGTTTTTCTTGTAGTTACCTTCCGTTTCATTAAAGGGTTGGATTATTGTTTTCTCTTTCATACCTATCCACTGAATATTTGCCCGCTTTTGTTTGTTTTAGCCTAGATTGAAAATGAACGTGACTTTCTCAATAAACAATGGTATAGGTATATTATTGACCTTTTTTCCTGGGTGGGAAAATCATCGAATGACTTCACCCGCTCTGGGTGGAGCGGAAGGGAGTATCAGACTTCTACTGACTAAAAACCCACCCTGCTCCTTCACCTGCCTATGCGTTCCGGGGTCGCGGTATCTTGTTGGAACACATCTATTTTAAGAATTCCTATAAGAACATATTGACCCAAAATTATTATAAGGTGACTTTTAAAATTAAAAGCTTTTAAAATAATAGAGTGAAAAATCTAAAGAAAATATAGGTAATATAACTAGTAGAATGTAGATCTGAATGAAAACTTTTACAGAGAATTGGTTTTAAAGAGATAGTCAACAGTTTTTGAGGTAGGTAAATTACATTTTAAAAACCACAAATATAACTTTGTCATTTATACAAACACACTATGAAAAGCTACTGATAAATAAAAAAACTTTTTACCAAAAAATTAAACCGACTCCCAAAAACACTGTAAAGTGAAAAATAACTTTAATTTCGGTAGTCGGTGTCTTTAGTTTTGTATTAGCGTTTTAGGCACCGACTTCCGAAATATAAATATTTTTCACTTTACAGTGTTTTTGGGAGTCGGTTTAATTTTTTGGTAAAAAGTTTTTATTTCACTCTTTTTAGTTGCTCGATTTTTAATTTACCTAGTTAAAAGAGCCTGAGGCTGGAAACAGTGCTTGACCGACGTTCGGCGCTGACCGTCAGTCGGCGTAGCTATATCTATGCAAGCCTATGAATGCACACTCAGCTACGCTGAAGATTTTCACAACCGACGGTCAGCGCTGACGGTCAAAATGTACGGTCAGCGCTGACCGTCGGTCGAGCACTGTTTCCAGTCTAAATGTCAACTACTTATAACCTTTTACAAAATATTGCTTTTCCCAATGCTGGGCCGTTAATTGTTGAGGAGTTCTCCTGGGACTTCACCATCAGCTCTACATCACCATATGCATTGTGACGAACATAAAGTGCTTAACATCCATATTCAAGTAATCGAATCGCAATCCACGAAATACTTATTATTGAGTACGTTCGGCGGCCATCTGTGGTCTTCATCATCAGTTCCACTTCCTCAAATGGTACTTTTTGAGAGCAACTGCACAAGTTACTATAATAAATACCCAAAACGTCATAGGTGTGCCTATAATATTTGAAGAGTTCCCTCGATTTCTCCAGGATTCCATCATCAGATCCTGACTTTTATGAAAATGGGACCAATTTCGAAGTATACCTTTCAATCAAAAAAGAATTTTCCAAATCGGTTCAGCCGTCTTCGAGTAATCGATGATCATACATTAAAAAAAAAAAAAAATATACGCGTCGAATTGATAACCTCCTCTTTTTGTCGTCGGTTGAAAATTGGCCAAGTGCGAGTCAGACTCGCCCATATAAAAGGGTTATTAAAACTCCGCCCCTAAGACGAAATTAAACCCCGAAATTAAACAAAATAACACGCAAAAATCTAGATAGGCTTATTTCTTGATGACCACCTATCGGATTGATGAGTTTGAAAAGTCGTTTGGCTTAGATCATTCATATACTTAGCCCTACACCCATTGATTTAAATAGTAAACTGTAAAGATACGGTCGTCAGAACATTTGACGGACGCGGTCGCCCTACAAAACACACTAGCGCCATCTATGATAACTAAGATGTCAATCGGCGTGGTCTGCTCCTAGACGTAGCCTTGTAAGAGCGGGGTGTGGTATTTTTCGAGGTACAAAGAAATAAAACAAAACCTTTTAGTTTTTGAATTTTATATTTGTTATACATAAAAATACATTTTAATTTGCTTTTAATAAACAATAAAAATTAATATTGTACATAATTTAATCTTATAGTAATATTATTAAATCTTTTTATTTCATCGGCTGCAACGCGCGCCGCTGCAAAGTTATGTCGCACTTTTACGCGGCTTCGCGTTGTCTATGCTAAAAGTTGAGACAAACAAGAAAGAAAATTGTTTTAAAAAATGTTAGAAGTTGATTTAATGACTTATTTTTAACTTATCGGTGATATGAAATGTTATATATTTTTTTATTGTGCTTTACGTCGTAGTTCACGCAACCCTTCACGACACAATCCGCCCCTAAGATGACCCACTGACCAATTTGGCATTTTTGCTTGTAAAACTGACGACCCCTCCCGAAGATAGCCGATCGCGTTCTAGTTCACTTCGATAAAGGTTAGACCACTTTGGGACCAAGTTCGAGGCGTCATTATAACATGCGATCCGCCCAGTCCTTACGAAGTAATATAATGTCAATGCCTACACCATAAATCTTGTTATCAAACAAACTTACCTGATATGATGCACAGACAGAAGAAATCCCAGAATTCTCGTACAATTCAAGCATAAAACACACATACACTAAATCTTATTTCACATAATGCCTTCACAATAAAACATTTTAATCACACACCAAACTCCAAAAATACCACATTTGTAAGCTACTAAAACTAAATACTGTTTCACATTACACTGAAATCCAACTGATACTGAATCTTCAGTGTTACGAGAGACGTAAATTTTAGAAGAGAGCGAGCGCAACATTCGCTTTCGTCTATACAGCTCGAGCGACGAAGCTGGACTGACGCGCGCCGCAGCAAAACAGTGAAGATCGCACAAAATAAACAGAGTGGCGTCTATCGATATTCCAAATTCGAATTTCTAATTAGGTTAATGCCAACTGTTGGCTTCTTGATGAATACAAGCTGTTAAAATTAGTGCATAATAGTTAGTTGCTGTATGAATTTTAATTAAAAAAAAATAATATCTTAATAACGAAGTTTTTTATTGCTGTCTAATTTATGTAGGCTCGAGCGTCACGTGCTAGTAAACTCAGTCAGCTTTTTATTTTGCTCTGACTTTTTTTCTGGCTGGGAAAATTATTGAATGACTTCTCCCGATCTGGGTGGAGCGGAAGGGAGTGTCAGACTTCAACTGACTAAAAAAGAAAACAAGGTAGGTTCTTTTTTAGTTCCTTCAGCTGCCGTTAAGTTCTGGGGCCACGATATCTCGTTAGTACATTCCCGGGTTTAAGATATTATTTTGTGTTTTAATTGTAACTAGTAATTATATTGCAAAATAGCTAATTCAATCTCATTTATATAGCATTTGTTTAGGATTTGTTCTTAGGTCATGTAAAGTATTTAAAAACATTGAGGCTCTTTAATATATTTTGCATGTGTGCGCTGTGTCCTAGAATATGCGTGTCCAATTTGGTCCCCACAGTATATCATACATAAACTATCATATATAACTATCGCCTCCGTAAAACTCCGATGTCCTACAAATAAAAAAAAAAAATATGGTCCTAAAATATGGTCTGCTAACACTCGATGAAAGGTGAAAATCATTGGATCTGTGTTTACTTTTCGATACAATCTATACACGCCTGGATTGCCCGGAGTTGGTCGAATAGATAATGTTTAATACGCCGATAAGGTGCACATGTTACACGGAAATGTTACATGCTGCATGTTGCACTCATCTAATTAGCTAAGAATGGTGTACTGACCCGCATTCCTCGAACATATAACACTAATTTCGCATAAATAGGTTTATTCAATTGCACAAAACCTAAAATCAAAGCGCTTTTAAAAAACTTTTTACTAAACATAAATAGCAAATTAAGCTTAGTACTTGTATTAATTTGTGTAAAATGTACTTACGTATGTTGTTTTTACGTAGTATTTTTGATTTTTGCTGTTAAATTCGTTCGCATATTATAAATTCATACAAATTAAACGGGGAAATCTATTATGAGCTATACAAAACTATAATAAAGATAATGATTCTATAATTTATTTATGGTTGTTGGTTTTCGAAATACTTAAATAAAATAAATATATTCTGTTTCTAAACAACACTATAATTATGACACATTATCAAATTCGGTTCAGTAATCTTGGCAGAACTAGAATCATCCGCACTCTTGTAATTAAATAGTACCTAATTATACAAATACATAATTATTCATACAAATGCATTTGTGGCACATTTTACCTCAACTTTCATGATATTATTTTAGCATAGTTAGTAGTATTCATACAAACACTTTCACAATTTATCAAACTGACAACCAAATTGTATCGTAGCCCAATGATGGCTGCCAGTCCTAATACGAAAAACAACTTAAGTACGTGTTGAAATAGTCAATATTTAAATCAATATGTTTCATGGTACATACACAATAATTATTATTTAAATCTTAACCAACTTTCAAGTAATCATATTAAGTTTTAGTAAAATTTACAACTAATTTTTATCATTTACACCTTCCATCACAGCCCATAGCCATGACTGTCTGCACGCAGTATGTGCCGGTAGTTGTAGCTGTGAAACATTAGAGTTCGTTGAGGAATACAAGTATATTGGTCTTATAATCGATAACAAATTCAATTGGGTCCCCCACATTAACTATCTATGTGATAGACTAAAGTCTATCCTGGGTCGAATAATCATACTTAAACATAAAATACCATATAAAACCCTAAGGTTACTATATCTAACTCTAGCTGACTCTATAATTGGCTATGGTCTCAGTAGCTACGGGAAAACTTATAAAACACATTTAGATAAAATCTACAAACTACAACAACGAATTCTCAAAAATATAGTACCACTTAAAATTAAAACAAAATACCAAAATGATTACTCCGAACTATTTCATTATTGCAACATATTGCCAGTTCACAACATGGCTAAACTTTCTATTTTAAAAGAATTAAAAATACACGTCATCCAAAACTAAGAACGTTAGCGAACATGAACACCTTTAGCTTGCCTAAATTCAACAATATATATGGTATGAGAACATACACTTACATACTACCAAAAATAATTAATGAACTTCCTGTGGACATACAAAATGAATACCTCTGCAACACTAAAAAATCAAAATGTAAATTAAAAAAGCATTTTTTGGTTTAGTTAAGCTTATTTACTAACATCTCTAAATGTAAAACTTACAAATTCACTTATTATCTAAAATATTTATAACCCAATTTATCCGAACTCACTAGCCATATATAAGCCAGTAAGGGCTTTTGTGGTTTTCGTATAAGAACGATATATTGTATTATACTGAGATTTTGATCATAATAAAAAAAAAACAATTAAAGCAAAATATTGAAACCAATGTGCAATATTTATTTGTGATTAAAACATGAACTTGTACCATATTAATAGTAGCAAATTGCAATTGAAACTCTTAAACAAAGAGCACAAACAAATTAGCACATATCATAAAAACCGGCCAAGTGCGAGTCGGACTCGCGCACAAAGGGTTCCATACCATTATCTATAAAAAACGTTAAAAAAACCATGTTTGTTGTATGGGAGCCCCCCATAAATATTTATTATTCAGTATTTGATGTTATAGCGGCAATAGAAATACACCTTCTGTGAAAATTTCATCTTTCTAGCTATCACGGTGCATGAGATACAGCCTGGTGACTGACAGACAGACTGACAGTGGAGCCTTAGTAATAGGGTCCCATTATTACCCTTTGGGTAGGGAACCCAAAAAGCTTATGGATGCGATTATATATTTATGCTGAAGATTTATAATGGCTGTGTGTCATCTGACAATAGCAAAATTACAAAACCATAAAGCAGAATAACTAACATCAACCCAGTAATTAAAATCAAGCCTGTGATATTACTTGTACTTAAACTAGTGCCTGTATAAACCCCCAGTTATTGCTAATGAACACCCTAATATGGTAATCCCACGACCCAGTATTCTTACGATTTCTAGTCCATTTAACTTGTCGCTGGGGTAAAGAGGGGTACGATAAACTTGCATTTCTATTACGTATTAAATAGACTATAATTGATAATAAGCTCCTGTAATAACTGCCGTATACATGCCGTGGATGCCTCGTGGGTCGAGTGGGCGTGACTGCTGAGCACGAGGTCTCGGGTTCGATTCCTGGGTCGGGCAAAAAGCTGTTGGGTTTTTCTGTAACGAATTTCGCAGTAGTAGCCCGCAGTTTGGAAGTTGGCGGTGTGATATCCCCGTGCCTCGGAAAGCACATCAGCCAAGGGGTATCGTTTTGTTCAACTACTGGGTTATGGAAGTCAGATAGGCAGTCGCTCCTTGTAAAACACTAATACTCATTTACAACCGGTTCCCGGTTAGCTTAGACTGAAAGCCGACCCCAACATAGTTGAGAAAAGGCGAAGTAGGTGATGATACATACGCGGATACAAATCGTAAAATTGAACTATATAAATCGTTACCCTGTTCACTAAATGGTTTTCAAGTTAATTTTCGCAGTTTATAGTTTAAAACATGTACAACAACAAAATTATCGTTTAACTCAGGGCATTTTTATAGACTATTCTCAAGCTCTAATTATGAACGAACGAAGTTGTCAAATAAAAATGTTGATTTGATTGTTGATATAAAAGAAAAATATTGTAATGTATTCAGTAATTCAGTTGTGTAATTAATCTTATTTATGTTGCTCTATGCTAGTGGGTTGCACTGGTGTGATTTAGTTCTCGAAAAGTGTTTAACAAAAAGGTAAACAGGACATATTTACATAGACGTAAGTAGGCATTTATAGTTCTCTTTTCGTATTGATTCTATCGGATTGATTCGAGTTTTAAGAGGTTTCCTTAAAAACATGAGGTATGCCTTTAAAGCAAGAGTGCGCTTACCTAACATGCTTGCCAACCCCTAAAGCCCGATTTACACTTCAACAAGTACAGTAGCGAGTTAAGAACTCAGACAGTTAAGTAATAAGTAGTAAGTTGTAAGTAGCGTCCAAACGTAGGCGAGTGAGTAGTCATAAGTTGCCCGAGAAGAAGAAAAGAAAATAACCCGTGTACGCGGCCGCAACCTACAAATTTATGGACTGTACTAGGGATGTGAAATAATAATTGATTATGGAAATAATCGATTAAAAATCGATTTTTATCAAAAGAAAAATCGATTAATATAACAAAATCGATTATTTTCTTAAGAAAAATCGATCATTTATTAATCGATTTTTCATGCTAAATATATAATCGATTAATTAAAAACCGTTTTTTTATGTACAATGTTACATCCCTAGTAGGGATGTGAAATAATAATCGATTATGGGAATAATCGATTAACAATCGATTTTTATCAAAAGAAAAGTCGATTAATATAACAAAATCGATTATTTTCGTTAAAAAAATCGATTATTTATTAATCGATTTTTCATGCGAAATATATAATCGATTAATTAAAAATCGATTTTTTATGTACAATGTCACATCCCTAGACTGTACTAAACTCGCCCGTCTACATGCCAGCCAGTTAAGTTGGAGGGGTGCGGGAGACGCGAGAGAGGGGGCTACTTCGCACTGGACTCGCCGAAAAATAGGATCGCGATCTATTTAACTCAACTTAATCAACAACTTACTACTTAACTCGCTTTTGCCGTTCAAACTACAATAACAACTTAACTCGCCGATGACGCAAGTTAACTCGCTACTGTACTTGTTGAAGTGTAAATCGGGCTTTAGACGACCCACTGACCGAGCGGGCTCATCCAATATATAAAAAAATATAGATACCTATTAGAAACAATAATTAGAAAAACGGTGTAACGCCACAATAAGGAGGGATTAGACTCATAAATTAATGTCACAAGCAGTGAATAAAAAATCATGAACTTCACATTTTCATTTCAGGTTTAAGTTAGGTATATTATACCCACTATAATACTCGCGTCTGGCGTATTTTTATTCTTATTAGAATCGGATAACATTTTTTATATAGATAGGATTTCGTTTTTTCCTAACTACTGCTAGGTCCAGCCATATTATACCCACTATAATACTCGCGTCTGGCGTATTTTTATTCTAATTAGAATCGGATAACATTTTTTATGTAGATAGGATTTCGTTTTTTCCTAACTACTGCTAGGTCCAGCCTAGGCTTGGGCTAGGGAGAGTTGGCGTGACATCGTGAGGCAAGCTACATCCGGCGACACCCGGCAACCACTCTGGCAAGAGTGATACAACTGAGAAGAAGTAGCCTGGGTCTGCCTAAGTAAACATTGTCACATGAAGTTACATAATATTACATTTTTAATTCCACAAACTAGTCTCTAAGAAAGAAGTGTTTTTTTTTTGTAGATGAAGTACTAGTAATGTGGGTAAAATTCACATTACTAGCAATCTGGGGTTAACAAGATTGCTAGTCCAATTAAGCTAAATATGCTTGTGTCTGGAATGAAAGATAAATTCTAAGCATTTAATTAAAACTTTATTTGAGCATCAGCTGATTCATGAACTTGTCAGCAAAACAATATATTTGAGTCTTTACCAAATGTTCAGGACACTGTTGAAGATAGTGCAGACGAATTGCATGTAGTAAGGGCTGACATTCCTTATTTAATAAAGAGCTTGCATTATTTGTAAGAGAAACTGCTGACATATTTTCCAGACTTGCACTACAAAGCTGACAATGGGTGTATATGGAGACAGCACTGCGGGTGTCCTCGAGTCCTCACATCCACTGAAGATCTAGCTTAGGAGAATAAGCCTTGATCTTTTAGATTTAGATTCTTTTAAAGACTTATAAGGTCTCTGTGTGTCGTCATGCTGTAAATCAGCAAGTGGGTGGCTTGCTTTTCAATAATCCAAAGGTCAGAATTTTACTAAATTGCATGCAGATTTGAGCCGGGTCTTGCTAGACTTGATGCTCAGGGATTTATAAATATGTTCATTGCATGTCTGATACCCATGCTACGCATAACATCATAGTTTTTCTTTGTTGAACACAAGCTCACAGCTGGCTCAAGATTGAGGCCTATCTCAAATAGAGCTCAGGGTATTCGAACCCTCAAACAAAGGTCCTCTCTAAAACAAAGTCATCATTCCTGTGCATGTAATGGAGGCAAATTGCCTTCCTATCTACCTTCCAAGGTTTGATGGAAATCCTTTAACATTATTACAATATAAAGATTCTTTCAATTCCATTATTTATTACTGTAATAATTCAAGGTATAATCGGCACCCCAACCAACCAAATCCGACCCAATCGTGATAACTGTCTCGTTGGTATAATGTTCGCAAGCGCATACAATCGGCATAACTGTCTAGTTGGTTTAAAACTCGTATGCGCGACCGCGCGAAAGTCGCGGGTTCGACTCCCGGGTCGGGCAAAAGTGTCATTGGATTTTTCTACAAGAGATGATATCTCAGGAGTAGCACGGAGTGTGGAATTGGTAGGTGTTATGCCCCACGTTAAGCCGTTGTCATAGTCATCTGCACCCGCGCTTCGCATAACATCAAATTTTTCCTTTGTTTAATGCAAACAGGCATTTCAGTTGCACGCATTTTATTTTGAAGGTTATATTTTGCTAACCACGTATTGTAACGTATTGACTCATGCGTGTGAGCCAGCTGTACCTATGCTTGCTAGGTGCTTCAGCAATCCGCTGACTGTTTCAGAGTTCCGGCCATACGGCAACTGTTCCGGCCCAGCTTCGCTGCTCAGCCAGTACGCCGGGTTGCCTCGGGTCCACACGTCCATCGAACATCTAGCGCACGAGAGTAAGCTCTGATCCTTTCTTTATTCCTTGCTTTATTTTTACCGGTCCATGATAAGCTAGGTGCTAAGGGACATTTTCCATTGTTAGGGGTTTCGTAGCCGAATGACAAAAACGGAACCCTTATAGATTCGTCATGTCTGTCTGTCTGTCCGTCTGTATGTCACAGCCATTTTATTCCGAAATAATTTGGGCTACATATGTGAAACTTAGTAGGTCGATGTATTTTGTGAGCCGCTTTCAGATTTTTATACAAAAAAAAAAATAAGTGGGGCTCCCCATGGACCTGAAACAATTTTTTTTCATCAAATTTATCCGTATGTGGTGTAATTTTTTTATTTATTAAAGTCAATCGTTTAAGAGTCCTCCGTCTAACTTTTATAATAATAGAGTGAAAAATCTAAAAAATATATATGCTGTAGATCTTAATGAAAACTTTCAACGAAAGTTCGTTTGAGCGAGATAGCGTCAGCAGTTTTTGAGATATAGCACATTTTATAAAACCGCAAATATTACTCTATATTTCATACATACACTATGAAAAACAAAGTTATTTTGCGTATGATTAGAACTTAAAACGGGATATCTACCATGTGTATTCATTGTTTCGAGTTTCCGATATTTCGACACTTGCAAGCGCAATATCCCGTTTTAAGTCCTAATGATACTGTTAGTGAACATGCTTGTAAGCTTATTTTGCGTAGTCTGCCGTGATTCTTTAAAAGGGTGTCTGAAAATTTACCAATTTTGAGTTAAATATTGAGCGACATCAGGAAAAAAGGCGCGTTGACCTATCTAACCCTTTTTTCTGAAAGCTACATGCTTTTGAGACATTTTTTTCATAAAAAGCTGTGAAGTGGTTTTGATACCAGTGCCAAATTTATAAAAACTCAAAATCGGTAAATTGTCAGATGACTGCCTTTTAAAGAATCACGGCAGAGTTACTACGGAACCCTTCATGGACGAGTCTGACTCGCACTTGACTTCGTTGCATATACCCTTGCAAGATTATATTTCTGATAATCGGTACCCCTATACCAATAAAACTCAACTCAATAATGATGTTTATTGTGCAAAAAGGTTATAAATAACCCTTTTATATGTAATTTTTTTTTGTATATTTAAATTAGATGAGGCCAGTGCTTCCTAACTGAGTACTCTGAGAAGAAACACTGAAACAAACTCAGAGGTCAATGTCTCTTTTGAAGTCCATACAATCTGCAGTGACCAAATCACATGAGAACCATGTAGCTTAATGTTTGTGGTGCTCCTTAGAGGATAGAATCGCACAGATTTGAACAGATCCGTCCAAATAGTGCAACCATTTGTCAACTATCGCGTAGCTCAACTTAGAACTTTAAGGAGCTCAAACGGTTTGACGAACAATACCAAAGTAAGGACATTTGGGTAGGCCGTAAAAAGTCGCTCAAACTGCCAGACAGTGCGGTAATATTTATTGTGTGTGTGATGGTCTTTTGAAGAAAGAACAAAACAGAGTCTGAGTGGACTTGTCCAGTCAGTGTAAGCCTATGTCAGCAATCGTGTAGCTCAACAGTCAATCGGCAAAACTACCTTGTTGGTCTAATAGTTGCTAGCTCGACCGCTGAGCAATAGGTCTCGGGTTCGATTCCCGTGTTGGACAGAAAGTACCCTCGCTACGCATAAACTCATATATTTCCTTTGTTTAATACAAACAGGGATTTGAATTGCCCGCATTTTATTTTGAAGGTTATATTTAGTTCCCCACGTGTTGTAACATATTGACGCATGCACGTGAGCCAGCTGCACGCCCCATGCTCGCTAGATACTTCAGCAATCCGAGGACTGTTTCAGAGTTCCGGCCATACGGCGACTGTTCCGGCCCAGCTTCACTGCTCAGCCAGCACGCCGCTCAGCCAGCACGCCGGGTTTCCTCGGGCTCACACGTCCACCGAACATCTAGCGCACGAGAGTAAGCCCTCATCCTTCTTTATTCCTTGCTCATAAGTCTCGATTTCTGTCTGTCTTTACGCAGTGAGACGGTGGGTGGCTTGCTTTTCAGTAATCCAAAGGCCATAACCAAGACCAACAACTTTACGTGCTCTAAGAAGCGGAGGGATCTCGATATGTTAAGATGGTCACCCAGCTACGTAACAAACTTTTTTTTATCAGGGTTTTTAAATAAGATAGTTGTTTTGAATTGAATGAATTATGCAAATTTTTAGTGTGTTGCTGACAATAGGTACCCCTTATTTAGTATTTCGTTGGTGTTTCAGACCTTCGCCACCAGAAAAGTTCCCATTATTTTGCTATTTTACTAAACAAACAGAATGGTACGCATTTTTGTCTAAAGTGCAACCCTTTTACTTTCTTTGAAATGACAGGTGGAGTAAATCAGGAATTGTTCAAAGTTTAACTATGTGTATATGGTGTTCAATTGTTATAGTCATAGCATCAACATCATCCCCCACCCCGCACTGCGCCCGCCTGCTGGGTGACGGCCCATTCCCTCTCACAGAGAGGAGGCCTGTGTACTGTCAGGCCTCCGTCACTCGCTCAAGGTCGCGCGATAAGTACCTACCGGCTAGCCGTGTGTTCGAACGCACAAGTGGCAGAGGGGCGCCGCACGCCCGCCTGTGATACTGATTATCGTTTTGATTTACCCATGCAAAATGCTCTCACGTATATTTCTGAGTATTTACTATTTAAATGCAACAAAAAACATAATTGTCCAACCCTCGCAGACGAATTAAAATAAATACCAAATGTGAATAACTCTGGAATGTTCACACATTTCAAAGCATATAACAAGAGCTCTTCCTTTTATGGTGGTTTGAAAGTACCACCGGAGACGTTCAATGACTATGTTAGAAGATTAGAAATTGCATAAATACAAAACTTTTAATCGAACTTGATGGGATGGGATGGCTTGATGGGATCATTTAAGTCTTTGTGTCCATGCTTCCCACATGATTATTTGATCAAACTTTTTATTAGTTTCAGAATTTTTGCCGTTATCACAAATGCAACGTTTAGAGAAGGTAAAAAGCAAATTGACCATTTTATAAAATTAAATCATTTATAAAACATTTTTGTATTTTATTTCATTGGGTCAACCCTAAGGTATTTTCATACCGTCCGACGTCATCACCCGCTGTGCACTTGAAACGCTCCGTTGAGTCAAAGCAGTTAAGCTCATATTTCCTCGTGTTGCTTGACAGCTAGAAAGTTTAGTTAATTATAGCGTAGGTATTTGTCGTTTTGCAGGGAAGTGATGGATCTGTTACGTTAGTAACTTATTAGTAATCTGTGGAACTGTATAGGCTGAATTATTGTTAAATAAAAAAAAGGATTTGGGTACCGTGAATATAAATAAAAATCCACAAAATTAGAGATTGTACTCTTCAACTGATCATTTTCGTGCGTAGAAAGTAGATTTTAGGTTTTATTCACCTGGTTGATATTACCCAGGTGAATAAAGTGGAATAAACCATCATAATCATAGTCAGAAATGTCACGAGCGATTAATATCTTCCATGGACTTATTTGTTTTTTTAGGAAAGTATTGACTAAGCAGGTTCTAAGTTAGTACGGACAGTACAGTACAGTTATGGACTGAGATTCTGACAATACATAAACACGGTTTAAATTAGCCAGTTTTATTTAGTTTCATTGCTGAGAATCGCCCTTAGGTGTCTTTAAGTAAACTTAAAACAAGAAGCGAGTACAAACAATACCCTGTTTCTGACTAGTAAAACAGCCATATCCTAAAGCATTCAGTAGCAGTAAAAGTGTCAATAAACACCCATACATTCCAACTCATACTCATCTGTGAACGTGTGCCTGCGACTCTATTTCCCGCTTGAACGCTTCCAGCCCCTGAATCTCTTTATGAGATTCAGGGTGGAAGCGTTGGAATCGCTTACATTTGCAGAATTGAACATTCAATGCTTTCTTGAATTTAGATATTTATTTCTACGGCGTCGGAACGCCAAATTTTGAGGAAGCATAAAATCTAGGTGTTTTCTGAATCAGTTTAAGAAACAACTCTGTACAATGTGGCAGTTATTACATTAATAATTCGTAACAAAATGCTTACGTTACGCATAATATGTATTGTAATATCATTTTTTTTTCAAAATAAAATACAATCATGAAACGCAATCACTTCTATTTAAGAAGCCTAATAAACTAGCACACATTAGATTATACTTGTACATCAAGTTGATTAGACGTCCTCACCGGCAAATTTGATTCATTGTCTCATACTTACGTACCAATAATATCAACCCTTTTTTTTTCGAAATATTGGTGCTGATGTTGACTGCTCTTTGAGGTGCGCGTTGAATACGACGCGCCGTGCGTTGTCGGCCCCGCAAGGGCAACTGAATGAATAGGGTGGGTTTCTAGTCAGTAGAAGTCTGACACTCCCTTCGCTCCACACAGAGCGAGAGGAGTCATTTCATAATTTTCCACCCGAAAAAAATATAGCGGGAAGTAAAAGCTATTATATTCATTTTGAATTACATTTATTCGCCTAGGCCTTTTCTCTAATTAAGACCACACGGTAGGCGCAATGGCTGAGCGATCGGCTGTTACGCTGCGTGTCGTGGGTTAGATTTCTTCATACTCGGATTGTTGTTTATTTGTGTTAGTACTTTATATGACCTATAGACAGTTGTTCCGGGTCCGGATGTCTGTCTCTGAGACAGGAGAAATTCCTTCGAAGCGATAACGTTTTCTACTGAAAAAAAGTTCGTTAGGAGTCGGTTTTCAATATAACTGTGTACGATTATTTTTCATGGCGCAACTGCCTTACTTGATCGATCCCAGTGATTGTGCAACACGATACCCTTTAGCAAGACTGGGTGACAGATTTTCTGGCTTCTGACTACCAGTAACGCTGCTTGGGGAAGGCTTATGATCAGCACATCCCTCGCTCCCTAGCAATCAGGACTCAAGATGGCGGCGCGTAGTGTTCCACGCGCGCATCACTTAGCGGTATATGGTGCTGTGACGCGCTCCCTTTTTTCGGGATGAGGCTTTTTGCCAGCAGGACAACACCAGGCTGGGGCAGTGGAAGTCACACCCACACCCGTAGCTCCGGACGCAAGCGGACGAGGAAACACCGTGGTGGTGTTATTCAGTACGAGACTGACAGACCCCTCTACCGACCCCATAGCGGAGGGCATCCAAGAGAATATCTATCTCGAGAAAAAGAAAGGCTTTTGACCAGCAGAGAACGTCTTTTGACTGAAAAGAAGCGGTTGATGACGATCTATAAGTGTATTTATACCTCTTTACTTTGCCATTATTTTTACAAAACCAACTAATGTCCATCAAATTATAATGTTAACAAGGATAATACCCTTGAACTCCCAACAAAACGGGACGATCCCTTTATCTGTCGTTACACTCACAGGATTTGAGCAATTTATCTATTTCCCTTTGTTGTCCAAACTACACAATTTACTGTCCAGTCAGGTGTTTGAAACCCATTCAATGTTCCATTGGTTTCGTATCGGGCGATACAATCGGACGAGCTGATTTGCGCTTCAAAGCTTTTGTCGCTTTAGTAAGCCAAACTTTGAAATATGGTTAGATCGATGAACGGGTGGCATAACCGAATGAATAGGTAGAGAATGCCTTGCTGCATTAAGTCTGCCAATTTACCACTATTGTACATAAAGATAAAATAAATATGATAAGTACCTAATCAATTTATTTACTAACTAGCTGTTTACCCGCGACTTTTTCGCGTGAATTGAACATGTAAACCTTATACCCATTAAATAATTCAATCATGTTTTTGTGATTCACTCGATATACTGTTCTAAAAACTCCACAAAACAAAAAGTACATTGCAAACTTTAACGTCGTGGGTACATGTTAGTTGCACTTAGTAAAACACGGAGACAGCTGTAAATGTTACGTCTAAGAAATTATTATTCATGGATGCAAAGCAATTACATTCGCGTGTTGCTCTCAAGAGAAACATTTAGCTCAAAACAAAAAGAGAAACATTTTGCGAGCTACTGGGTGCGAGAAATTTCGAGTACAAGTGATAGTTTTAGTATGTAACATAACAAATGTTCGTCGAAAGCCAAGGTTGTAGGATTATATATAATTCTATGGGGTGTCGCCTAAGGAATGTTGGTGTTATTATGCAGGTATAGGGATGGAACATGTATCCGAAACACTAAACCAAAGTAATGCTCGTTGCGTTGCGCGTATACAGCGAGCATCCTACCCTATCGCACAAAGCGTTTTGAGAATGCTTTCATTGTCCGTACAGCTTTTGTTTTGTTTTCTGATAGCTACACCTGGAATATTTCAATCAAAAGGTCAATAGGTAAGATAATAAATACCTTAACCATTTTCTGGGTTCGGCGTTGTAGGACAATATTTACTTTGTTACTTATTATCCGTAGATTAGCCGGCGTGTATTCGCTCACGATAATAAGTACACCGGTGATAGCTAGGACCAGGAAGCTCAGGCATTGTTGATGACTCTACAATATCGATTGGCGTTGTCCTGTACTCTGTCAAATGCTTCGTTATTTTAATATATTTCCACTGCCAGGACGCAGGCCTCCTTCCTATAAGAAGGATTGGGCTGTTGATGTCGCATTTTTTTGGTATTTTTAGTTCTCAGGTATGCCAGATGACTAACGATTTTTTTCCTAAACCGTTTTGAGTATTGTGGTAACGATGAAATTAACACAAAGTAGTGTGTCTACCTGGTACGAACCCACGACCTACAATACAGAAGTCGTGTCTCTAATCACTGGGCCACCACTGCTCTTATACTATGCTGAATAAAAGTCTACTACAAATGTCCAAGCCAATATATCGATGGGTCCTCTGCGTTATGCATCCAACGGATTACTTAACAATAGTTCGACATTAGTAAAATTACGTCGCTTGGAGTAAACGAGGTTGCTGTCCATTTATATTTATACTTGTGTTGATATCGCAGCTCCGGACCATAAGGGCTGTTGAAAGAAAGTGGTTTGCTTTTAGTTAGTAGAAGACTGACACTCCCTTCCGCTCCATCCAGAGTGGAAGAAGTCATTAGATTTTCCCACCGAAAAAAGAAAAACAAAAAATGTCTAGTAAAGGTGCGTTGGCCCATACTTCAATAAGGTACTTATGTGTGGCATCTACGTGAAACTGCTAGGCATTTTGTCCTTCTTCACAAAGACCGTGTGGCCTAATGGATAAGGCGTCGGACTTCGGATCCGAAGATTGCAGGTTCGAGTCCTGTCACGGTCGATGAACGGCATTTTTTAAATACCTACGTAGAGATGAGATATTATCTTGATTATTCTTGCGAAAAGACTGGCTCTTTCTAAAAGACAAGTCTATTTTAATTATACGATTTAATTAAAATTTGGTACACAATAAAAACTTTTGTTACCTAAAAAATAGAAGATAAACAATTCATGTTTCCATACATAATTTTACATTAATATCATAAATGCAAGTCTGTCTATCTGATACGCTTATGTTTCGCGACTAAACCGCTCGATTGATTTTGGTGAATTTTGACAAGGATATAGAGTTGAAGATCAGAAATTAGCTCGTAAAAGACTAAAATAAGCGATGCAAGTTTCTACAAGACCAACCACACGAATGAAGTCGCATGAAACAGCTGTAAAATAAATTATTTTTGAGTATTGGGCCACTGATGAAGAACATTTTCGAAAATTCTTTGTTTTGACACAAGTACAAGTAGAGCTCAAGGAGGTCATCGTTAAATAATTAGCAGCTTCACGGGTCGATTTCATGGTGGAGCAAAACTTAAAGAGATCGATCCGTGAAGAGTTAAGTATAACCATAACATATCACGATTTCTTCGTGCATCGGAAAGCGCGCTTGGTTCCGGCTGTCATTTGCACATCTTTGACAGTCGTTACAGTTAGTCAGAATAGCTAGGAAATCTGACACCACTCATGTCATTTATTTTACCATTTACATTAGTTATCCATTTACTGGGGTTTGAAGGTCAGATAGGTAGTCGCTCCATGTAAAACAATGGTAGGTACTAAGCTGCATCTGGCTTGATTAGATGCCGACCCCAAAATATATTATTATGAAATATGCAACTGGAATAGTAAATCTAAGACGTTTTATCCTTTTAACAATCACTTTCTTTATTCGTTTGTAATTTTGTTGAGAGGACTCATGTTTGCGACTTAGCTGGAATTAATTTGTACTAATCCCAAGCACCCAAGATTCAATTATAATAAAGTCGCAATGGAAACTGTTTGCGAGAGTCCATTAGAACGTAGGTGTTGAAAGGAATATGTGTTATTACGATTCCGCAATAGTAGGTACTTACGTATACAAATTTAACATGACTAGTTTTCTGTGTGACTTTCCTTACATAATTATAAATTTTAGCTTTCTTGTGATCAATTGACATTTTCGGAAATCACACATTCTAAGTGTGGTTCTTTTTAAAGGCTCGCCGTCTTTATAATGTGGTGTTTTGTTTTGCTTGACAGATGAGCTCGTGGTTAAATAATAACAGCCGCACGGATAGATCTTCGAGGTTAAGGGTGCGTTTCCACCAGAGATGTGCGATGGAAATGTGTCGTGCGAGGATGTCTAGCTGTGCTGTGAAAATGTGTGGGTGTTTCCACCAAAGCTGTGCGATGAAAATGTGCCTACGAGGATGTGTAACAGAGCTGTGAAAATGCGCATTAATGTGTGGTGCGAGGATGCGCAAACCTCGCAACACATCCTTCTCAACACACATTCCTCGCAACACATCCCTCGCAACACATCTCTCGCACACATCCCTCGCTTGTTTTGTATGCGCAAAAATCTAGCTCCGCTGAGCCGTTTCCACCAGAGCTGTGCTGACCGAGGCGAGGTAAATGAAGCGATTCTATTGGTTCTTTACAAACACATCCCTCGCTACGCATCCTCGCACATCTCTGGTGGAAACGCAGCCTAAGCAATGCTTGCCGAGGTTGGTCCGTAGATGGGGACTATCTTAACTCATCGTGATTCCTCAGTGCCCCGGAGAGCACGGTAAGCCGTTGGTCCCAGCTGTCAGTTGTACATCTTGTACAGTCGCTACGACATGTTGACAGTAGACTTGCCAAGGAGTATCGTGTTACCTAGCTGCTGGGTTACGGAGGTCAGATTGTCAGTTGCTCCATGTACTGCGGCAGTACTCGTTGCAGCCGGTTAGACTAGAACTTGCTCCCAACATAGTTGGGAAAAGGCTGAGTACATGATGAATGTTTTGTTTGACTGAAGGACGATATATTATGCGTGATATTAGATCAAGCAATAAGTATTTAGTTTTACTCATTTGGAATATTGCAGTAGTTTACCGGAGTTTGGAAGTTAGTGGACTGAGCCCCGGGGCTCTGAAGAGCACGAACCTATGTAAGTAAAGTCGTTGTTATCTCTCTGGTCGTGTCGAATTCCCGTCGAACTATGAGAATAAGGAACAGGGAGTGCACACACAGTATTAGCACACACTCCTCAATAATTTTTTAGTTAATTCCGCAAAAATATAATAAAATATTATATTCCTGATTATTTTTCCGAACCTGATTCTATTTTGCAGCTCCAACCATCCCTAAATCCTTTAGTCATTAAAAATATTAAGTAAAAACTAAAAAAATATACATAACATAACCAGCCTACACCGTTCCCATTGCTGGGACACTCGCTTCCTCTCTATGAGGGTGGGAACTATGCATTAACATAATGTACAGTTTTTCTTTTCTTGTAAAAAAAGGGAATTTTTTCACTCTTGCTGACAGGTCATAGTGGTAGGGAACAGAAGCCAGTAGAGAGTTCCATACCCTGGCTGTACGCACAATAAATTTAGATCAGAATCGCTTAGTACGACAAGCAGTTACTAATATCGACCAAGTGTGAATGATGTACACATTAAAAAAAATACTAAAAATTTAACCGACTTCAAAACTTCCAAAACGGACTACTGCACTACTAAGCGAAAAATAAACTCAACTCAACTCTGTTTACTTTTTTATTACAAATTAAAATAAAGCATAAACAATTATGACATATCCAAGAAACTGGTGGCATTTCCACTTTGTATGGCAGTGCTTTTGGCTAAAGTAATTATCAGCCCTTGGGTCACAGGAAGTGTCAACCAGCCATTTTGAAATTTTTTTGAAAATGCTTTTAGCGCAAGGCCTATCGGCTCGGTTTTTTAATTAAAGTTATTTAAATATTATATGATGTTATTTTAGTTACCAAATTATACACAGAGATAGGTTAACTATATATTTAATGTTGGTTAACCACAATTTGTGTTTAAGGGTGAATGATATCATACACTTTCATGTCATAAATGTACGCAGTAATTTGTTTTCTTTCAGTTCTTCAAAGCTGGAACATGCATGCAGGTGTAACATTATGCATGACAACAGTGAGTGAGTAGTTACTTTTAATGTTTCTGTCTTCACTAGACTGCAACGCAAAAGCACGTAAAACTTCTGAAAAATTCATCTGAAAGACTTTTCACAACACCACAAATTTTTTGTCGTTTGAACTAAGGTAGTTCATAAAATTGATTAGAAATAAAATATTCACACCTGTGTATGTATTGTTTGGGAGACGGTAGTCGTAGTGTTCCTAAAATTCATATTATATTTTTATGCATGAACCTACATATTTGTGCATTTATGAACAAATGAATATGTTATGGATACTAGAACAGGGAGTAATATTGTTCGAAAAATATTATCAAAATGGACTGGGTTTCAGACTAGAATATATATGAATTTATTTCATTAATTGCAAATTCATCACCTGCCAAGATCTTTCGCAATTAAATTGGGTTCCGTGGAGCTAGTAATTGATATAGACTTACTGACTTATACTGGGTAAAGTTTAAGACTGGTTATTAGACTGTCAAAAATCTAAGCATGACTAAACATTTCCTAGGAATCGAGAGATTGAAAGTATAGTCGACAAGTCTCTTTGTCCCTCTAGCTCAGTCAAATGTAACCGCGACGTTGTGACTTTTCAGGTAAAGTGCTAGTGAATTCGTTAATGAATGAAAAATATAAAAAAATGGATTTGGAAAAACATTTGATGTCATTTGATTATTTTAGGTGGTCTGTAGTTAATTTTTGAAGTGACAATAGCCTACAAGTTTTCGAACTCAGGAACTTTCGATCACAAGTCCGACACCTTATCTAATGGATAAGGTGTCGGACTTGTGATCGAAAGTTCCTGAGTTCGAAACCCACCGATTACACTATTGCCGTGAACCCACTCCAGATACAAGCATATTTAGCTTAGTTGGAGGGGTTAACAAGATTGCTAGTATTAAATGTGAATTCTACTCACATTGCTAATACCCTTTAAAAAAAAATTGTTCTTCAACTTTTTAAAAGAAAAGTATAAAAGTTTTAAAATATGTAGGTAATTAGGTTTCACAGATAAATAGCCTAATTCTGAAGATGCCAATTAAGACAAAAGTTCCTTAAATATGCTTGTATACTTCCCAAACTCTGAGAGATAAAGTTTTCTTGTACCCTTGACCTTCACTTGGTAGAATGCCAACAAGCATAGTTTTGTAGACGAGACACTCCTATTAGGAACGGAAGCTAAAAACTTGAATTTTTTTACTGGTGGAAAATAATCAAATATTTCCTCCCGCTCTGAGCGGGGTGGAAGGGAATATTAGACTTCTACTGGTTAAAATCACAACTTCCGCCTAGCATTCGTGATTTAAAAACTATATCTTTATTCAAATGTCGATTAAAAGAGTTACCTTTCCTCTTAACTGTGTTAATTATTTATTTATATATATATATATTATATGTTTATATATTCTTACATTATGTATTTATTTAAGTATATGTTATTTTTATTGCATTATAAGTATATGTAGGTATACTTAATATTTTAGTTTTAGACTTCACATATTAATTTTTATTTCTCTTCTTGTTCTCACACACTATTGTCTACATTTCTTTTTCACTTCTCCTTTCGCAGGTCTGCTGGAAGAAATTTCTTAAGAAATAAGCAGTACCTTTGTACTCAAATATTATAATTATGTCGTCCTATTATATTTTACTGTGTGTACATAAATAATAAAATAAATAAATAAACTTGTTTCATCAGTTGACCTAGCGTTTCGGGGTCGCGATATCTTTTGGTACATTCCCGCAACCCCGAAAGTTAAAATACTACAGAAGTAATGTCGGGTTTATTAGAGAGACTACATGAATATACTTATTCGGGACAGATAATGAAAATACAAAGAAATTGGTGGCAAATATAATTCCACATTTACAGTTTATTGTTCTGTTCTTCTCACGCAAAACGTCATTAGTATTGAATGACGCGAACTCTCTAGACTCTATAATGTTACTTGCGCATGACGTCACTCGCAATCAGTGCTGGCTCTGTTTGTCTTAGATTTCTCATTTACTACGTCTTCGTCTCTTGAAACTCAGAGGAATGACAAATGAGCCTTGCCGCTAGGTTTTAAGATGTATAATAATCTAATCAAATACATGCTGTATTCTATTTGATTCGCGTTGAAATATGAAGTACTTACATCGTTGATATTGAAAATGATAAATCCAGATGGCGTGAAAC